>CM048755.1:312500-375766 GCA_026315105.1 Locusta migratoria | reverse complement strand
CATCTAAACCTAGTACAGTGAGGCCATCACTGATCGCAAATTGCGATTTATTTCATTGGTTCAAGTTGTTCTATGTTGACCGTTTGGTCGTTGACTCATGTTTTGTAATAGAGGTTGTAGAGCCTTCAAACAGAGCTCGCCGAGCTACCACGCCGGCACCGCTAGACTGGCGGCGGCGCTCCAATATTCGCTCATGTTTACGAGTAACCACTCTACAGCATGAAAACACAATAACATTCATTACTCGAACGTCATTAACTTTTAGCCGCGGCGGTGTGGAAGAGCGCATTGAGCCGCTATGCTCCGATGCGTGAGGTGTTCTTCGTCGGGGATTCGAATCCTCCCTCGGGCATGGATGTTAGTGTTGACTTTAGTATAAGTTAGTTTACAAGCTGTATTTTAGTAAAAAAATGTGATCTTCACACGATCTCTCGATATATAGTATTGTAAACGCTACTTTCCATAATCAAATTTGACGTTGATTTTTTCAAAACCGACTGTCTAGCAAAAAGCCGAAACACGTCTTTCTTTATATTCAATATAGAACGAAATCGATGAGCCACATGTCAAACCCTCTCCTTGTAAGGCAAATTGTCGGGTACTCTCGAGTTGTCGACAGTGCTGCCTTCTCTGGAGGCTGGGCGAAACTACTCTACAAGAAAGCATTAAGCCAAAGCAGTCGTAGTTGTTGTCGTCCGTATGTGCGAGGATCAATTTGTTCAAATGTTCAAATGTTTGTTAAGCTTATGGGACTTGACTACGGGGTCATCAGTCCCTAAACTTACAAACTACTTATGAACTACTTACAAACTAGGACGGCACAAATATCCATGCCCGAGGGGGGATTCGAACCCCCGACCGTAGTGGCCGTGCTGACAGTGACTGGAGCGCCTCAGTCACCTCGGCCACCGCGGCCGGCGATCAATTTGTACTTCACGCATTAGTGTCAAGTACACGTCTTTCTTTTCTTGTACCGAAGAAGTAGTAGTAGAATGTTACTCGGAAGACAAAAATAATAGTGCCATTTTCAAAGCCGCGGTGGAGTGGTCGAGTGCTCTAAGGCGCTTGCTGCGAAACGCTCAGTTTTTCGCCTCGGGCATGGGTGTGTGATTTGTTTTTAGTGTAAGTCAGTTTAAGTATTTTGTAAGCCTAGGGACTGATGGCCGTAGCAGTTTGTTCAAATAGGTGTAGAACAGTTTGAACATTTTTACTATTATTATTACAGATATCTGATACGAAACAAGATCCTCGTCCTTACCTAAAACAAATATACAACCTACAGCTGGCCGCGGTGGCCGAGGGGACTGAGGCGCTCCAGTCACGGTCTGCACGGCCACTACGGTCGGGGGTTCGAATCCCCCCTCGGGCATGGATATTTGTGCCGTCCTAGTTCGTAAGTAGTTCATAAGTAGTTTGCAAGTTTAGGGACTCATGACCCCGTAGTTAAGTCCCATAGACTATACAAACATTTGAACATTTTTTTGAATGATACCGAAAAACTCCTTACGTGTATTTGTTTTTCGTAGAAAATAATTTTGGCTGAGCCATAGGCGGATCCAAGGACTGGACGGTGCGTGAGTGGGGATGGGGGTAAAGGGTCGTTCGTCCCCACCGCCAGCAGCTCTCGCTCTCTCATAATTTTTTTTTATTATTACTTTTTTTTTGACCCCGCAGAATGCGAAGCTAGCGTGCTACCACTGCGCTAACCCCGCTCGGTTAGACTGAGTCTTCAAAACTGTGAGCCTTTTGTTTGATTGGGCGTGGGGTAAAAAGAGATGGCCGGTACTAGAGTCTTTCTACTGAGCCAGAGTTCAGCTGACGATGAGAATTCTTTGCCCCCCCCCCCCCCCCACTCCAGGCCGTCGTGGATCCGCCATTGGCAGACCTTACAGTATCTTCGATTTTAGTCAGTGTGTAACACCAACAAAGATTTCGGCTTTCGTGCTTAAGATTTCAGCTTAAAGCGCTCGTACTTTCTTAATACAGATTCCACAATTTACAACAACAATACTTCTTTTATGCTCATATTGTTTAAGAGTTTGGATATTGTTCATTTTCGCATGTCCCATGTTATGTGTGAAAAATTAAAAATTAAACATTCCCGATACTGGCGGGCTGTTTCTGTCACTATCGAACCTCGTACCGAATTTTCTTTTAATGTAGTTTGAATGGATAACGTACAGTACGCACGTACTTAGGCATTTTGTACGACTGATTGCTAGATAAAAAAAATGTTCAAATGTTTGTAGAGCTTACGGGACTTGACTACGGGGTCATCAGTCCCTAAACTTACAAACTAGTTATGAACTAGCTATGACTAAGAACGGCACAAGTATCTACGCCTGAGGGGGGATTCGAACCCCCGACCGTAGTGGCCGTGCAGACCGTGACTGACGCGCCACAGACCGCTTAGCCACCGAGGCCGGCGATTGCTAGATATAGTGTGTAATTTTAAATGTTCAAATGTTTGTTAAGCTTATGGGACTTAACTACGGGGTCATCAGTCCCTAAACTTACAAACTACTTATGAACTACTTACGAACTAGGATGGCACATATATCCATGCCCGAGGGGGGATTCGAACCCCCGACCGTAGCGGCCGTGCAGACCGTGACTAGAGCGCCACAGTCTCCTCGGCCACCGCGGCCGGCGTGTAATTTTAGATGTCTTATCATGCCTGTTGTACGTTTTGATACATTACGGAGATTTTTAAGACATACGTCGCAACAGTGCTCAGTAAATTACTGAAATTCCACGACTTTGGTTTTCGTGTATTCATATTTGAATCAGTATCACAGCGAGGTGCGAGTGTCGCCTGTCAACGTCAGCAGTCAGTTGAAGTAACTGAGCGCGTGACGCCCCAGTCATCGGCGCGCCGTAGCACGGTTTCTCGTGAACTGCTTGAGCAGCGGCAGCTGGAGAAATTCTCGGAACGCTCAGATCGCCGAGCGTCGCAGTCCGTCAGCCTCGCGGGTAGCGCTAGCGTCAGCGGGCTGCCGTCGCTTCTGGGAAACGCCTTCTGCTGCCGCCGCCCCTGTCTACTGGGAAACCTCATGAGGGCGGCGGCAGCCTCACGGCTGGCCAGGCGAGCCGCGCTAGACTTGGCCCCCGGCACACAGTAACACATACACACAACAAGCCCGCCCCTAAAGGCTAGTCTACACCACGACACTAGGTTACGACACTCGTTTCATTAAATGAGTTGCGCGCAACTGCTCTCGTGTATGTCTGTAGACACGGCGCCAATACTATACACTTCAGTTTCGTTGTTTTGTAAGTGCCGTAGAATGAAAGTTTTGGTAGCTGTAAAAGTTGTGGCGGAGCTATTACTTCTCAAAAGAATAAGGAACGTGAATGAAACGTTCACTCTGCAGCGGAGTGTGAGCTGGTATGAAACTTCCTGGCAGATTAAAATTGTGTGCCGAAACTGGGACTCGAACCTGGGACCTTTGCCTTTCGCGGGCAAGCGCCGGGAAGTTTAATATCAGCGCACACTCCGCTGCAGAGTGAAAGATTCATTCTGGAAACATCCCTTAGGCTGTGTCTAAGCCATGTCTCCACCATATCTTTTCTTCCAGGAGTGCTAGTCTTGCATGGTTCGCAGGAGAGCTTCTGTGAAGTTTGGTAAGTAGGAGGCGAGGTACTGGCAGAAGTAGAGTTGTGAGGCAGCATCGTGAGTTGTGTCAGGATAGCGCAGTCGGTAGTGCGCTTGCCCACGAAAGGCAAAGGTCCCAAGTTCGAGTCCCGGTACCGGCACACAATATTAACCTGCCAGGAAGTTTCAATAAGGAACGTGTTTGGGTTTGTGACTAGATTAAAAAAGGACGTGAGATCGGTTGCTTATCGACCTTGCTGAAAGAAATTGTGATCGAAGACCTTATAAGTTATTTTAATCAACTCAGAATGTCACCAGAGTAGTTTACGTTCCTTTTAAACAGAGTTAGTAAAGCAATAAACAAACAAGATACTGTTATGCGTGAAGCATTGTTACCAGAACTGAAATTACAAATTACATTACTTTTCTTATCAAATACGGCAGATATTCGTCTCTGCAGTACCTGTACTGTGTTCCCAAATCCGCAATTGCCATAGTTCGTTTGTATAGGTATTTGGAATTGAATGTACTTTAGTTTGCAATTCACTAATCGTAAACCCATCAATATTTAAAATTCACGAATAATTGCTTCAAGAGCACTAACACGCCGCTGCTTATTCCTGAAATTTTCATCGTTAAAATGGCACAAACACCTATGCATCGCATATATATTCAAAAACCCAATTATTTCTTCCTTTCCCCCTTTTTTGTTGTGTTTTGTTCTGTATTGGTTATCACCTAACCTAAAAATACGCGCAATCAGTTTCGCCAAAGTTGGAAAGTGCCGAACTTGTTTAGTTTTGCCAAAGAGTTGCGCGAACGCCAGCCGCGCATGCGCACTGGCCAGTAGCGCAGTTTCATGAAACCTAGTGTCGTCGTGAAAACTAGCCTTAAACCTCTGTCCTTCGAAGTTCCGTAAGATGCCAGCAGATGTCAGGTGGTCTTTGGGCTTAGTACCGGTTCGGACATCAGAGGGTAGCGTGGAGGGGAGGCTGAGGGGAGAGCTCGTGCCGCCTGCCACGAGGCCACGGCTGTGTCCGGCGTTTGAGGGGAGGTGGTGGTGGGGGCAGCCGCTACCTGCCGCCTGCTCTGGCCAGTCTAAAGGGCTGCTTCTGACCGCAGCGCCATCATGGAACATCTTACGGAACTGCTGGAAACCCTCCCTCCCCGCACCCCTGAGCGTAGGACCGGGCCCTTACGAGGGTTTCCCGTCTGTACCCCTGGCACGGAACGTGCACACGCAGCATCTGCTAGCATGACACGGCTGCTCCTCCGGAGCTCGGACGAGGAGCAGAATTCCACCACCCACTCAACATCAGTGAATAATAATAATAATAATAATAATAATATTTGTGGCCACCCTGAGAGTGGAAAAGTGGGTTTCAAAAAAATGTTCAAATATTTGTAATTCTATGGGCCCAAACTACGTTGGTCATCAGTCCCTAGACTTACAAACTGCTTAAACAACGTTGAACTAACCTAAGGAAAACGAACACATCCATGCCCAAGGGAGGATTTGAACCTCCGACGCGGGAGACCGCGCGCTCCGTAACCTGGAAGTGGGTTTCAGATCGCAATTCCGACGCCAAATTTGTACAAATAAGATGAGTGGGGGGTTGTCAGGATGGCAGGCGAAGCGGTAAAGGCTTCTGGCTGCGCTAGGAGCGTCGTCGGATGTTCGAGTCCTCCCCCGGTCATGGGTGTGTATGTGTGTGTGTGTGTGTGTGTGTGTGTGTGTGTGTGTGTGTGTGTGTGTTGCCCTTACGTTAGTTCTAATTAGCACCATTTTTCCCTGACCGATAATAAAATTCAATATAATACCAAACTATCAATGAATATACTAATCAGCCTAATACCGTTTACGTAAGAATTGCCATTGTACTTAGATAAGAAGAGAACAAATTGCAATATACTAAATCGAATGTAAATATTAGCCGCCAGCCGCGGTGGCCGAGGGGACTGAAGCGCTCCAGTCACGGTCTGCACGGCCACTACGGTCGGGGGTTCCAATGCCCCTTCGGGCATAGATATTTGTGCCGTCCTTAGTCTTAGCTAGTTCATAAGTAGTTTGTAAGTTTAGGGACTGATGACCCCGTAGTTAAGTCCCATAAGTCCTACAAACATTTGAACATTTTGAAATATTAGCCACAATTCACGGCCAGCTTTATACCCACAGGCAGCTGGTCTAAATGAAGGTTTCAATAAATTAATAAATAAATCTTACGTTAGTTTGTTTGTAAACCTACGCCGGCCGCGGTGGCCGTGCCAGTCACAGTATGCACGGCCGCTACGGTCGGGAGTTCGAATCACCCATCGGGCATGTATGTTTGTGTCGTCTTTAGTATAAGGTAGTTCATAAGTAGTTTGTAACTTTAGGGACTGATGACCCGCAGTTAAGTCCCTTAAGCTTAACAAACATTTGAACAGTTTTGTAAACCTACGGAGTGGTACCCGCAGTTAAGTCTCATAGATTTACAAACATATGAACACTTTACGCTAGGAATGGGTAATGGATCGATAAATAAAAGATACTAGAGGACCCACGGCGAATACTTTGCACCGTTAGTGGAATGAAAAAAAGTTGGGAACAAATGAAATTAAAGTTGAATGTTCAGGCACACCTTTCTTCAGAATCAATCGATACAAGTGTTTAAAAGTACAAATGAAAGAGCTTGATCCGCTGAGTGTTGTTACGTCAAAAAGAACTGCGTACCTTAATTAGAATCGAAGATATCGTAAAACAAACCGATTAAAATATTCAGTACAGTGACAGAAGGATACCGCGTTTGAATAAAAATAATGGATGGAGAGACTTAAGTTAATTCTGACAATTGATGACAAATCTGCGAATGAATACCTTTCGTTTAAAGCAAAAATGAAGGAAATCGGTAAGGAAATCGGTCTGATAGATCGGCCTGACCGACTGACTTTAGTTTACAGCAAGGACATCCCCATACGAAATATATACTTAAGGAAATCGCGTTTGAGTATAAAAAAAGTAAGGCGTGAGTTTTGTAAATTCTGATACTTGATGACAAATCTGTGGATGAATACCTTTCGTTTACATAAAATATGAAGGATATCGGCCGAGTAGTTTGGTCTTCCCGACTGACTTTAGTTTTCGTAGATTCTTTTAATATATAAGATGCTTGAAATAAATATTTGATATAGTCTGGAATTTCGAGATACATAGGACGACTCGCTCTGGGGTCGGTTGCAATGGATGCTTTCCAGTCCAAGTTTTAGCGGATTAAGAAACGGAAAAAGTAGTAATTCACATAGTAGATGTGACGCGACCCGTGGCCCGAATTCACATACTTATATATTCAAATGTCTGCAATTCTATGGGATCCGAACTACTCTGGTCATCGCTTACACTTACGAACTACTTGCAGTAACTTAACCTACAACTAACTTACACTAAAGACAACTCTCTCTCTCTCTCTCTCTCTCTCTCTCTCTCTCTCTCTCTCTCTCTCTCTCTCTCTCTCTCTCACAGACACACACATACACACACACACACACACACACATACACAAACATATGCCCGAGGGAGGACTCGAACCTCCGACGCGATCGGCCGCACGATGGGTAACATGACGCGTCAGACCGCTCGGCCATTCCCGCGCGGCGCCTACTTACCTACAATTGCGACAGATGGAGCATGTAAACAGGAAAGAGTTGTAAGGAGCTGTCAAAAAATTATGTGCAACATGGAGGAAGCGCCAAAGCCAAAGTCGTCTTTGTTATGTGCTCAGGGTGTTCGACTACGAGGCTGTAGATACGTGTTCAACGCTCCGTCGTTCTGCATATTTCTATTTTTTTGTTTTACACAAATTATCAAACATCCGTTAGATTTTTGACATGTCTGTTCATTGTATTTAATTCTTTGTCTGTGTCGTGGTGTAAAGTCGATAGCGCACAAGTATTCCATTAGCACTGGAAACGTAGTGGCTTTTGAATGGGAGCCGCAAACGTTTGATGACAAGACGACAGCCTAATCCTCCACAGGAAAACGCGTCTAATCATTCACAACATTTGTTACAGTGTGTGCGTCATAGCATAGGAATTGTTTATCGTCGCACTTAACCTGTACGCCTGGTGAGTGAGTGAGATTTGCCTATTTATCCGATGCGTTCGTATGAAAATGAATGTTATCACTCCCAAATAAATTATGAATTTCTCGTAAGTGCAACAAATGAACGTAACAGTTTCACAGTCACACACTTTTTTCCGTCGATGTCTTGTGAGTCATCCAAGTACCTGAAGTTCCACTGCATATACACCAGTTTTTTGTCTAGAGACAA
The DNA here is from genome assembly GCA_026315105.1 of Locusta migratoria. Lineage (NCBI taxonomy): Eukaryota > Metazoa > Arthropoda > Insecta > Orthoptera > Acrididae > Locusta > Locusta migratoria. The sequence continues at coordinate 367,864 of CM048755.1, read as the reverse complement.
TTTGTTCCGTAATAGTGAGAGAATACGTCCGTCTGCTGACCAGTTGAGCTCACTTACCGCTCAGGAAGGTGGTACATTCAAAATTCTCGAAGCAAGTGAACACAAGGATTGTTTCGTACATCATCCTTTCCACCGTACAGACGGAGATATGTTTCGCTGCAGACCATAAGCTGTGTTGTTGGAAAAGCCTTGCGCCGCCCGAAGTGACGCCAAATTTGCCATGATAACGCCACTGTCATATGCCAAGACTTCACTCAATGTTGCGATGTAGTCTAGAGCCTGCATTTCCTCCCTCTGATTAAGGGTCGACCCCTTAAAACGTGGGTCCAACATATTTGCTACAGCATAGCTTACGCAAACGTGTGCCTTGAGCTCACAGCATCTTTGATCGATGCTTTCTCTGCTTGAGTAAGTGTATTACACTCTAGAAGCACAGCATCTACCTCCCTAGAAAGGCTATCAAAGGCATCATGTATCTCCTAAAGTACAGGATTATCGGCTTCAGCCTTGCATATGGCTTCCGACATTGGTCGCAAGATATGCCATGCTTCCTCAAACCGCTGCCATGTTTCGTCTGCTAACACAGAAGATTTAAGTGATTTGTCGCACTGCACATTTGGACTCTCTATTTTTAAGTAAGCTGTCCAAACAAACCGTTGTACCTGCCCAACCGGTTGGTGATAGAAGCTTTAGTGTCACAGAAGTGTGACCGTATTTTTCCCTTTGTTTTGTTGTCAATAAAACATGGGGGACATGACGCTCCTTAAAGAATTTTACTATTTTCTTCGCTAGATTGAAGCACACTTCCAGCGTTCTCAATGACATTGTGTCCTTTATTAGTAAGCTTAATGTGTATATTGCTCCTCTACTATTTTCCACGCAGAACGAATATTTCGCGCATTATATGTGACCACTGCTATGAACCTCTCCGTACCTACTTCACGAACGACTTCCGTTAGTTTAGAAGCAATATACTGTGCGGTTTCCCTTTTCTCGCCAAGTCATATACTTTTACAGAATATTGGCCGAGGCGTTGTCAAGATGAAATTAACGACAATGTTCCCTGATACATCGGTCCATCCACCCGAAATCAAAGCAAGAGCAGAATGAAACTTTTCACTCTGCAGCGGAATGTGTGCTGATATGAAACTGCAGATTAAAATTGTGTGCCGGAACCGGGACTCGAACCGGGGACCTTTGCCTTTCGCGGGCAAGCGCTCTACCGACTGAGCTATTCCGACACGACTCACGATGCCGCCTCACAACTTTACTTCCGCCAGTTTGGAAAGTAGGAGGAGAGGTACTGGCGGAAGTAAAGTTGTGAGGCGGCATCGTGAGTCGTGTCGGGATAGCTCAATCGGTAGAGCACTTCACCGCGAAAGGCAAAAGTCCCAGGTTCGCGTTCCGGTTCCGGCACACAATTTTAATCAGTCAGGAAGTTTCAAAGCAAGAGCAGTTGAGCACTTCAACTTGTTTGTGACAAACGTCTTCACACGTTTATATTCGGCAGAAAGCAAAGATGTGCTAAACAGGTGCGGTCTAGGAGGCTCGTAGGTGAGGCATATTTTCTGCAATGCATCCCCGCCATTATTTCGAATTCAACGTAGATAGGGGAGAAACTGGAGTATATATTGCCCCAGCTATGGCTTCATCAACATCACCATCACTCGCTGGATGGGTATCTTTATGCCCAGATCTAAAAGATTGTTGTTTTGATCCTGTTGTAAGCTTTTTTTACTGAGAGCAGAACCAGAAGGCAACGTCGATAGCGTAGATGAAGACGCCGTCCCTGCTACGTCAATATTCTCCATCCCAGTATTTGTTGGCGTACCCGTTTTGCTCCTTTCCACCTGCGATGTATCATCTGACGCTATACGTGTAACAGACTGAGGACACAGATCGCATCTGGTAAAATAGAAAGTAGTGAAATATTTCGTATGGCCGTCCTAAAGCCCAGATTGAAATGGTCTTGGATGAAGTAGACAAATGAATCAGGAAAGTTAATGTATCCAGCAAGAAACATCTCTGGAATACTGTTAGGGATGTGTGGCAGACATTAAATCTAGAGGAGGATACTTGAATGAAAGTAAAATATCATGATTGTGATTGTATATGTAAGTTAATACAATTATATTTTGTGCTCTTCGACGCTTATAACTGTTGTCTGGTTTTTGTAGAAGTAGTGTGTAACTTTTAATTCCCTATATTTTACACCTGCTACCGTCAGAATCTGAAAGTTTGTATTCCAGTCAACATTGTCAAAAGCTTTATCCGAATATACTAAATCTGAAGACGTAGGTTTGTTTTTCCTTAACCTGTCTTCTCAAATGTTTGTAGAACTTATGGCACTTAACTACGGGGTCATCAGTCCCTAAGCTTACAAACTACTTAAGAACTAGCTAAGACTAAGGACGGCACAAATATCTATGCCCGAGGGGGGATTCGAACCCCCGACCGCAGTGGCCGCGCAGACCGTGACTGGAGCGCCTCAGTCCCCTCGGCCACCGCGGCCGGCCCCTGTCTTCTAAGATAAGTTTTAATGTTAGTATTGCCTCGCATATTCCCACATTTGTCGAAGCTGATCATCCACGAGGTCGGTTTCCACCTTGTTTTTCTATTCCTCTGTAAATAATTCGTGATAGTATTTTGGAGCCATGACTTATTAAACTGATAGTTCTGTGATGTTCACGCTTCTCTGGACTTGTTTTCATTGAAATTGGAACTATCATATTATTCTTGAAGTCGGAGGGTGTTTTTCCTGTGCCGGCCACGGTGGCCGTGGGGACTGAGGCGCTTCAGTCACGGTCTGCACGGCCACTACTGTCGGGGGGTTCGAATCCCCCCTCGGGCATGGGTATTTGTGCCGTCCTTAGTCTTAGTTAGTTCATAAGTTGTTTGTAAGTTTAGGAACTGATGACCCCGTAGTTAAGCCCCATAGACTATACAAACATTTGAACATTTGTTTTCCCTGTCTCATATATCTTGCATACAAGGCGGAACAGTTTCATGACTGGCTGTCGTAACGATGTCAGCAGTTTAGGAGAAATATTAGCTACTCCCGGTGCCTCGTTACTAGTCAAATCTTTCAGTTATCTGTCAAATTCTTATCGCGGTATCTTATCTTCTATCTTATATGCATCTACTTCCTCTTCCCGTTACATTATATTGTCTCGAAGTTCATTTCCTTTGTAGAGTCCGACTATACATTCCTTCCACCCTTCAGCTTTCCTTTCTTTTCTTAGTACTGGTTTTACATCTGAGCTTTTGATATTTATGTAGCTGCTTTCCTTGTCTTCCAAGTCCACTTTATAATACTGTAGGCGTTATGTATGTTTCCCATAGTAATACATTCTTCTGCGGAGTATCATTTGCCCTCAAGGCGCTCCTGCTTAGCCAATACGCACTGCCTATCAACCTTATTTTTTAGTAGTCTGTACTTCTTTCTGCCTGCTTAACTTGCTGCGTTTTTATATTTTCTCCTTTCATAAAATGAGTTGAGTATCTTGTGTATTATCCAAGGGTACCTATTAGGGCTTGTCTATCTAGTTATATGATCCTCTGTGCCATTTACTACTTTGTTTCTCAGAGCTATCCACTATTCTTCTACTGTATTACTTTCTTCCGTTTCGGTCAGTCCTAGCCTAATGCTCCCCTGAAACTCTCGATAACTTCTGGTTTCTTCAATTTATCTAGGTTGCATCTCCTTTCTTTTATACCTTTTTCCAGTTTTCTAAGTTTTCATCTCAGGTTCATATACAATAAGTTATTGCCAGAGTCTATATCTGCCGCTGCTTACGTCTTACAGTTTAAAACCTGGTTTCGAAATGTGTGTCTTCCCATTATAAAGTTAATTTGGTACCTTCAGGTGTCATGATTCTAAAGCCAAGTTAAGAAAAATGTTTGTAAATCTATTGGTCTTAACTAGTTGGTCATTAGTCCCTAAGCTTACAAACTACTTAAACTAAGTGATGTTAAGAACAACAAGTACGCCCATCACCCAGGGAGGACTCGAACCTCCGACGGCGAGCAGCGGCGCGCTCCGCAGTTGGACGTCTTGGAACACTCGGTCACTCCACCGCGGCTTTAAACCAAATATTTTAGATGTTTAACTTGTGCTGCACTCAAAATTCTACCAGGTGGCCTCTTTCATTCCTTTTCTCCAGTCCCTATTCACGTACTATTCCCCCTTCCTTTCCCTTTCCTACTACAAAGTTTTATGATAATCAAGTTTTTCTCTTGCATAATTTTGTGAATGACTTCTTTTACCTCATACATTTTTTCCAATCTCCTCATCATCGGCAGAGCTAGTTGGGATATAAACTTATCCCACTGTATTCGGTGTTGGCTTCGTGTTCATCTTTACTACGATGATGCGTTAACTATGCTTTACGTAGTAATTCCTGTCTTCTTATTCATTATTCGTCCTACTCCTGCTGTTGTGACTAATACAACACTACGTTTTTCCACTACACAGTTTATTAACACAAGATACCAACACAGAGTCTCGACGAACACTAGTATAGTTCAAAGTTAACTGAAAAGTACAAGGTTGAATTCCGGGGTCAGACAGTAATTAGGAGTCCAACCAGCGTCAACGCTTATCCAAGAGAGTCTGCGAAGAGTAGACCAGGGGGAAAGCGTAGCTCGGCAGCAGATAATCAGACCTCGAACTAGTCGTGGCAATCGGCATGTCTCGATGCGAAAGACTGGCGTCTGGACCGTTGCTAATCTTCTATATCTATAAATGTGAATGTCTGTTCGGTGTACGTTTATCACATTTAAACCACGAGACATAAAGAGCTAAAAATTTGTACAGTTACTGACGTCTACCCGGGGAAGGCTTTGGGCGCGGTTTTATGACGATCGGATAGCTATTTAGCTATACATATTTATGAGAATGTCTGTTCGGTGTACGCTTATCACTTCCGAACGACAAGACTCAGAGACTTAAATATTTGTACAGTTACTAATTTATACCTGAGGGAGGTTATAGGCACGTCTTTATAGCGATCTGATAGATATTTAGTAATTTGAAGAATATAACGCAAAATGCGGAACAATAATTACTCTTTGAAAATTATACTTACTCTTTGAAAATGGTTTTATTGATTGCATTGTTGCTCGAGGGTTGATAATGATAAAAGGGTGGAGTATATTGGGATGGAAAGTTATCGGTGTATATAAATTTCTACGTGTGTATGTGTGTGTGTGTGTGTGTGTGTGTGTGTTAATATTTCGCTCTGCAGCGAAAACTACAGAACGCAAACGAATGGTCTGTGTGTAATTGTTGTGCGAAGTCTCACGTTGTACACCATAGTAGTTCCATGCCGATAGCTATAAGGGGGTTGGAGTGGAAAATATGGTGGTTGATAGTCGTCAAATTATAAAAACAATTCGGCCTGAAGGCCAGCGATGGCAAGGAGGTTACATACACCGAAACGTGATGCCACAGGCCATATCTTTGGTCTATGTGTGCTACAATGTCATCAGCTCTTTCTCTGTAAGGATAAGCATACGTATAATGAAAAATAAGAACAAATAAATAAAGCAGTAAAAAAGGAATGTCTTTTAATACATCTGTTTAAAAAAATCGATTTGACGTTTCGCGCATTTCATCAACTGATCGATCTGTGATATTATTACACTCATTATTGTTGAATTTCGTGATTGGATTCTTCGAGACGAGTGCATTTTTACGTGTGATTTGATCTACACTACTTACTTTCCTGATAAACGGTAAGTGCATAGACTACTGCAATCTGATAGCAATATTTTTCAGTTCCTTCAAAACCAGTCTCACAGCACACCACTGAAAGACAGCTTCTCTATCGTAATCAACCAACACGCGAACAGAGCCCCGGGCTTAAGCTAGTTCCTTATATAGCTGACTGCAGTCGGCATCGGTATAAGGATCCAGCTTGTGAGGTTGGTACACAGCGACATCCTTAAGATATAGTGCACTTAGTATTCTCTCTGACATTAACGTCGACTATCCCCTGCCGACCGAGGAATAGCCGACCTTTCTGGCAATGTGGCAGCGCCTGCTTTGTCGTGTCTTGCGCTACTGGGAAGTCTGTTGGGTAGTCTGCTCATTAGGCGTTCTCTCTCCCGGCATGGCGCTCCTCCTCCTTTGGGGGAAACCCGGTCCTACGAGTGGAAGTGAAGATGATGGTGTTAATATACCCTGGACCGTCGTTCGGGGATTGTCAGGCTGTTAGCACTATCGATATAAGTGGAGGAAGCCAGCTGTTTTGTAATACGGTTGCAATCCTCTTAGGCGGCGTATCTGTGGCCAGGGCCGGTTGTATTCCAGGAGCATCAGAGCGTCATCCCAGAAGCTGACGTGAAGGGCCCTTCTGTGGGCTCTGGGTCTGCACGTAATGGTGCTCATTGATTTCTCTCTCGGTGTTGTGGTTAGTTTCAGTTAGTTCAAGTACTTTGTAAGTCTAGGGACTGATGACATTAGCATTTTCGCCAAATAGCTTTACAAACATTTGATTTCGTCTCGGTGGTCCCGGGATTTGTACATTGCAACGTCAGCCCAAGACTTGAAGCTGAGTTTGGCAGCAATTTGACAGTAATTTCAAAATCGCAAGTTCTCTCTAGTAATTGGTCTAATGCCGGATTGTGCATCAGTAATACGTCTTGTCTGAAAGCGGCATGAGGCGCTGCTTGTATTACAATGGCCCCTCACTCTTTCGTCCGCATAACTTTCTTTTGAAAATTGCGTGACAAACTTACACTTTCGAGGTCTTTTAACTCAGATGCCCACTGGCCGTATCTTTGGCCTGGATTTTAATGACTCTGGTAAAAACCGACTCTTGCTGCCAGTAAATGGTAACGGCGATTATAATAAGTGGACAAAATGGTACATGTTTGTGTAAATTTCAATGTAACGGGACTTCTTGGTTCAATTTAGCCAAAAGCTCATATGTATTTGAAATGTTCCATGACAAAAAACAAGAACGCTGTTTTTCTTCTTCGCTCACCTTACGAAGTGTTGACGCAGGAGCCTGTCTTTGGTTTCCCAGTCTTCGGGTTCCACTTCGGCCGGGAACGGCGGGGGCGAAGAAGAAAAACCAAGCCGCAGTAATTTTTCTATCAGCTGCTGTCAATTGATCTAGAAATGGTGGCATAATTCTCTCTGTTTTTCGATGAATTGTCGGCAAATTCCTTCCAATAACATGCGTAATTCTGGGCTAACTTTCGTAGTTTCCTACGTCGCCATGATTCCCATCACTTTGTTTCACTGCCTGACTGCGCCACTTGCTTTGTGTCTGATATCACACAACGATTTTCTAAAACACAGTTTATTAACACAACATCAATATATTTCAAAGCAACTGAATAGTGTAAGGGACATTCAAATGAAATCCGGTCACTAGTTTAAAGTAACGGTAATGAGTTTATTTAACACGAATTATCTACAGGAGAATGGAAAAGCTGGTAGAAACTGACCTCGGGGAAGATCAGTTTGGATTCGGGAGGAACGTAGGAACCCGGGAGGCAATACTCAATTTACGTCTTATCTTAGAAGATAGATTAAGGAAAGGCAAACCTACATTTTTAGCTTTTGTAGATTTGGAGAAAGCATTTGACAATGTTGACTGGAATACACTCTTTCAAATTCTGAAGTCAGCAGGAGTAAAATATAGGGAAAGGAGAGTCATCTACAACTTGTACAAAAACCAGACTGCAGTTATTAGACTCGAAGGGCATGAAAGAGAAGCATCAGTTGGGAAGGGAGTAAGACAGGGTTGTAGCCTTTCTCCGATGTTATTCAATTTGTACATCGAGCAGGCGGTGAAGGAAAGCAAGGAAAAATTTGGAATAGGGATTAAAGTTCAGGGGGAAGAAATAAAAACATTGCGTTTTGCTGATGACATTGTAATTCTATCAGAGACAGCACAGGACCTCGAAGAGCAGTTAAATGGAATGGACAGTGTGTTGAACATTAACAAGAGCAAAACAAAAATAATGGAATGCGGTCTTAGAAAATCAGGCGATGCTGAAGGAATTAGATTAGGTAACGAAACAATGAAGATGGTAGATGGGTTTTGTTACTTGGGTATTAAAATAACATGCGATGGTTGCAGTACAGATGATATAAAATGCAGAATGGCAATGGAAAGAAAAGCATTTTTGAAAAAGAGAAATTTGCAACATCGAATATTAATTTAAGTGTAAGGAAGTCTTTTCTGAAGGCATTTGTGTGGAGTGTTGCCTTGTACGGGATTGAAACATGGAGGATAGGCAGTGCGGACAGGAAGAGAATAGAGGCTTTTGAAATGTTGTGCTACAGAAGAATGCTGAAGATTAGGTGGGTAGATCACATAACCAATGAAGAGGTACTGGACAGAATTGGTGAGAAACGGAATTTTTGGCATACCCTGACTAAAAGAAGGGATCGCTTGGTAGGACACATTCTTAGACATAGGGGAATCGTAAATTTAGCATTGGAGGGAAGTGTGTGGGTTAAAAATCGCAGAGGGAGACCAAGAGACGCGTATAGTAAGCAGATTCAAATGGATGTGGGTTGCCGTTCTTATGAGGAGATGAAAAGACTTGCTCAGCATAGAGTAGGGTGGAGAGCTGCATCAAACCAGTCTCCGGACTGAAGACCATAACAACAACAACAATGAGTTTATTAACTCAAAAATGTAGTTACATACCGTACACATAATTAAAAGTAGTAGGCAAAACTGTTGGCACTTTTATCCCTTTGCGACTCGATTCCGTTATTGAAGCTAGTAAACTGCTGTCGGATCCAGTCACACACTTCGTCGTCCACTGCGAATCTATGTCCGCGAATAGCTTGTTTTAGAGGCCCAAACACATGAAAGTCATACGGAGATAGGCCGAGACTGTACGGTGGATGTTCCAGCGTTTCCTAACGAAACTGCTGCAGTGTCGTCTTCACTGCATTGGCCGTGTGTGGCCGGGCATTTTAATGCAGGAGGATAACGCCATTGCACAATATGCCTGGGCGTTTCGACGTGAAGGCTCGTCTAAGGTTCTGTAAATTGGCTTGATAGCGCTGCGCATTGATATTGGTTCCCCGATCCAGTAACTCGACAAACAGTGGACTCTTGTGGTCAAAAAAGAAAGACATCATCACCTTCGATTTCTTTGGAGGTGGTGAAATCGCACCTTTCCCCTGTTTGCTCTGACACTTGTTTTGCGGTTCAAAATGGTGACACAATTTTTCGTCACCTGTGAAAATACACGGAAGAAAGCAGCCGTATTCTTTCTCATGACAACTATGCAGCTAACTCAAAGACAGCGCCATTCGAGTAGTGCGCTGTTCGGCGGTCAAAATTTCAAGTTTTGAGGCATTATTGTGAGGGCGGTGCCCATGCTAATACCCAATTACCAATGGATCTCGTCCACTGTGATTCTGAGGTTTTCCAAGATTAAAGCATTCACTTCTGCAATCACTTCCAGTGTGATGACACGACCAACCTGCCCAGAACTAGCATCGTCTTCCAGTGAATCGAGCCCCTCAAGGAATCATTTGCGCCATTCCACAACACATGAGCGACTCAAACTGTACTCGCCATACACAGGCTTCATCCTTCGATACATTTCACGACGTCCAATTCACTCCGCCGCCAAAAACCGAATCACTCCTCATTGTTGCTGCATGTTCGGCAGTGGACGGTAACTTGTGTGACCACCTTCTCTTTGGCGTGGAACCGTTTTGGCGCTATGCAACATCACACGGTGCCAACCGTCAGTCTCTCTACCAATAAATGGCTCCACCATACCCGCAGTTACATGATGCTACCTTACGCGCAAGGCAAAGTTAGACGCACAGACCGGTTTTCATTTGAGTGAATCTCATATAAGGTACATTTCCCAAAACACAAGTCCGTGTACTAGCTGAAATTAAAAACCCACGCAGCGTCAACACTTATCCTGGAGACTAGGCAAAGAATAGACCATGGGGCAGGCATGGGTCAGCAGCAATAAACAATCCTCGTCCAGGTCGTAGCACTCGGCACCTCTCGGCTCGAAACACTGGCCTCTGCACAGGTGCAAATCCCTTATGCAGCTGACTGTGGCCAATCAGCAGTCGGCGTAAGGATCCTTGTCGTGTGGGCGGTGGACGAGGCATCTGTAAAATATATGCACTTAGTATTCTCTTAGACACTGACGCCGACTATCCCCTGTCGGTCGATGTTTACTCGGTATAGCCGACCTCTCTGGTAATTCGGTGTTTGTGGCAGAGCGCCTGCTCTGTCGCGGCCTGCGTGACACGGAAGCCTGGTGGGTAGTCTAACTGACAGGGGTTCTCTCTCCTGCCATATCACATTGCTAACAAGCTGCACGAAAGCAGTTATGAGACTGTATATAGCTACTCGGCGAATGAGTGCGTACTTTGAAGCTATTCCTGGCCCCTAGGAAGAAATCCATTAATCGTTGCTACATGTATCACATTTAAACATCGACCTTCCTGAAATACACTGTCACGAAATGTTCAAAAAATGTTCAAATGTTTGTACAGCTTATAGGACTTAACTACGGGGTCATCAGTCCCTAAACTTACAAACTACTTATCAACTACTTACGAACTAGGACGGCACAAATATCCATGCCCGAGGGGGGATTCGAACCCCCGACCGTAGTGGCCGTGCAGACCGTGACTGAAGCGCCTCAGTCTCCTCGACCACCGCGGCCGGCACGAAATGTTACTCCATGCTCTATTTTTATCATCATTGCTGGCAAATGCCTGGAGCATGAGTTGGTAGCAACAGAGGATTGAAGAGAGACACATCCCCCTCACCCATTTCATGATGCAGTAACAATCTTATTTCCTCCTCACCGTATCCTCACTTGACAGTTACGTTGAGGGACAAGATATATTTATGCAAAGGATTCTGATGTTTTTATGGTTTGCAGGTGACTTACACAATATCGTGTCTTTAACATGTCAGGTCTAGCCTGCAAGAGAGACAGAGATGTCGGGAGAAATTTGGTTCTGAAAAAAGAAAGGCTGAAAGAGATGTATCGAATCAGATTTCAATTGCAGGTATGATGTTTCTCAAAACAAATCTGCATTTGATATAGGGAATGATCTGAATTGATTGCTTCGACTTGGAAAACAGAAACTGTCACATCCGATACTTGTCTCAATTTTCGAACAATGCCATACGCACAGAGAATCGACCCACAAATGTTGGAAGGCGACAGAGAATCTAGAAAATCAGAATCTGAAACCCATATTTCGAACTGTCAAACTGATGAAGAAAAGTTGTGTTTCTACCAGTTAGCGTGGATATTAAAGATGAAGTTAAAGAATAATTTGTTAGCTCGGATACGAGAAAGTGGACGTTTCCCATAAAGGATTCTCAGCGTTATAATATTGTTCAGAGCAGCCCTTCACTGCAGTGAAATATCAGTGATGAAGGTTATCCGAATGGCTGTGATCATAGGCAATTACCTCATTTTTATTTCTCATAGAAACTACGTAACATCGTCGCTGGTTAGTTTGTTCACATTGTGAGAGTACAAGTTTTCTCGTTTCCATGCAGACTAACTGGTAATTCACACACTCAGTAATACAAGGGGGATGTTGTGACCGGAAACACTTAAGTAGCATTTTAAAAAGACATGAGAATAACAAAGAAAAAATATTCAAATGTTTGCAAATCTAAGCGACTTAACTACGTTGTTCATCAGTTCCTAGACTTATAAACAGCTTAAATTTACTTCAAGTAACTTATGCTAAGGACAACATAAACACCCAAACCCGAGGAATGACTCCAACCTCCGACGGCGAACAACAGCGCTCTCCGCAGCAAGGCGCCTTAGAACGCTCGGACCGGCCGCGGTGGCCGAGGGGACTGAGGCGCTCCAGTCACGGTCTGCACGGCCACTACGGTCGGGAGTTCGAATCCCCCCTCGGGCATGGATATTTGTGCCGTCCTAGTTCGTAAGTAGTTCATAAGTAATTTGTAAGTTTAGGGACTGATGACCACGTAGTTAAGTCCCATAAACTATACAAACATTTGAACATTTAGAACGCTCGGCCACTCCACTGCGGCACCAAAGAACATATGCCATTTATGTCCCAATGCATTATGTTAGAGTAAGGAGTAAAGTGTAGAAAAGTAATAGACCAAGAGAACGATACGCTAATTCGTGAATCCCAAAAATGATGGAACCAGACTATTTCAGAGATTAATTGATGCCATTAATGCCTTAGCCTCTCATAAACTAACATTTAGAGGTCACAGAGAATTTTCAAGTAAGGGAAACGACATTTGGAATTCTGGTAATTTCATACATTTGTTTAAATTGCTATCTAAATATGATACTGCGGGAATACGTGAAATATATGAAATGCATTAATGACAGACAAGTTACTCACCATTATCTGAGCCACGATATTCAGAATAAAGTGAGCATAATGATATCGAAAAGAGTTACCAGTGAAATATACGAGACGCGTCCAGAAAGTAAGTTCCGTTTGGTAATAAAATGAAATTGTACACTGATACAGAAGAAATTTTTATTGCACAAAATTCTACAACTCTTAAACTACTTTTCCACATAACTGCCGAAATTTTTCAGGCATTTGTCATAGCGTGGCACCAGGTTTTGTATACCTTCTTCATAGAAATCTGCCGCCCGTGTCTTCAACTAGTTGGAAACAGAGAAATTTGGGGGAAGTCCATAACGAGAACATTAATTGTAAACCTACGGTTTTCCTGGATCTTGTCATCAATCGCGTGAACCAGTTCTTCTGTAACCAAAGGTGGACGCCCACTTCGTTCTTCATCGTGCACATCACTACGCCCGCCACTGAACTGTCGGACCCATCTTCTCACCATCGAATCACTCATCGCGTTTGCTCCGTAAACATCTCAAATTTGCCGATAAATTTCACTTGGTTTCACTTTCCTCGCATGCAGAAACCGAATCACCGACCTGATTTCACAGGCGGCGGGATTTTCAATCAACGCCGACATTTCAAACAAGCACAACAAAGCGTACGTAACTGACAGCGATCTCCAAATGGCAGACGTTCTTCTCCTTGATACACATCATCTACAGCGCATGTGCGGAACTGCAATCGCAGCGCTGCAGCGGAGATAAATTGAAACGAAACTTACTTTCTGGACGCTCCTCGTAGAATAAAACAGGCAAAATATAATTCCATTTTGCTTGCTAACTTTAGAAACTGTTATCGAATCGAACAAACATAAACCCCAGGGCATTTTTCCACCATGAGGGTGTGATCGTTGGCATCAGTGGCAGCAAAAACAATTTTTGGTTTTATTCAGAAAATTTGTTTGCTATTTCAAGAAGAAGCAAACGGTGGAAAATAAACGTAGCCAAATTAAAGCTTCCTATTAAACCTTTATCATACACAAGATGCGAAAGTAAAGTCGAGGCAGTGAAGGACGTACTATTCCAATCTGATGATGTTGATGAATTCGTTGAAAGGCTGAAAACTCAAACAGAAGGATCAGACACACTCAGTGATAGTGAATCAGTATTGAATGAAATGCTCAGCTTGAGTTCATCATATCATTGCACTGATGGCATGAGTTATTATGGCAATGCGTTCGAGTCCATTGAGTATTGCCCTTGACCTTTGAAGTCAGTTTTGTGATTGGCTCAAGAAATATCGAAAAATTTCAATGGATGCATGTCTGATGCTCATCAGCTTATTGAAGAAAGCAGTTATGATTTGTCAAGAGATTTAAAATAAGGTTAGCGAAAGAGAATAATCGATTACAAAAGTAGTGATGTATATACAGTTTACCAAAAGCAGATACGAAATAGGGTTTTATAACACCATCATTTGCCAACAAAATTTTTCATTATTTTGAAATTTTTGAGAAAAAAAAAAACGAAAAGAATTACCAGACCGATACACGTAGATGTTGGTTATCTCGAAACGCACCTATTAAAATTTTGAGCAAAAAAATTTTTTTAATCGACGAGTAGCATATTTATTGCAACCTTTTTTTCAGAACATCTAAGTGTAGTGACGTTTTAACAGTATATAAGTACGAAGAGTGTACCTATATTATAAAACATCTGTTATACGACAGTAATTTAGCGTAAAATACAAATAATACGACGTAAAACAAAGTTTGGTCAACAGCGAAGGAAAAACAAACAAATGAGACTTGAATAAATACAAAATTGTACTATTTGTTTTTATTAACAAATTACACGACATTCGCATCGCATCTGCTTCAGTAATACGTAATTACACAATAGCTTACCCAATCAAATTCTAGTACAGCTTGTGCAATTTGAAGTTTGGCAAAATCAATTTTTTGACGAACGTCTGCGTATTCACTCGAGTTTATCACCTCAGCTTGCTACAACGTTTCTATATTTAAACAGTCACTATGACTGTTATACCTATTTATTTATATTGATTACAGTTATATGAACAGCTATGCACACCAACGAAATATGCCCATAAATTTATGTTTCAACTAACTTTCTGCACTGTCCATGCTGATCTAGTGATAGTGTACTAAGTGTACTTTAGTTTTTTGAAAAACACCAAAATGGGCAAAATAAAGGAGGTTACTCCTCCGTCGTTTTTATACATTTTTAGATGAAGCTTTTTTGTGTATTTATGAAATACTGACAGATAACACGATCAGTGTTAGTTGCACTCAGATCCCATGATCTGCACAGATAGTGTCAGCAGAATTCTATAAAGCTCTGTTAATAGCACCTGTTATTTAGAAATACGCGAGGAAATTGCAGTTTCACGAGAATAAAATGCGCATTTCTGAAAAAGAAAAAAAAACAGACATTGGGAACATTCGAAGATTTTCATCTACTTACATACTCAAGTCACCAGTTGGTGTGTTACAAAGGGTACCTCGTATCACTAGGCATTTGATTTTGTGAATTCGAAGTATTTAAACATTTCGACCGTTAAAAGACATTGAAATAAATCCAACGGCAGAGTTGAAAATTTGTGCTGGACTGTGATTAGAACCTGGTCGCCTTATCCAATTAGTCTATTCAGGCGCGCTTCCATTTCAACCCAAATTCTCAACTTGTATAACACTACAATGGTAGTCTACCCTGCCCATTAGTTCCACTTGCTCGCAGCTTAAACTTGATTCCCGCAAGGGATCGAGCGAATTAATGTGTCCGCATTGAAATTGTCAATTGCTTGTTGGGTAATATGTACAATTATTGATATGGTGTCAGTCCTTTTCGGACATTTCCGAGGAGAACAGACACCATATCAATAATTTAATTTTCTGTTACACTCCGAAATGATAGATAACTTATGTGGCTCCGTTTGAGACCTTATCTCTTATTTACGTTGTCCTTAATTATATTCTCTAACTTTAGAATCATTCTGTAGTCAGCTTGAAAAGCATGCCTCTAAATTTCCACAATACTGTTTGTTAGAAGAACGTCTTCCATCCAGGAATATCAGTTTAGTTGCCTAACTATCTCCATAAGCCTGGCATGTTGTCTGAACTTATCAGTTACAAATCTTGCAGCGCGCCTTTGCATTGCTTCTACGTCTTACTTTCAACCGATGTGGTGGTGATCCCAAACACTTAAGCAGTACTCAAGTATGTTTTTCACAAATATTCTACACGCACTCTTGTTTACAAACGAATCACATCGTCACAGATTTTTTTTTTTTTTTCAATAAACAGAAGTCTACCATCCGCCTTCCCCACGACTGTCCTTAAACGTTCGTTTTATTGTATATCGCACTACAACGTTACGCCCAGATATTTAATCGACGCCGCGGTGGAGTAGCCGAGCGGTCTAAAGCGTCTCGCTGTGGAGCGCGCGGTTTCTCGCCGTGGAGGTTCGAGTCCTCCCTGGGGCATGGGTGTGTGTTGTCCTTAGGTTAGGTTAGTTTAAGAAATTTGTAAGCTACGGACTGATGACCACGCAGTTTGGTCCGATAGATTTACAAATATTTGAACATTTATTTAATCGACGAAACTGTCGATCAGCACGCTAACAATGCTGTATTCGAAAACTATGGGATTGTTTTTCTTAATCATATGTATCACCTCACATTTTTCTAAGTGCTAAGCTGGCTGCCATCCATCACAGCAACTAGAAATTTTGTCTCAGTCATCTTGTGTTCTACTACAGTCACTCAGTATCGACACTTCACATCAGCAACCAGACGCAGACCGCTAGTCACCCAGCCCATCAGATCCCACGTGGCCAGGGACCCACAGGAAAGAAACGTGACAGCTGTCATCTGCTAGTAACTGGAGGGAGCGTTGGATCCGATACACGAGAGGATGGGTCGAGAAAGGGTCCTTAAGACTCTACAGGGCACTGAGGGAGTCAGAACATATGGCATAGAAAGGGTGGCGGTGGCGGCAGGTATACAAAACGGCCTGGTGGAGGGCAAAAAGCTCAGCCGTGAAACTCTAGCACTGGTCAGGGAGCTTGTATTGGAAGCGGTTGTCCCCGACGACGAAGGCAGATCCGACACCGGCAGTGCTCTTGGAACCATCAGTGTAAATAAATATGGCTTTATGTAACCGCGAACGGAGTTCGACAAGCCTCGAACGGTATACCAAATCCGGAGTGCTCTCCTTTGGGAGCGAACTAAGTTCAAGGTGAGTGTGAACCTGGGCCTGATGCCACGGTGGCAATGGGCTTTCGCTCAACCGAAAGGTGGAAGGAAGGGTAAAATCGAGCCGCTGTAGCAGGCGGCGAAACCGAACTCCAGGTGGAAGCAAGACAATCGCAGACAACTGATATTGGCGATCGAGTAAGTCGTCAAAAAATAATCTGTAAGATGGATGGTTGGGCATCGACCGCAAGCGGCATTCGTACCGACACAAGAGTATGTCACGCCGAGTGGTCAAGGGTAACACAGCAGCCTCGGCATACAGACTTTCAACAGGGCTGGTATAAAATGCACCGGTCGCCAGACGTAATCCACGATGGTGGATAGAGTTGAGACGGCGGAGAATCGACGGCCGTGCTGAAGAGTATACAAGGCTTCCATAGTCGAGCTTCGACTGAACAATGGCCTGGTAAAGGTGAAGCAGGACGGTACGATCCGCTCCCCATGACGTGCCACTGAGGACACGAACAACGTTAAGGGATCGGGCACAACGGGCAGCCATGTAGGACACGTGTGTGGACCAGCAAAGTTTACGATCCAACATGAGTCCCAAGAATTTCGTAGTTTCCACGAAAGGGAGAGCAACAGGGCCGAGATGTAGAGAAGGTGGAAGAAATTCCTTGTATCTCCAGAAGTTTACATCCACCGTTTTCTCAGTAGAGAATCGGAAGCCGTTTGCGATGCTCCAGGAATATTGACGGTCAAGAGAGCGTTCAAGAGAACGCTCCAAGAAACACGTCCGCTGGGCGCTGCAATAAATTGCGAAATCGTCAACAAAAAGAGATCCGGAGACGTCGGCTGAAAGGCAATCTACGATCGGATTGATTGCAATGGCAAAGAGCGCCACACTCAAGACGGAGCCCTGTGGTACCCCATTCTCCTGGCAAAAGGTATCTGACAAAACAGAGCCCACCCGTACCCGGAACTTGCGATCCGCCAAAAAAGCTTGAATGAAAAGCGGGAGGCGGCCCCGAAGGCTCCATGTGTGCAATGTGCGGAGAATGCCCGCTCTCCAACAGGTATCGTATGCCTTCTCCAAGTCGAAGAACACTACTACTGTTTGACGCTTCTTTAGAAAGTTGTTCATAATGAAGGTCGACAACGTAACGATGTGATCAGCAGCAGAGCGGTGTCGACGAAAACCGCATTGGATATTAGTCAGGAGGCGGCGAGATTCGAGGAGCCAGACCAACCGAGCGTTAACCATGCGTTCCATCACCTTACAGACGCAGCTCGTCAGAGAAATGGGGCGATAACTGGAAGGAAGATGTTTGTCCTTCCCTGGTTTGGGGATGGGGACAACAATGGCTTCACGCCAACTTGTGGGAACATGACTTTCAGTCCATATGCGATTGTAGGTACTAAGAAGAAAGCACTTGCCCGCAGGAGAGAGGTTCTTCAGCATCTCAATATGAATGGAATCTGGCCCGGAAGCAGAAGATCGGGACAGGGCGAGAGCACTGTCTAGTTCCTGCATGGTGAAGGCGACATAATTTTCACGATTAAAAGAGTGGAAAGAAGGCGGCCGTGCCTCCTCTACCTGTTTGCGAGAGAGAAAGGTAGGGTGGTAATGGGCAGAGCTCGAAGCGTCCGCAAAGAAACTTCCCAATGCGTTGGAAACATCAGCGGGGTCCACGAGGACTGCGTTCTCCACGGTCAGGCCAGGAATCGGGGAGTGGACCTTGCCGGATAGACGGCGTAGGCCACGCCAAACAAACGTGGAGGGAGTAAAACGGTTAAAAGTACTAGTAAAAGCAGTCCAGCAAGCTTTCTTGCTGTCGTTTATGATACGACGACATTGCGCTCTCATACGTTTATAATGTATGCAATTCTCCAAAGTTGGCGGCGGAAGGTGCGTAAAGAATGGCCCCGGGCTCTAAGCGCGTCTCGGCAGGCTGCAGTCCACCAAGGGCCGGACCACGACGTGGAGAGGATGATGTACGAGGTATGGAATGTTCGGCAGCGGTGAGAATAACCTCTGTGAGGTATTCGACCTGACTGTCACAGCTGGGAAAATTCTGATCGTGAAAAAACAGCCATGGAAGAATAAAGCCCCCAGTCGGCTTTAGAAATGTTCCGACTGGTGGGACGAGGAGATGGGGAATGATGCAAGAAGTGGATGATACAAGGGAAATGATCACTCGAGTACGTGTCAGAAAGTGCATACCACTCAAACCGACCGGCAAGCTGAGGAGTGCATATCGCAAGGTCTATATGGGAGTAAGTATGAGTTATGTCAGAA
The DNA here is from genome assembly GCA_026315105.1 of Locusta migratoria. NCBI lineage: Eukaryota > Metazoa > Arthropoda > Insecta > Orthoptera > Acrididae > Locusta > Locusta migratoria. Next base: position 349,013 of record CM048755.1, on the reverse strand, counting down.
AGGAAGGTCGGTGCACCTGTGTTGAGGCAGAAAAGATTGAGGTGTTGGAGAAGTTCCACCAAAAGGGAGCCTCTCGGACAAGGTGCCGGAGAGCCCCATAGGGGGTGGTGGGCATTAAAGTCGCCTACCAACACGAAAGGTGAAGGGAGCTGGTTAACAAGGTGGAGCACATCTGCCCTAGTAAGGGCAGGTGACGATGGCGAATAGATATTACAAAGGGAAAAGGTAAATGTGGATAGAGTGATGCGGACGGCAAATGCCTGTAGGTGAGTATGCAATGTAATGGGATGGTAATAGACGTCTCGAATGAACATCAGAACCCTCCATGGGCTGGGGTACCTTCCACAGGTTGTAGGTCGAAACGCACAGAGGTGTAGTGGGGAAAGTCTGCACGATCACTTGGACGCAACTTAGTTTCTTGGAGACAGACTAGAAGCGGGCAGTGCAATCGAAGGAGTAATTTTAGCTCCTCCCGATTGGAACGAATGCCGCGAATATTCCATTGAAGGAGCGCCATGATAAAAAATGAGATAAGAAAGGATAAAAACTAACAAGCAAGCGGGGTCACCTCGACAGCCGCCGAGGACCGGATTTCGAGGGGGCACTGCTATCGCAAAGGGTCGTGGTCCATAGGTTCGACCGACGCGCCTGACACCTCCTTGAGTTGATCAGGAGGGGCAGTTTCCACCGCCGGTAAAGGGCCGGGTGCCCGGCAGACGGAGCGTCCCGGTGAAACAGAAGACGGCCGAGGTCGGCAACTGTTGGACGGCGTGACGGACGGGTCGCGCCTCGGCGGGGAAGGAGAGGAACTCTTTCTTGTTGGCTCTTCTGGAAGATTGACGTTGAGAAGAGGCAGTTGACGGTTGGGAATCCTGAGAACGCAGAAAATCCTCACGGACGGGTTCCTTTTTCAAAGTCCGGGCATCTTGTTTAGGTACCCGCCGTTTACCAGAGGTTGACGAAGACTGTACTTTAGAAGCAGCTGGAGGAAGCGGGGTGTGGAACGGGCAATCTTCGGGCTGGCGGATCGCACAACTGTGTCAGCGAAGGTAAAATCACAAGACTGGGTACTTGAATCCTTAGTAGGTCGAGTGGAGGCGAGGACCTTACTGTATGTGCCTGCTGGGAAGACAGCGGGCTTTCGACTCGCCAACAACTTTCGAGCGGCAGATGTTGATACCTTTTCCGTAACCCGAATTTGCTGTATGACCTTTTCATCCTTATTTATATACAGGGCAGTCTCGAGAGGAAGCCGCATGGTCATCGTTGCAGTTAAGGCAGTGAGGGGATGGAGGTGGGCAATCCCCCACATGGGCGTCCCTACCACAAGTGACATTTTGCTGCATTTGGGCAAGATTGACGGGTATGGTTGTACCTGTGGCATTGGAAACAGCGCGTTGGGTTTGGTATATAAGGGAGGAAAGAGATAACTTCCTACCCTGCTTTGACCTTCGACGAGAGTTCAACTCTGTCGAACGTCAAAAGCACAGTACGAGTTGGTGTCAGCTGTTTACCTTTTTCAAAACCCTATGCACGGCTGTGACACCCTGATCGGACATGTAGGTTTGTATGTCTTCGTCAGACAACCCGTCAAGGGATCTCGTGAAGACTACCCCCGTGACCAGTTGAGTGTGCGATGCGCTTCTACCTTGACAGGAAACGTGTGTAACAACGTAGTCCGGATTAGCTTTTGGGCTTGGAATGCACTATCCGCTTCCAGCAACAATGTGCCATTGCGCTGACGCGAACAGGTTTTAACAGGGCCAGCAATTGCATCAACACCTTTCTGGACGACGAAAGGATTTACAGACGTGAAATCTTTTCCGTCGGATCGAGAGACAACAAGAAATTTAGGTACATTAGGCAAAGTCTTTTTTTGCTGAGGCGAATCTAACTTACGTTTCTGGGTCCACGTCACTAAAGAAGAGAAGGAAGTCATCGCGGAAGTGTCCCCATGATTACCGGCTTCTCCGATGGCGCGCTCCTTCCTAGTGGGGGGCCCTCTCCGAGGGCTTACCCGCCTTAGGTGATTGTTCACACCTCAGGTCACACCTCCCGAGAACTGACGGAGGGACCAATCGGCATGTTCGGAAGGTACCAGCTCGGGTAATCACCCCTCCCTCACCCCGCCACCTGCTACGCATCATAATGTGTGGGTCGGCCTTCAGACACGCACAGGGAGGAAAGAAGAGGAATAGAGGAAGTGAAGAGAAAGAAGGAAAGAAGTGTCTCAAACGCCGAGGCGGAGACGAATGAGGAGAAGAAGCCTAGGGGAGTACAAGGAGAGAAAGAAACAAAGGGTAAGAAAGGAAGGAACCAAGGAATAAGAGAAACGACAACAATAAACCACCTTAACTCGCGAAATACGCCCGTCTCTGGGCGAAGGCATAAACCGGGGGGGGGGGGGAGGGGGGGGGGGGGGGGAAGTGAAGCAGCCTGGGGCAGAAGAAAGGCTGCTCCGGCTCGGGGCCCCGTGCGCACCACACACGTACCCACAAAAGAACTGTGGGCCCCCTGGGGGGTCGTTTAATTTTGGTGCATTTGGGCATTTCGACATTCAGTCTCGGTACTACAACTCTATATTCGCTAATCCCCGTATCTGTTTTGATGGTCTTTACTAGGGGGCCGATAAAAGATCCAATTATTAATTTATTCCGGTTGTCAGGAATAACCTCTACCCAGACCAACTCACAGGAAGTATGTCTCAATTTTGCTGCAGGATAGACCGTTAGCAACAGCAATAAACACACTACCCCTTTTTTATTTATTCTATCCTTTCTGAAGACCATTTGGCCCTTTGAAAAAAAAATTTTTCGGACGAACTTCTCAGGCGTCAACCAGCTTTCACAACCTATAACGATATGTGCCTCGGTACTTTCTATCAGCGCTTGGAGCTCTGGAACTTACCCAATACAGCTACGACAATTTACAATTGTTATACCAATTGTTTCTAGATCTGCTTTCTTCCTGTAGACACACCCCTTTGAGACAAACCCATTTTGTGTATTCCCGAGGCCCTCTAACCTAAAAAACCGCCCAGTCCACGCCACACAGCCCCCGCTACCCGTGTAGCCGCTTCCTAAGTATAGTGGACTCCTGACCTATTTAGCGGAACCCGAAAAGCCACCACCCTCTGACGCAAGTCGAGGAATCTGCAGCCCACATGGTCGCAGAACCGTCTGAGCCTCTGATTCAGACCCTCCACTCGGCTCTGAACCGAAGGTCCGCAGTCAGTCCTGTCGACAATGCTGCATATGGTGAGCTCCGCTTTCATCTTGCAAGCAAGACTGGCAGTCTTTACCGCTTCTGATAGCCGCTCGAACCCAGACAGGATCTCTTCGGATCCAAAGCGTCACACATCATTGGTTCCGACATGAGCCACCACCTGCAGCTGGCTGCACCCTGTGCTCTTCATGGCATCTGGAAGGATCCGTTCCACATCTGGAATGACTCCCCCCGGTATGCACACGGAGTGCACATTGGATTTCCCTCTTTAGCAGCCATTTTCCTAAGGGGCTCCATCACCCGCCTAACGTTGGAGCTCCCAACTACTAGCAAACCCATCCTCTGTGAGTGCCCGGGTCTTGAAGGTAGCGGGGCGAGTACAGGACAAGCGACACCATCTGCGTCAAGAACATCCTCTGCCACAGACAGCGCCTCGAATCTGTTGGCAAGACTAACCGGGGAGGCCTCCACTTCGGTCCCCCGGGAAGTCGTACGCCGCCTGACACGCGCTGAGGAGACCTCCCAGTCCACCACGGATTGGGGGGCTACCTCCTCGCGGGCAGTGAGCGGGCTGGCCACAGCCGCAGGCCGATCGGAGGTCACAACAGACGCATAGGGCGTCTGCTGCACCCCCGCGAACGGCCCACAACAGCGGCGCCCACCCATTTCAGTCTCAAGCGTTGCCAGCGATGGCAACGCCGCCTGAAGCTGCGAGCGAAGAGTCACCAACTCTGCCTCCATCCGTTCGCAACAGTCACAGTTCCTAGCCATTCTATAAACCTATGTAACTGCCAAGTTAGTACGTGTGAGGACACAGAAGTTTGATAAACAGTGAGTTTCAAAAAATATGAACACTAAACTGTTTATTAACGGCGGGTCTGAAAAATATATACGCGAGCTAATAAATCAAGATAACTTAATTAAAACCAAACGCGATTCTTAGTAAATAAACACGCGAGCACACTAAATATTTAAGAACTGTAAAAGAAAACACACACGAAGTGAAAATAAGTCTCTTCTATTAGGAAGCCTGTTATCTTACAATGTAGAGGAGCTGCTGCTGCTGTCGCGTGTCTCTTGGCCGGCGTTTACTGAGCAACTCTTATTCAGCCACGAGTGGACACGTGCTAATAAGGTCCACCTTTCTCTACAAAACTGCAACTTTTACCCAACAATTACTCCATGCACGCACCAGTAATAAGATACTTAAACATATGCACACCCTGACCAGACTAAGACTTACACCAGTGTACATTATTTTCAAGACAAAATTTATATATGTTATTTTTGTGTGCTTGCCATTTCCTTCAATGTGTCAACTATTATGTAGATTTAGTTATTTCTTTATAATGAAAAAATATTTCAATTTTATGCACACCCATTTCAATTAAATTTTCACGTTTTGGGCTCTCCTACAATTTTGTTTTTCGTTCCACGTTACTTTTAGTGTTTGATCACGTGTTCCTTCATTGCCATATTGTGCATATAGTGTCTGCACGGCTACTACGGTCGGGGGTTCGAATCCCCTTGGGCATGGATTTTTGTGCCGTCCTTAGTTCGTTTGTAAGTTTTGGGACTGATGACCCCATAGTTAAGTCCCATAAGCTATACAAACATTTGTACATATATATTTAAATTTTCCACGTTTGAACTGTTACATAACTTGCTTCAATGATGTTTTCTTAAATGACAACTTTTCCTTTCTTAAATAATACTAAGGATTCTTTTATTTAGTTTCTATCCTTTGAGAGAGTGATGTTTTTCAGTGTTAATGTGGTAGGGCTCTGAATTTAAAAGACAATGAGGAATGAATAGTTTGAAAACAGTATGTATATCTAGTTTGGTTGTTGGAGGTCTGTGAGCAGACGAAATAAAACCAACGAAGATCAAACAAAAAGACATGAAGGGATGGGGGCCCTGTTTCAATGAGAAAAGTAGAACGTTTCAATTTGTTTATTTTCAAGTTAGGATGTCTTATTGATTTCTTATGCAAGTATCTGGATATCCCTACGTAAAATTACTGTTGTTCCGTTATGTTATCTTTTTCTAGAAATAACACTTATCCGAAATTTTGATCGGGTGTTGGGTCTTGTGAGGTTGCGTTAGTAGGAAGTCCATTTTTCTTTTGTATTTGTCTTTGGGTAGATGGGGGAAGTTAAGTGTCAATTTTACACACTTATTACATTTGTTACTACTTCTGTTTCTATGGTGGCATTTCTTCTAAGGAAAGGTACCCAATTCTATCTTATTTTATTTTTCTACGATTTGTTATCTGCTGTCCAGTGGAGAGAGAGTGGCGACGACAAGGTGACAGCTGGCATGATACCTATCACTTAGCCTCAGGAGTGCGTAAGCTGGTGTCCATAAATAAGCGTGTTTGACTTTTGCTTTTGTAGAATTTCTGTTACGAAAGTTTCCAGACAGCTGAGGCACCCCTGTCGTGCTTGGGTGCTGTTGAGGTCCCGTTTGGTGGGCAGCAGATCTCTCACTCAGGGCCAGCCGGATATCAGTGGCGGAGCACTCTACAGGGTGTCCGCCAGACTGACGCCGTTCGGCCTCATGGCAAACTTTGCAGAGATCCCATGGTCAACCCATGGTCAACCCAAGTAAGCTTAGGTTACTTTTTTTACATTATAATTCAATGTATGCGAGCAACAGCCGGTGGGTACGTGTAGCAGCGGCAGCGTTCCTGGTGGCCGAGCGGCATGTACGATCCTGCTTGAATGCAGCTCTCTGCTCGTATTATCATTAAATTTGACACTTATATCAATGTAATAATACGACCCGGAGGTCAAGCCGCGGTCACCCCGGAGGTCAAGCCGCGGTCACCCCGGAGGTCAAGCCGCGGTCACCCCGGAGGTCAAGCCGCGGTCACCCCGGAGGTCAAGCCGCGGTCACCCCGGAGGTCAAGCCGCGGTCACCCCGGAGGTCAAGCCGCGGTCACCCCGGAGGTCAAGCCGCGGTCACCCCGGAGGTCAAGCCGCGGTCACCCCGGAGGTCAAGCCGCGGTCACCCCGGAGGTCAAGCCGCGGTCACCCCGGAGGTCAAGGCATTTAGAAGCCTCATTGCCCGTCTACTGACGGGTTATTTGGTATTGCCATATACTGTTACAAAATCGTGCAATAATTTAGTTGAGGAACATCATGAAAGACTAACATTTTATTCCTTCAAGAATTTAATTTCACTGTTACTACAGACATTTTTTCTTTAACACTAACATGCATCCAGTAGATGTACATTGTAAAATATAAAAACTACAAAATGACATTTTATAAAATGTTTTGAAACAATCAGCTCTTCTGAATTCTCAGCTGGCTGTGTGGATTATGGACGCTTAGGTGGATTGTTTAATGTCCACAAGGATGTGGTTGTACAAGTGAACTATCAACAGCACATCGTTTCCAGACCTAAAGGTTTGGCAGATGAACAATAATGTAGCTGCGATAGCAATGCTCCAAGTTCCTTCACACCGTATCCCACACCGCCAGACAGTTCGAACTTCGTCGCTGATTTCGTCCGCTTAATTTCCATGTGATATGAGTTCTTGACAACTGGGATGCAGCGGAAGACGTTCACGATCAGTAAAGTTCTATGGTACTCTCCACCCAGTGCATTATCGTGAATGCTGTGCTCACCATCATGAATAAATTTGTAGCTGTCGAGAGAACAAAATTACAGATAAGTACCATTTAAATCCGCTTTCAACATTTTGTTTTAACTTATGGTGTGACAACTATACGTAACTTACCTTTCAACGATCAACGAATCTACAAAATTTGGCTGTGTCAGTATTTTCGGCCTACAGCCATTTAATATATGAGCTTTAATAAGCTTGTGACATTACAGATACAGGGGTAAGCTGACTGTTTCCATTTGAAAGGCCGTTTTGTCAGACTTGGGTGCCCCAGCCGGCCGGCTTGCTAACAATTTGGACCTAGTGAATTCAGTACATGTCGTTAGGGAAACTCTACCCTAATCTGCTCGGAAATAGAAAACGGCAGTCTGATGGAGGGCGGCTATTCCAGATCATAACTGAAATGCAATATAGCCCCACACATTCAAAAAATCCATATAGAATCAGGGAATGATCGTATGGCAAATATAATTATCAATGGATTCAGGATACTTCGGAGAATCAAACGCTGTAATTACAATTTCAATATTCCTTACAGAAAAAAGCCTTTATTTCAGAACTATAGTAAGACTTTATGATTGATACGTAGTGTTTAACAGTAACAATTTAAGAAGCAAGTGGGCAGCATTGTACCACGTTATTTCCGTATTCTTTCAATAAACTTACTCTTGTTCTGCTTTTCGTTGACGTAATATTCTTGTCAGAACATGGATTCCACCACAGAAACTAAACATGATCCAGCAGAGTGCATTACATTTATATATGTATTTTTATTATATTTCCATATTCTTAGTAACGTTCGTTTTATGTTGTAGCCTGCGATTTAAATATCTCATGGCCGACTAAAAATAGTCAATATAGAGCAGATAATTTGTACATTATATTTGTGAACGAACTGAATATTTGCATAAAAACCATGATTAAATATTAATTGTGTAACTATATTTCGACGGCGGCAATATGTTTGGACAGTGATACGGCACGATTAATAGCCAAGAGCTTCAGTCTCAATCATTTAGTATTGTTAAAAATATTTGTTAAATGTAAATCCACTCCCATGAACCACAGACATTGCCGAGGTGGGGTGGCTTGCGTGCCTCAACATATGATGGCATCCTCTCAGGTAAAATATTCCCCATTCGGATCTCCGGGCGGGGACTACTCAGGAAGATGTGATCATCAGGAAACACAACACTGGCATTCTATGGATCGGAGCATGGAATGTTAGATCCCTTAATCGGGTAGGGAAGCTAGAAAATTTAAAAAGGGAACTGGATAGGTTGAAGGTAGATATAGTGGGGATTAGTGAAGTTCGGTGGCAGGATGAACAGGATTTCTGGTCAGGTGAGTACAGGATTATAAATACAAAATCAGTTGGGGGTATTACAGGAGTAGGTCTGATAATGAATAAGAAAATAGGAATGCGGGTAAACTACTATGAGCAGCACAGTGATCGCATTATCATTGTCAAGATAGCTACGAAGCCAACACCGACCACAGTAGTAGAGGTTTATATGCCAACTAGCTCTGTCGATGAAGAGATAGAAGAAATATATGAGGAGCTAATGGAAATTATTCAGACAATTAAGGGAGAGGAAAACTTAATTGTGATGGGAGAATGGAATTCGGTAGGACAAGGAAGGAAAGATAGTAGGTGAATATGGTCTGGGCAAAAGGAATGAAAGAGGAAGCCGCCTGGTAGAATTTTACACGGATCATAATTTAGTTATAACAAACACGTGGTTTAAAAATCACAAATGATTGTATACGTGGAAGAGACCAGGAGACACCGAAAGGTATCAGATTTTATAATGGTAAGAGATTCCGGAACCAGGTTATAAACTTCAAGACGTATCCAGGGGCAGATATAGACTGACCATAACTTGTTAGTCATGAACTGTAGGCTGAAGCTGAAAAAACTGCAGGAAGGTAGGAAAGTAAGGAGATGGGACTTAGATAAATTGAAGGAAAGTGAAGTTCTGGAGAATTTCAGAGGGAGACTTAGTCAACAATTGACAGAAACAGGGGGAAATACAACAGTAGGAGGAGGAATTTGTAGCATTGAGAGATGAAATAGTGAAGGCAGCAGAGGACAAAATAGGTAGGCAAGACGTACAAAAAATCCTTGGATATCACAAGAGAGACTAATTTTAATCGATGAAAGGAGGAAATATAAAAATGCACTAAATGAACAGGCAAAATGGAATACAGACGACTAAGAAATGAGATTGACAGGAAGTGCAAAATGGCTAAGCAGGAGTGGCTAGAAGGCAAATGCAAGGATGTAGAAGAATGTATAAATAGGGGAAAATAGATACAGCCTACAGGAAAATAAAAGAAACAGTTGGAGATCAGAAAAACAGCTCTGACTATCAAGTACTGATGGAAAACCAGTTCTCAGCAAAGAAGGGAAACCTGAAAGATGGAAAGAGTAAATAGAGGCTCTATGAAGGAAATGAACTTAGCGGCAATATTGTAGAAAGGGGAGAAGTAGACGAGGATGAAAGATACTGAGAGATGAATTTGACAGAGCACTGGAAGACCTAAGTCGAAACAAGGCCCCTGGAGTAGATGATAATCCCTCAGAATTACTGAAGTCTCTGGGAGAACCAGCCATGACAAAATTGTTTCACCTGGTGTGTAAGATGTATGAGACAGGTGAAGTAGCCTCAGACTAAGAAAAATGTAATAATCCCCTTTCCAAAGAAAGCAGGTGCAGGCAGGTGTGAAAACTACAGAACCATCAGTTTAATAAGTCATGGTTGCAAAATATTAACGTGAATTATATACAGAAGGATGGAAAAACTGATAGAAGCCGACCTCGGGGAAGATCAGTTTGGGTTCAGGAGAAATGTAGGAACACGGGAAGCAATACTCACTTTACGGCTTATCCTAGAAGATAAAGAAAAGGCAAACCATTTCTAGCTTTTGTAGATTTGGAGAAGGCTTTTGACAATGTTGATTGGAATAAACAAGTTCTGAAGCAAGCACGAGTAAAATATAGGAGCGTAAGGTTATGTACAACTTGTACAAAAACTAGACAGTGGTTGTCGGAGTTGAAGGGCATGAAAGGGATGCAGTGGTTGGGAAGGGGGTAAGACAGGGTTGTAGTCTTTCTCCATTGTTATTCAATTTGTACATTGAGCAAGCTATAAAGGAAAGCAAGGAGAAATTTGGTGAGAGAATTAAAGTTCAGGGTGAAGAATTAAAAACATTGCTTTTTTCCGACGACATAGTAATTCTGTCAGATACAGCAAAGGACCTGGAGGAGCAATTTAACGGAATGAACAGTGTGCTGAAAGGTGCATATAAGATGAACATTAACAAGAGCAAAATTAGGGTAATGGAGTGCAGTGTAAGAAAATCAGGCGATGCTGAAGGAATTAGATTGGGAAACGAAGCAATAAAGGAGGTAGATGAGTTTTGTAACTTGTGCAGTAAAATAACAAATGATGGTCGCAGTACAGAAGATATAAAATGCAGAATGGCAATGGGTAGAAAAGCGTTCTTGAAAAAGAGAAATTTTTTAACAGCGAATATTGATTTACGCCTAAGGAAGTCCTTTCTGAAGGCATTTGTATGGAGTGAAAGACGATAAGCAGTGCGGACAGGAAGAGGATAGAGGCATTTGAAATGTGCTACCGAAGAATGCTGAAGATTAGGTCTGTGGATCGCATAACTAATGAGGTGGTAATGAACAGAATTGGGGAGGAAAAATTTCTGGCATACCTTGACTAAAAGAAGGGATAGATTGGTAGGACACATTCTTAGACATCAAGGAATTGTGAATTTAGTGTTGGAGGGAAGTGTATGGGGAAAAAATCGCAGGGGAAGACCAAGAGATGGATACAGTAAACAGATTCAGACAGATGTAGGTTGCCGTTCTTATGTGGAGATGAAGAGGCTTGCTCAGGATAGGGTATTGTGGAGAGCTGCATCAAACCAGTCTCCGGACTGAAGACAACAACAACAAATGTAAACATTTGAAGGGAGGTGGTGAAAGCATTTAATTCTGTTATATTCAAATGTATAATATTTTGGAAGGGAAGTTTTATTTTAAAGATGAGCCGTTAGGATGCGCGGAATAGTACAATTTTGGGAGCAGGTAGAGCACGCTTTCACACGCTTGGGAGGGGACTCAACTTGGACGCAGTGGTGAGAGGTTGTCACTGGGCCGTCTGAAGCCGCGTTACGAATTTGTGATTTGAAGAGAGGCAAGTGTGGACTGTTTACGGGACTGACTGCAGAACTGAGTGGTTGAAAAGTGGTGAACTAGGGACGTTAGTAGGGCTGTGGGACTATGATACATCAGCAATCGTGTACTCGTGTGAAACCTTTATAATACTGTGATTAATCGCGGATTAATTTGGATCTGCAATGTTCGATGGACTTAATTTACGAGTGATAATTTGGAACTTTTACTCAAGTGCGTGTGATACTTATTGTGGCTCTCAAACAATCGTTAGGGAAATAATCTTATTTATCCATGTGTAGAATAGGACCACCAACGCATTTTCATGTCAAAAACAATAATAAACTTCATGTCTAAAATTTACTTCTTGAATGACTCTTCTAAACATCTTGGAATCCATTGTTGGTTATTCAGACCTTTAATTTATGTTAAAATATTTTTTCTCGTCATCTGCATATTGATGGACTGGCTAAATTATACATTACTGATCTTATTTAAATAGTTTGGGTAGCTGTTTATGGCATAGAAACTGACGTAACTTACCCCTATGAACAGAGACAACGAGCCGTAAACTTACTACCCTGAGTTATGTATTGCCCACGTATTGTTGAGTACCGATAGGAAGGTCGCGAACTGTCATGTTACGAACATAAGCTTAACATCTAAAGGAAGATTACTGCTAGAGCAAACCACTAATTACTTCATTCCCAGCCATCGTATGAGAGTAGGTGTACTCAAACATGAAAGAACGTTAGTTTCCCAAACTAAATGCTACCTAATGAAAGTTTGTAAATCATGTATCCAACTTTAGTGTCATCCACAGATTCATATACTTGACTGACGTTAAATTTAACAAATCTTCAAACTTATCGAACCTAAATAGAGTTTACCACAGCTGTGGTGCAAACCATTCCAGGCGTTGCAATTTCAGTAGTGCAGCATCAAAATTCCACAGTTACTATCAATTTATACTTATGGCAAATTAGTTTTATTAGCTATAAAAAGTTTGAATCTTAGTCCTTTCGAACTAGCATTCATAGTTTTATCTGAAGTGCTGCACACGGATGCAATGAGCGCGACGTTTCACAGTAAAACCACGTCTGCTCTTAGTACATAAAGCTACGTCATGCCACGAATGGCAACACTGAAGTTGCCAAAGGCAGTTTCTTTGGACTGGATAGACACTACACTCCCACACTTGCCTCAAACTGATCAGAAACAATATCGCGGGTCTGTCAGTGCTGAGATTTGAAGTGTTCTAAGAAGCATCTTCGAAAAAATTTTCTTTGATCAACTATACAAAGGAGAAACATTGCAAAACTGTATCAACACAAACTATCAATTCCAAATTGTATATATTTTCAATTATTTGGAAAGTCCTTTATAAATTTACAGTTCATATATTGCAATTTAAGGAAAATTGTCAGATGTTCTTTATCAGAACCGTTTTTAATTTTAATTTTACTTTCTAGTTCGTTACTTTGTGCGAAGCGAACATATTTCCCATGTGAAATTTAACAGCCGTGTTACGTTTGACCAAGATGGCTTTGTTTCAGTCTACAGGTTTGATTTGCTGAAACCATGTTCCAACGTTTACACTGTAACCGCCATGGCTTGCTTTATATTTGATAAGCATGTCAAAGTATACGTCAATACAGCGTTCCTAATTGACAACTGTAGTGACGAACCGTTATTTATACGTTCTCTCTTTCGGACATCTCAGGAAGAATGGACACCATATTAATTTTATGTATGACCCACAGGCACAACGCAATTTCTGTGCAGATGCACTATGCGCGATACCTTCTGGGAATGGACAAGCTGCGAGCAAGAGGTAGTAATGAGCGAGGGAGGAGTTAAGAGTACCTTGTCTTAGGTTGACAATCTGTGCATCAAGGGAAGCGTGACTGGAGAGCTTAACTGGTTGAGAAGACAGCTAGCCCGAAGCGGAAAATCGGGATTCTAACACCTGCGCAGCACAAATTTTCACCTTTATAGTTGAATTTAGATCAATTCCCTGAAAGAGTCTACATGTTTAAAAAATTTGAATTTGTGGAAGAACGGCGTGTTATGTGCAAGTTTTGACAGTTTCCGTAGTCACTTAAACCTGCAACATTCTATCTAATACATTTAAATTGAGACGGAACGTAGTACACCTTGAGATACGGAAAACGATACCGATTCCCAACATCGTAGCTTTGACTGAAAGGAAGACTGTGGCTGAAGTTAAAATGAGAGGATCAGAGCTGACTGCAGGAGGGAAACAGCCAGTCACTCTGCAGCACATTAAAACCTCTACCCTCTAAGCTTACGAAGGAGTCTTGTCAAAATTTACAACTTAACACTTCACCTAAAACAGAAGTGAAATCGCCCAAACTAGCCTCTGTCCACTAAATGTTCAAATATTTGTAAAGCTTATGGGACTTAACTGCGGGGTCATCAGTCCCTAACCTTACAAACTACTTATGAATTAACTTACACTGAAGAGCGCCTAAACATCCATGCCCGAGGGAGGATTCGAACCTCCGACGCGGGAGGCCACGCGATCCGTAACGTGGCGCTGCAGACCGCTCTGCTACTCCCTCGCGGCCTCTGTCCTTTGCGCGGCATGACACACAAGCTGTGGGGTACAGTAATCTGTACGCCACAGCCACAGATCGGGTAGCTCCGCTCGTCTGAGGAGCCATGGGTATATGGTCAGTGCCAGATTCAGAGGCGTGTAATGTTCACTAGCCTGCTAGCCTCTCATGCGCGATGAAGGGGGCTTCAACAACCTCAGCTCACTGACAGACATTCCTCCTGCCACGACTGCAGGGACTGCAGTCGCAGAGAAGTGACATTCTGCAGAAGAATAGAGGCACCGTGTCGCATCGGTCGACAGGTCTCTTTGGCGGCCCGATGTGCTTCTACCCACGAAAATCCAGTCTTCGGGCAGCCTCAGTATAAGGTATGTGCAAGTAGTATCACAGGCCTTAATATCAAAAAATATACCCAAAAGGTGATTCCTTCGCAGGAAAGCCAGTTGTATAACCGTTTCCAGTAAGGTGAGGTTATCAAAGGTGGCTCGATATCTCTCTAATCCACACTGAAAGCGACTAAGGTGCCAGTAGTCTAACAGCGAGATGAAGTGGCTGTTTGCCACCAGCTAAAAGGTCTTACTCCACATATCTAGTGAGGGCAACACTACTAGGGATTTTAGAATCCTGTCGACGCTTTAGAAGGGAAATTGAAATCGCGTCACACTTCGAGTCGGGAAAAGGATCTGACAGCCAAGATTAAAAAGGATAAGATTTATAGGTCTTTAAGGCACCGTATACTGTATGATTATGCCGGATAAACGGCGTAGGCCACCCCAGACAGCCGAGGATGGAGTAAATACATTGAAAGAACTGGTAAAAGCAGACCAGCAAGCTTTTTTGCTGTCTTTTATAAAACGACATTGCGCTCGCAGTCGTTTATAATTGAAACAATTCTCCAACGTTGGGTGGCGATGGAAGGTGTGTAAAGCACGTCGCCGGTCTCTAAGAGCGTAGCGGTAGGCTGTAGTCTAAGGGACCGGGACACGACGTGGAGGAGATGTAAGAGGTATGGAATGTTCGGCAGGGGTGAGAATAATCTGAGGTATTCGACCTGACTGTCACAGCTGGGAAAATTCTGATCATGAAAAACAGCCATGGAAGAATAAAGCCCCCAGCCGGCTTTAGAGATGTTCCAACTGGTGGGTCGAGGAGATGGGGTTTGATGCAGAAGGTGGATTACACAAGGGAAATGATCACTCGAGTACTTGTCAAAGTGTATACCACTCGAACCGACACGCAAGCTGAGGAGTGCATATCGCAAGGTCTATGTGGGAATAAGTATGTGTTGTGTCAGAAAGGAAGGTCGGTGCACCGGTGTTTAGGCAGACAAGATGGTTGAAGAGGTCTGCTATAAGGGAGCCTCTGGGGCAAGATGCTGGAGAACCCCATAGGGGGTGGTGGGCATTGACGTCGCCTACCAGCATGAAAGGTGAGAGCTGGTCAACGAGGTTTAGCACATCTGCCCCAGTAAGGGCAGACGATGGCGAATAGATATTACAGAGGGGAAAAGGAAAAGGTGGAGAGAGATGCGGACAGCAACTGCCTGTAGGTGAGTATGCAATGAAATGGGATGGTAATAGACGTAGTCACGAATGAGCATCAGAACCCCTCAATGGGCTGGAGTACCTTCCACAGGTGGAAGATCGAAACGCACAGAGGTGTAGTGGGGGAAGTCTGCATGATCACATGGACGTAACTTAGTTTCTTTGAGACAAACTAGAAGCGGGCAATACAATCGAAAAGTAGTTTTAATTACTCCCGATATGAACGAATGCCGCGAATATTCCATTAAAGGAGAGCTATGATAAAAATGAGAAGAAAAGAAGGAACAAGCAAGCGTGGTCACCTCGACGGTCGCCGAGGACCGGACTCGCGGGAGCACTGCTATCGCTATCTAGAGGCAGAGAATCGTGTTCCATGGGTTCAACTGACGTGTCTGCCACCTTCCCGAGTTGATCAGGAGGGGCAGCTTCCACCGCCGGTAAAGGGCCGGGTGCCCGGCTGACAGAGCGTCCCAGTGAAACAGAAGACGGCCGAGGCCGGAAACTGTTGGATGGCGTGACCGAAGAGTCACGTCGCGGCGGGGAAGGGGGGCTGTTCTTTTTGTGAGCCTTCTTAGAGGCATGACGAATAGAAGCAGAGGACGGTTGAGAAGATGGAGTTTGCAGAGTTGCAGGAAATCGTCACGAACAGGTTGTTTTTGGAACTCCGGGCAGCGGATTTAGGTGCCCGGGATGTGTGGGAACTGGTCGACGAATGCACTGTAGAACGGGCAGAAAGGGTCGGAGAGGTGGAACGAGCAATTTTCGGGCTATCTGGTCTGACAACAGTGTCGCAGCAGGTTAAATCGCAGGTCTGAGTACCTACCTACCTCCTTAGTTGGTCGAGGGGAGGTGAGGACCTGGCTTTAAGTACCTGCTGGGAGTACAGCGGGCTTCCTACTCGCTAATAACTTCTGAGCGGCATAGGCTGAAACCTTTTCCTTGGCGCAAATCTTCTGGATGGTCCGCTCTTCATTATACACGGGGCAGTCCCAGGAAGAAGCAGCATGGTCACCCATGCAATTAATGAAGCGAGGGGATGAAGGTGGACATTCACCCTCATGGGCGTCCCTGCCACAGGTGGCACATTTGGCTGCATGAGGACTAGATTTACTAGTGTGAGTAAATCTCTGGCAGTGGTAGCAGCACGTAGGATTGGGTATATACAGGCGAACTGAAATAACTTCCTAGCCCACTTTCACCATAGATGTTAGGTCAACCCTGTCTAAAGTCAAGAAGACACTACGAGTCGGCACGAGATCATTGTTAACTTTCTTCATAACGTGATGAACAGCCGTAACTCCCTGTTCGGACATATAGTTTAGTATATCCTGGTCCGATAATCCATCCAGAGATCTTGAAGACTACCCCCCCCACCCCCCCACCCCCCGCGAGGAGCTGAGGGTGCAGTGAGCCTCCACTTTCGCAGAAAAAGTATGCACAAGCGTAGCCCGGAGCAATTTCTGTGCCTGAAACGCATTCTCAATTTCAAGCAACAAGGTCCCATTGCGCTGTCTGTAGCAGGTCTTCAAGGGACCTGCGATCGCATCGACACCCTTCTGAAAAGTATTTACAAAAGAAAAATCCTGATTAGTACGAGATACAAGGAACTTGGGAATGTTAGGCAAGATTGACATTCGTCATGTTTCCTTTTTTGGGTCAGGGTTATAGAAGATTTGGAAGGTTTCATAGTGGAAGTGTCCCCCATGAGTACTGGCGCCTCCAATGGCGCGCTCCTTCCTTGTGGGGGCCCCTCACTGAGGGCGCACCCGCCTTACGTGACTTTTCGCACCTTAGGTCACTTGAGAGCAGACGGAGGGACTAATCGGCATGTTCGGAAGGTACCAGCTCGGGTGATCACCCCTCCCTAGGCCCGGCCTTTACTGGGGAGTACATACATGCCCTACATGTCTACCCGGGGCGGGGAGTTACGCCTTACCTCGTCACTGACTACGCAGAGCGTGGGTTGACCTTCAGACACGCACAGTGAGAAAAGAAAAAAGTAAATAAGGGGAAGAACGGAGAAAATCAGACGCCGAGGCTGAGATTAAATGGGTCGAGGACAAGGAGAAAGGAGCAAGAGGGGAAGGCGAAAGAACAGTAAAGGAAGAGGACCAAGAAAAGGAGAAGTTTGAGTAAGGGAAATAGAAACCTTCGAGTTAAACGCCCGTCTCCGGGCGAAGGCACAAACCGGGGGGAAAGAGGGAAGCGGCCTGGGATGGAAGAAAGGCCGCTTCGGCTCGGGGCCTCGTGCACGCCACACGTACCCACAAAAGAGCTGGGGGGGGGGGATAACTATATTTGATTTTTCGGAGGAGCTACAGACAACTGGCTTTCCGACTGCACTGACAATCCCAGGTGTTAGTGCCGACATTAACATGACCGTTTTTGTTTAAGCATCAACTTTCGAAGCTGGCTTTTGGATGACAGAAGGAGGTAGAAAATTAAGGAGGTTGCATGGCCCTTAAGATCTTTACTTCTGCATAGATATGCGCTTTGTTTTTATTTCTTTTATTTTCTTTCAAGTAAAGGCTGCATTCCCTTCTCCACATAGGGTGTTTCCCATAACAATTCGAACACTTTGGAGGTGGTGGAACAGCAACTCCTGCGCTGGCAGCCTTCGCACATACGCCACATGTACCTTCATTACATTCCTCAGCTGTATTCTTAAAGCGTTGACAACGAAGCTCATTGGGTTGGAACATACAGCCTTCCTCGACATTTCGGACTACTGAAGATGTCAGTGATTTTATTAACCCTCTTGACCCTTTCCTTGACCTGCACGTCAACTACGCCTTCCTGAGCGCACACACCTTTCGCTTCAATTTAGAAATATGAAGGATTCCTACACAACTACCACCTTACTATAGAATGCTGTGTAATTCTGAATATGGGATATTCACAAGGGCTTTTGGTTTTTCGTAGGTTTGCTATTTGTTGGGAAGTATTTGTTACTATCAACAGTGCCTTATTACTTACACGTTTCACATATTTTAAATTTTCGACAATCCCTGTAAACCCTTTTGAATGTAAAATGGCAATTCTTCGAAGCTGCCCTCTTGAAAACATTCTGACAAAGTATTCTCCCAATCGCACCCACCGCCAGGTTTAGTGGCAAGTTGGCGCTGTAGATAACCAGTCAAAAACAACAGATCGAGAACCAAACAGGAAGAAATTTTTAAGGAACTGTCAAAACAAAAATGTTAAAATTGAGCTGTTCAAGCACATTATGTGCAACACTGAAGCGTCGAAAACCATGTCTGTTGTGTGGTCATGGTGTTTGACTACGAGGCTACAGATTCGAGTTCAACATTCGTCTTTCCACAAATAATCTGTCCGGTGTTCGACATGTCTGTTCATCGTATTCAATTTTTTATTTGTTTCGTGGTCTGAAGTCCGTACCGCACAAGTGTTATTAGCAGGCGAAAAAGTAGTGGCTTTTGAATGGGAGCTGCAAACGATTGATGACAAGAGACGAATCCAATGGAAAACACGTTTGATCATATGAACGTTCGTAAAATATGTACGCCAGAGTAGGAAACGTATCGGCGCACTGGTACGCCTGACGAGTTAAATATGCCACCTCTTCTTTGTGTGTCGGTGTGAGTAACTCCCAAAGAAATTAAATCAGTCTCGTGTAAGGGCTTCCCAATAACACTTATCCCTGGGCGCTATTAAAACTTAACGATTTTGGAGTGACACGTACACAATCCGACTCATTCTGCAAATATCCAAGCTGATCAGATCATGTCCTGTAATTTCTTAAAGCCAAGTTTCTTTTCACTTCTGCTAGGGATCCCATCTGCTCTCACTATCATAACTAACTTGCAACGGTACATGTGTTTACCACGTGACTCCTGTATAATATGAATTTCCAAGGCTACAAAAAGAATGTAAATGTTTACGACCGAACGGACAGTTGTCAATTTTGTGAAGAACCAAGTAAAATTATATAGACTAAATGAGGTTTGAACACGGAGTTAGAGTACCTTGCCGGGCGCTAATTTCGCCATAGCTACGTTACGGCGGTGGTTATCTGACATTCTTATGATCCATGTTACCCCAAGATCTTACTCTTGCAAATTCTTCTCCGTCATTAACATGTATTCTCGTGCCTAGTGTACGAAACTTTAATCTTAAGTTACAGACTGCTTGCACGTACTAAGCTACAGATTGACGTCTAAAACCAAGTTCCCAAGGATGGCAATTCCAATCCATTACACGCCTTACGGCGTGAATTTATCTTTCACTTGTTACTAACATACAACGTAGCTGTATCCTAAACTTACTCAGTTAAGGAGGAGGAACTTGGCTGCATAGCTACTGGGCTTGTTCTTTAACTATGGTGTACATATAGTATTAATGTTACTAATTCGTCCAGATTTTTTGTTGTGAACCGGCATCCTAGGAAACTCATGTGAATATAAGTCATACGACTAGAGGAAAGTACAGTGAATTGACTGGATTATAGGGACCAAACTGCGGAATGGTCAGTCCATACTGTAACCATTGAACCAGAAACAGTTCCAGTCACCGAGGTCAAAGACTTCTCGTAAAAGAGATCAGACTGATCAAACATAGCACCGAATCAACCTTTGATGTCCACTAAGCACCAGTATCAGCTTCTCAGTAAAATTTCACCACAGTGTAGAAAAATTTTAACAGTCCAGTAGGATGTTTGCCACCGTCAAGTACCACATTGTGGTGAATTCTCACATCAAAAGGTTTGGCCATGGGTCAGCCAAGTGTAGCCTCTGAAGATGACATGATTGTAGATCCTATTTGAGGCGGCCAGGGCGAACTTCACGTTTCTGACCTCTAAAATCTGATGGTGATAAGTCGATTGAAGGTCAAGTACTGGCACCCAAGTTTCCCCGAATTCAGAGCCTGGTAGCCAACTTAACCAACCGTTCATGTACTTTTCTTGTTAACTCAGTCTGGCCTCCTGGTCATACTATTACCAACTATCCATTGTTGAAGTTTGAAGATCGATTGTCACGCCCAATGGTCGTGGAGGATAAAACAGCTCAAAGCCTGCTCAGACAGTTACTTGCCATTATGAACGTCCTGTTCATCCAAGAGTGAACATGACTGAGGGCTCGTTTGGTAGTCACCCTTTCAGCAGTGGAAAACTTGGCGAAGGAGCATAGATCACTGTACCTTGCATATGTAGAAAGCCAGCTTGTCAGTCAACGAAGCTATCAGTGTATACTACTTCGCAATTAATGCATCAAGGACGGTACAGAACATATGCAGATAATCCGTGGGATTAACCTCTGGCTAAGAGGAATAGATGGACACAACTGAGGATGGTTTACAGATCTTTGCGTTTTAAGGCGTTGCTCCCTAACATGATACAGTGGCGAAGTAGTTAGGAGTAGATAAACTGTGTGAGCTGCTGTCATGACCCCATTTCCCTACCAGGAAGTGGGGTATGGTAGCTCAGGGTGCTCTTGAGAGCAGCTAATAAGTATCAGTAATTTGTAACTAGTACCTGGTACCTGACAAACATTTTGTATGGCGGACTGCATTGGGGCTATCCGTCACACCAACTGTGGGAGGATAGGCACGCTAAACTTTACGTTCCTTTTCTAAGTTCATAACTAACGTGGTGTAATCTTCCTGGATCACGAGACACGTAAATTTTACTTTTTAGTCTCAATAAATGCTGATTTTCGTAGACGACTTTTCTTTCGTAATTCGTTACGTGACTTATCAGTAGTTCTGATACCGACAACACCGTCTGTCTAGTTTTGCTTTTCTCTGTAGTTTGAAGGACGCCTGAACCCATTTCGAATCGCGGTGGAGAGCAGTGCAGTCGGCCTTTGTCATTTCATGGAGTAACATAGAAAAAATTAGTTAATTAACTCAGAAGAAACATTTGCATATTAAGGGCCTCTATGAAGCTCTTATTAATTTGTGTTGTCTTCCAAGAGCCAAGCTGCTTCACCAAACTGTCCGGAATAATTTCCAACCTACCGTCAACGATGCGCTTTTCGTTTTGAATCTTCACTTAGAACCCTGCTGTCAGAAGGATACTTCTGGAGGAAGGACTGTAATATAGTTTTTTCTGTGAAATCCATCCTGTAGCAATTACACACCAGTCATTAAGTGTGCCTGCGTTGATATGTAGCATTTGCTGAAATTCTCACAGCTTTACGCCTAAATAAACAAGCACATAATCCCAGTTACTGAAGATTGACGAAACTATACAAATTCATGACAAGAGATTAAGGGTTTCTTTTAAAAGGAATGAACGAGAGAACCCCTTTGTTTTACTCAACTTAGGTGTGTATTGCATCATAAAACTAAATTTTCACTCAGGCTAATGAAATACTCTTCGTATAACAACGTGTTGTCTTGGGCACTATTAAATGCAAATTTACTATTTTAATGGATAACTGAACTATAACATTTACTATACAGCGCGGCAAGTGGTAGCAGGCGCTTTTGGCAAAGGGAGAGGTAGCGCAGCTGTTGATGGCGGCTGACAATAGGGCGTGGCACATGCCACGTTTAGAGGCAGGCGCTCCACCGAAATTGTTAGTGCATCCTATTACCAGTGCATCATACATATTTTAGATATGCTTCCATTACAAGCATGGCGTCAGCAGTCAGAGGAAAGGTGATGGGAAAATTTTGCACACGGTTTCGATCGCCAGACCGTATTTACAGAGCAAGCGCATTGCCGCTATAGCACAGACATTGTCCATTTAATTATCTCTAGAGTTAGAACTTTCTGCAGAAACTGCGGCAGCCTACAGTGTTGCCATATTGTGCAGACTGCCGGAGTGAGCCTATCAGTGTGTTCATCCGCGAAGTGTCACCGATACTGGAACAGTATTACAATGGAAACGGTGTTATAACTAAACTAGTCTTAGCTGCTCACAGCGGTAATATTAAACATGGTTGTGTGTCTTAATATGTAAATCAAATACAATCGATAATATGCACACCTCAAAAGCATCACATGCAACTAGAAATTTAGCTTTCTTGCAGGCATGCTTTGTGGTTTTAGGCCTACCTGCAACGACTAATTTCAACCAGCCTGCGTTGCATTGTAAGTAGAAATTCAACGCGCTACGAGAATCTGCGAAGGTCAACTGCGAGAGTTGCTTCTACATTACCTGTACGAGTAAATCCTAGTCGCTGGCCCAAGAGTAATTCAGGAAAGGGTTAGCACAATACATGTGGATGTGTGGGCCAGTAAATCTGTACGACCCCCCGTTGACGCCTATGTCCTCCCAACTAAGCTTGTGACAGCCCAAACTAGTAACAGGGAGGTGACTAACTCACCGAAATAGAACAAACCATTTCCTTTGTCTGCAAAGCACTTTTTGAAAATTCCAAGTAGTACACGGCAGGAGGCTGGGAATGTATAATCGGTGGGTCTAGAGTATAGAGCCCTGATACTACAGTGGCCCAATACTGAAAGTTTATTTGAACCTTTCTGGGATCAAATCTTCTGAATTAGGAGGTCGGTAAAAGGAACCAAAGAACTTAGTTCACAGGAACTATCAATTACACATTCTAATATGTATCAAGTATGACGTTAACGCGATTAAAATTTAGACTCATGAATAAACTAATTACTCAAACCTTTAACACCAGATGTATTTCGCAGCATTGGCCGTTAATGTTTTATTTAAAAAAACCACAGATCGACTTCAATCACCTAGTGATCATCTTCAGTGTCCTTCAAATAAGCATATGAATGCTCTGAATGTTACATTCAGGGCATTCATATGCTTTTTAGGACACAAGATGATCACTAGGTGATTGAAGTCGATCTGTGGTTTTTTTAATAAAACATTAACGGCCAATGCTGCGAAATACATCTGGTGTGTTCAAGGTAACTGGGATTATGTGCTTGTTTATTTAGGCGTAAAGCTGTGAGAATTTCAGCAAATGCTACATATCAACGCAGGCACACTTAATGACTGGTGTGTAATTGCTACAGGATCTGGTGTGATCATCATTGTGTGGTCGTGGAGCACCTCCAGGAAATTGAATAAAATACACAAACCCTATTTAGTTACATTAATGTATTTTGAAAGTAAACATTTCACAAACAAAACGGCAGGAATTACATTACTGGAGCATATTTTGCAGTCAGTGGAAAATCTGTCACTACGTCCATGCATTTAATGTTAAGTGAATGCAGCTATCAGTGTGATGCCTCTAAGAATTCAATACTTACCTGTACCACCGATGACTACGAAGACTTCTGTACCCATCTGTAGTCTTTTATAGTTGTAAATTAAAAATGCCTGATACATTAGAAGCATACAATGCATTATATACCATGGGGCCACCAGCCGGTAATTTTCCTGGAAAAAATTGGCTCTGAAAATATTTTCAAATTTTTTCATACTAACTACTGTATAATGTTTGTGGGCATAACATACCTTACTATATGCCTCAACAACTTTGAAACTCGTCACTAAATACGTGATAGACAATATCCCGGCTTGTGTGGCGAGGATCGCTCCTGTAACAGTTTGACTTTAATAACAATTTTGCACGGAATTTCTCACGAGTAGTCAATAAGAAAATATTAAACTACAGTAGTGGTACAAATGCAGTTTACTTGCACAATTCGCAGATTAAGTAATAAAATAAGCTCAGCGAAATAAATTAAGTGTATCAATGCGTTATGGTAGTTAAGGTAATTGTAGCTTTAATAAAGGTATTTCATCTTGTGAGACAGCAATGTCACGGTGCTCCAACTATTTCGTAAGTTCAGTACGTGCTGCTGAATTTAAGCGTCAGAATGTTTAGAGCTTCCGTGGAATCACGTAGCAAGCTTTTCAAAGAAGTTTTAACAATGGAATCACCCGTAAAGTAACTGATCTTCGACCGTGTGCCCATTGGCTACGTCATTTCTTGGATACGACTTACACACGTTTATTAAAAGTTCTACCCCAGAAACCACAAACTGATGACGCAATATTCTATGGTACTTGTCACCATCTTTAATCAATTTTATTCAAACCTTCCTCTCCCCGCCTCCAAACGTAAGATTTTATAAACAATTACGTGGGTGACCTCAGTCTTTAGCTTGCGCGACAGAAATAACCAGATTTGTTTGTTGTTTTTATAATTATAAATATTTGTTATTTAGAGTTCGTCTTTTGCGGTCATTGTACAGAGAAGTTAAATGTGAGTAATTTGCTTAGCATAATTAAGTCGTTTATGTACCGCGTCTTCTCCGTTGAGAATTCCAAGTTGACACTGACAGCCGATGGTTGTTTGCGATCAAGTCTACCTGGACTGTCTGGACTGGCTTAACCTACTGCTCGTCTATTCACGGGCACTGTTTCATGCCCTCAAACTTGAAGACTGCTCGAACTCCACTTCTGCTGGTAAATAACATGCTATTCCACAGAACTATTGAGTGCCTACTTCATGTGAAGGGCTACTGTAGTTTAAACTTCGTGTTAGAGTTCGGATGGCATGTGTTCAATAAATGTTAAATATTGTGTTATAGTTGCCAAGTGTAGCAATAGGCGCATAGATCATTGGACTGCAGGAGATTATCACTATGGGAAATGTCGTGCATCATTTTAAGACTAGTGATTTTCAGTTACTGCTTGTCACAGGTGAGCAGCGCCCGCAGCTAATCATGGACTGACCTTACATTTTTGTTAGTTTACGTAATTCTCGTAAATTCTCCGTGTGCTTCATAAAGAAACTTTTTGTGGCCAGAAAGGAAGCACAATCTTTCCTTGATTGGATCACACGTATTGGCGAGAATTTCTTTGTCCCATAGCCCTACTTTCCACCAATAATAATCAGGGAAGGAGAAATTTGACATTTCTCTGCGATGAACAGAGTTCCTACCTCCATAAAAGATAGCTGCAGTCGCATCACCAGCTGAAGAACGTTTGATTTGCTGCAACGCTGAAGTCATCCGCCATGGTGCCACTCAGAATTGCAGCTCTCCCCATGGGCGCCATACAACCTCAGCAATTTTACCTTGCCAGTAAAAACACATTGTAGTCCCCATGCCCCAGCCACTATGGGCACATACTTGGCATACATGGGAAGTTTCCAACTTTCGTGCCAACAATTCGATCCGTGTAGTATCAGAGCCACCACAATGCAGGTACTTCACGACGACCCCTGCCCCCTTCTGAAAGGGATAACTACCACGCTTTGTTTTAGGTACATTATCTTGATAAAAGATCTAAAGTCATGTGTAACAATACTGAGAATGCTTATGGACAAAAATCTTTAGAGCGTTAGAGAAAAATTACTAGATTCAAAAACCCATAAAGCAGGGCCATGCGTTGTCAGCACCAAGACAATCCAAATTAAAGGCAGAGAGGGAAATGAACAGCAGCAGGATACGTTTGCAGCATTCAAAGCTAATTAGCGCTGCAAGGGTTGAGAATGGTGCCCATGCACACCCTCATAAATTCGGGTTCCATTCCCAGGTGGAAGTGAGTGGAGAGGGGCTGGGGAGGCATGGGCATTTCGACGGTTTTAACACGTTCGCTGTGGACACGAGTACGGGCCACTAACGCTCTAGGCCAGAGGTGGGCAATGAGCGAGCCGCGCTTTCGGAGCCGCCTGAGCGGGAGAAGAGCCGCGACCAGAGCTCACGTAGTTCCTGCTGAAAACACTAGATGGCGTTATGCGCAGCCAACGCGCTAACGTAGCTGCAGAAATGCACCTGGCTGAGTGCGTTATAAAATAACTTATAGTGCAAACTGTTTAGTATCCAACTAACAGATTCCACTGCTAGGGGTATCTCCTGAAAATGCTATGTTTATAAGTAACTTACATAGTACGGGAAAATCTCTAAAATGTCCAGAGCGTGCAGTAGAGCCGGCAACTATAAAGAGCGAACTACGTGCGCCAGTGAGCATGCAGACCTCTAGCGGCAACTGGGATAACTACCGGCCGAGCGCGAACGCTGCTCATTGAGCCGATTTGTGCCCACCTCCGCTCTAGGCGGACGCATGTAAGCGCTCGGGCTGGGAGAGCTGAAATCACACCCCTGCGAATGTGTGCATGCGCGTAATATTGACAGCGAATATAACGTCTGCGGAAGAGGTGATGCTAGATATAGAAATACGGTACAAGTACGGTTTAGCTGCATGCCGATAAATGCTGCATGCCATCTGGCGCCTATAAGCGTCATATGCATTTATTGCAAGCAATTTTAACACCGCCTCTGATTTTTATTGCAAACAATGCACAACAGACGACTAAAGACGAAAACAACTGCAGACAGGAAAACGGTACGTGATATTTCGTTGGTGGCTTTTACTAACACGAGTGCACAGCCGAACAAACTAAACTGAGTACTCAGCTAGCGAACGCGCCGCTTATAAGCGTTACCCGCTATGGCGTGTTGATTGCGGAAACAAGCGTCGGCCGCAGCGAACGTGTTAAGCAGAATGAAAGAGGAATTGACATAAGTATTGGACGAGCCGTCTGTTTATCCTCCCTACAGGTATTAAATATGAGAAATTATTATACATCGGAAAATCTAGTTTGAACAAAGACGAAGTCAGTACTGGTAACGTATCTATAGTATTTGTGTGTATTCTGTTGAGTTTTCGCAATTATAGCTGTGATTAAAATTTCTACTAGCACTTTAGACTTACGTGGTTAAACCTTTCCTCCATCTGGAGCAATAGGTATGGTGACATCCTACGTATTTACAGACTAATGTTCTAGCGATTAAGCAATCCTGGAAACCACACTGAATTATACTTAATACAGTAGAATGTTAGTGGAGAAATCCATTGGAGACGGAGTTTTTCTCCAAGGTAATCGGGTCACAAAGTTACGTGAGTATAAATATAAATACAAATACATAAGAGATAATTAGGAATGTAGCATGGGTGGTGAATGGAGTGCCTTAATGCTTTCGAACAAAATTAACTTATTTCATTACTCAACAAGGCTACAATACCTTCCATTGAATAATGCGTAGTGTAGCATTCTCTTATGCATCTGATACTATTTAACATTTTCCCAAAAAATTAGTTTTTACCATCTTATGTACTTGGTGTCGTGTCTGCTAGTAGCGTTTCCAAATTGTTACGGATGGATTGCACGCTTCTGAAGCAGTTCCACAATGAGCAGAGTAATCACTTCTGCATGTATGCTTTTCCGAGAAGTTTTTCCCTAATCTTGCTTCTATTTGTGTGACAATTCGTTTGTTTCAAAAACCAAATCATGCATCTAATCGTAACTAGTGTGCAATGTAAATGTGCATTTGCACCATTCTTGCATTAAAAAGAACTACTGTCCAAGTTTTAATGTTACATCAGTATTCATTTTCTGCGTGAAAATCTTAACTCCTATTGCGCAAAGATTTGTGTTATACATGTTCCTTATGTACAGTTTCCTATTTAGCGCTACTCTTGATATGTACAAAAGCTCGTCACATGTAAAAGTGAAATGGAGCAGCGAAAGTCTTATTACTGCCATTATGTAACTGGTCAGCTACTTCCCACATTTGTCCTTTTACGCCTGTGTT
This sequence comes from Locusta migratoria, assembly GCA_026315105.1. Classification (NCBI taxonomy): domain Eukaryota; kingdom Metazoa; phylum Arthropoda; class Insecta; order Orthoptera; family Acrididae; genus Locusta; species Locusta migratoria. The sequence continues at coordinate 321,343 of CM048755.1, read as the reverse complement.
TACAGCGTTTACGCCTAGTGCCGCCGTGGACTTGTCACGATACTGATGTCCCCATCTCCACTTACGCCTTTTCACCCTTCGTTTCACGCATCTGCAATGACGTAAGAACCAGTTACCAGCGTAGAAATTCTCTTTTCTTATGGGTGATCGGGACTTTTCACACACTTCCGCTAAGGACTGACAAAGCCATCAGAGTTTGGTATAAAGGGAATCAATGGACCGCTCCATTTCTTGGCACGTTGCTTTCCCCCACATTTTGCAATCTAACTATAATGCGCACTTATGACAGCCCGTGTATGATTTTTGGGAAATCGTGGGGCTACAACCTCGTTGAGCGAAAAACTTATGACAACTACAAATTTTGCTTTTTTATATACGGGGGAACCTCTACCAGAGATTTAAAATCCACTTGAGGAAATTTGATTGTGATCTTAACCCGCGAGAACTCTCGCCTTTAAAAGTTACGCGATCGATCGCATGTATAGCATTTTTCTGACAGTCAAAGAACAGTTTGTAATGTACTTGATATGTTTAAGTCTTTCTAGCTGCGTTTATAAGAAAACATTTGACTATTTAAAAATTGGTAAAATACCGATTGTTTTAAAATCAGCGTGAGCAAAATGCTCACGCGCCGGTGTTCGCGGGTTAAATAGGACTGTAGTTATCACGTGCGGTTTTTTTTTTAGGGGGAGGCACATACGGAAATGTAACAGACGTCCCTTTGAGACGTACCTCCGTTTTTCTCCCCCCCCCCCCCCCATGGGGCGGGTGACACCCTCAGCGCTACCTTTGCATCTATGTTGAGGACCTTATGTACCTAGGTTCATTCGCAACAATCGCTGCAACCCTTCACCTTTCGGCATTACGGCTGAAGTAGCGACTGAAGGGTCAGTAACTTCATACATGCTTTACTAGTTTACTTTCTCTTAAGCACATTGTACTCCAGGTGATCGGTTGTCCAAGTGACCCAAAAGGTACGTTTCACGTGCCCATATAGTAGCTTTCGTGTTCCAGACTGAACGAGGAAAATGCTTTTATGTTTGTGCAAGACCTGATTCCCACCATTCTCCCAATAGATTACACCATCCGCCTTCCTCGCAACTGTCCTTACATGCCCACTCATTTCCTGCAACATCACACCTAGGTATTTAATGGGCGCAACTGTGTCATGTCATAGGAGTCAAAGGAACCGGTGACAACGATGGGGGTGAATCTATCGTGTGGGAAGTCCACGGTCTCGTTAGCCAGATACGTTTGAAATTTGGTGGCTATATTACAGTCCATTTTAAACCTCAAGTTTTCATCTCAAGTCTTGTTAGAAAGCTCACCGACCTTTGAAACGCTGACTAGCCAAACGGTGTCACTTTTGTACCATTAATACAGAAGAACGGCGTGGACTCTTGTGGGCGAAGTTCCGCACAAAAAATTACGGGGTTTCGGAATATTGGCTCTAATTTTTATATTCTCATGTTGGTGTGGAACTTTGTGCAATATTACAGAAGTACCTTTATGCGAAGTCACAGGAAGCCAGTGTGGATAACCCACGAGTCGCATTGGTGACCAACTTGCTTTACCGTGGTTCAAAACACACTGGCTCAGCTCAAGACATACAGCGAAGGAGAGTACCTGTAACATGACAAAAACATGCAACTTCACAGTAAATCTTTTCATATGTATAGACAATTATTCTAAGACGTACGCAAAATATAGTTGTGCGTTAATCAAAATTTGGGTTGGGCAGGAAGAATGCGCTGATACACGTCACCTTAAGTTAGAAGAGCTTTCTCCAAAGTAAAAGTACAAACTTTGCACAGAGACTAGCCAATCAAACAGTATTTATCAGTGCAACCTTCACATTCTTACGCATTTACGTATACTGCATGTGATGCATAGCTGTAACTGACATCGCCGAATTTGTCCAAATGTATGGTACATTTAGTGGAGCCAGTGGGAACTACAGATGGGGAGGGAAGGGGACTCCGCCCGGTAACAAAGTTTTTTGGTCTCTTTGACAAAGTGTACACTATTGACAATTAACCGCATCATGTTTCGTTATTTTGTATTTATGTGCATAACAGCATGGTACGTCATTAAAAATTCATTATCTTGCAATCTTGGGGTCGTGAATTGTCTATAAGGTACATGTAATTGATCATTTGCAAAAGAATGGAAGTACGGATTTACATAAACGAAGTTCCCATTTAGACATTAACTAAAATGCCTTTTTAAATGTTTGCAGTCTCAAATTTAATCATGTGCCTCTACTTTGTGCTTAATTTAACAAAAAACCTATATATGTTGCGGTTGTGAAGTCCGTAGTGTACGCATTGCCAAGAAACAATATTTGTCGCCGCGAGCCTTTAAATAGGAATCCGATCTCTCACCGCTGAGGCAAACACCGTTTCCTAAATACACTGTCAGAGGGACAATTTATAACTTGCATATAGTTATAGATACGTATCTTTTTCTCTTAAGCGCTGGGCTAGCCGCGGTGGAGTAGCCGAGCTGTCCAAAGCAGCGTCTAGCTGCGGAGCGCGCGGTTGCTCGCCGTGGAGGTTCGAGTCCACGCAGTTTGATAGATCTACAAACATTTGAACATTTTTGAAGCGCTGGGCTATTTGTAGTTTACACTTATGGCACTCTCACCATGCCGTACATGTACCATAAATTTGAAAGAATTCTGCCATGCTTCCTTCCCTTGTGAAACTCTGGAAAATCGCCTTCTGAAAGACCTTTTATCGTCCAGACATTTCGGCACTTCAGTCTCGTGAGTGTTCCCTTGGACTTCTGAAATTGTTAAATGTCTAGGTTTTGTACAAAAATTTGGATAAATTTACATTTGAAACTAAGGTTAAAATTATAGGTCTACTTTTATTTACATACCTACATTAAGTTACTGGCAAGGGTTACGTGTTGCTTTAACCAATAACATGTTTGACAGCGTGTTATCTGCAGCAACATGTCCAAGAGAACACACTTTCACCTGGATATTACGATAAATTGTTTCTTTCTAGCAGCTTTTGTGCTGTGGTGGTCGTCTTGTGTCATGTTATCAAGTTATATTATTGATGGGTCCTGTGTTTTGCACTGTAATTCTTGCCATTTGTGTCTAATACTTTATCTCGGGCTATTGCTGTCTGGAAGTGAGTTTTCTACTGTTTATGGTTTTGATAATTTGTAGGTAAGTTTTTTATGACTAGTGATCAAATCTAATGAGGCACTACTTTTCAGTAATCAGAAGTTCGGGTGATCTGGTTTTGAAGTTTCTATATTTGTAACTATTTCAAGTTTATGTATTCCTGATTGGCTGTTCTTTTCAGTGTTGGTGGAATGTCTCCATGGTCTATTCTGTATTGTGGTGTTCGTTCTGTATCCAATGTTCAGACCATGTTGCCGACCCAGTGTGATATTTTAGGTCATTACGTGCCATTTGATTGCCGTTTGTCACATACTTCATAGTAAAGTCTAGGTGAAATAATGAATTTCTTCTTTTGGAAATAGAAACATTGAGATAAAAACAGCTCTATGAATATCAAGGACACTGATGGAAAACCAGTTCTCAGCAAAGAAGGGAAAGCTGAAAGACGGAAACAGTATAGAGAGAGGCTCTATGAGGGAAATGAACTTAGCGGCAATATTGTAGAAAGGGGAGAAGTAGATGAGGATGAAATAGGAGATACTATACTGAGAGGGGAATTTGACAGAGCACTGAAAGACCTAAGTCGAATCAAGGCCCCTGGAGTAGATATTCCCTCAGAGCTACTGAAGAGTCTGGGAGAAAGAGCCATGACAAAATTGCTTCACCTGGTGTGTATGATGTATGAGACAGGTGAAGTACCCTCAGACTAAAAAATGTTATCCCCATTCCAATGAACGCAGGTGCAGACAGGTGTGAAACTACAGAACCATCAGTTTAATAAGTCATGGTTGCAAAATATTAACATTCTTTACAGAAGGATGGAAAAGCTGGTAGAAGCCGACCTCGGGGAAGATTAGTTTGGGTTCATGAGAAATGTAGGAACTCTGGAGGCAATACTTTACGGCTTATCCTAGAAGATAGATTAAGAAAAGGCAAACCATTTCTAGCTTTCGTAGATTTGGAGAAGGCTTTTGACAATGTTGATTGGAAGACAGTATCAAATTCTGAAGCAAGCAGGAGTAAAATATAGGGAGCGTAAGGTTATTTACAACTTGTACAAAAACTAGACAGCGGTTGTCAGAGTTGAAGGGCATGAAAGGGATGCAGTGGTTGGGAAGAGAGTAAGACAAGGTTGTAGCCTTTCTCCAATGTTATTCAATTCGTACATTAAGAGCTATGAAGAAAAGCAACGAGAAATTTGGTGAAGAAATTAAAGTTCAGGGGGAAGAATTAAAAACAATGCGTTTTGCCGACGACGTAGTAATTCTGTCAGATACAGCAAAGGACCTGGAAGAGCAATTTACCGGAATGGACAGTGTGCTGAAAGATGCTTCTAAGATGATTACCAAGAGCAAAACTAGGGTAATGGAGTGCAGTCTAAGAAAATCAGGTGGTGCTGAAGAAATTAGATTAGGTAACGAAGCAATGAAGGAGGTAGATGAGTTTTGTTACTTGGGCAGTAAAATAAATGATGGTCGCAGTACAGAAGATATAAAATGCAGAATGGCAATGGGTAGAAAAGCGTGCTTGAAAAAGAGAAATTTAACATCGAATATTGATGTAAGCCTAAGTAAGTCCTTTCTGAAGGCATTTGTATGGAGTGAAACAGACGATAAACAGTGCGGATAGGAAGAGGATAGAGGCAATTGAAATGTGCTACCGAAGAATGCTGAAGATTAGGTGTGTGGATCGCATAACTAATGAGGTGGTAATGAACAGAATTGGGGAGGAAAAATTTCTGGCATACCTTGACTAAAAGAAGGGATAGATTGGTAGGACACATTCTTAGACATCAATGAATTGTGAATTTAGCGTTGGAGTGAAGTGTGTGGGGTAAAAACCGCAGAGGAAGACCAAGAGATACAGTAAGCAGACTCAGATGTAGGTTGCCGTTATGTGGAGAACTGCATCAAACCAGTCTCCGGACTGAAGACAACACCACCACCACCACCACCACCACCACCACCACCACCACCACCTCAGAAATTAAATTTTAAACACTTCGAAGATTGTACAGTAAGATGTGAAAAACATGTTTTGGTGATAAGGCGGATTTCCTCTACAATTTATCTTAACAAGCACGGAAATAACCAACGTCTACAAGATAGAAAAAGTATCTGCTTACATACTCTAGTATCAAAGCACATTGAAAATATTTTAAGTATTCAATATTTGACGAAGTACTGGTGGGATATTAAGCCTTCCATTACCAAGAAGTAACAGTAATTCTACAAGCACATCAAAGTCTGATTGCACACGAATTTCAAGCTGAAATTCAATGTTCGAAACTTCTACACCCGAAGGATGATAGCTTACTATAACCGCTGATAAAGTTGCTATTTTAGAGTTCTGTAAAATATCTACAATTCTTTTTCTGTAGGTAATAGGCACTAATGTTAAAATCATTGTTTAGACCAACGTTTTTCAACCTGTAGGTCATATTTGGGGAGGGTCCCCGTCAAAGGATGAAGTACTTGCACCATCAAACTACCAGAGTTTATTTGAAATGAAAATTACTGGGTTACTTGTGTAACTTTGGGTTGAATAGATCATACATTGTTTTATAATACGATGTGTTAATGATGAATACGCCTAAACACGCAATACTGTTCACGAACCAGTCTATAGGTTGAACATGATACATTAGGTTATTCAGAAAAAAATTATCTACTTTACAAATTATCCACACAGGGGATCTTTCTTAATGAGCATAATTTGCTTCTGAGTCTTGTCTGAAATGCTGAAACTCGTTAAAACCTTTTTCTGTCGGAAAACATGTAAAACTGGAATAAGTTCCATTACGAAAAATACAGTAAACTTCGTTCAACGAATTTAAATAAATACAGGATTATTCTTACAATTAAACAGCAACCAACCACATTTGATTGTGCTACTTATTTGCTAAATAGCGCCGTTACCGGTTTCAAACTTTCCAGTTGATCATTAAGTCATTTACGGTCCAGTACGCCATTTCAATGGTGTATTGTAGGCACCACATAACCAAGAATTTTCGCCAAGGCAAAATTATGTGCATAGTCTAAATGTAAGATGACCTCGTCAGCCGCCTGAAGATGAGCTGTGAAGTTTCAAATCGGTAACGGTGCTATTTATCAAATAGCAATCAAATGGTTGGTTGATGTCTTCATTGTAAGAATCATCCTGTACGTCATACACAACCACGGGCCCAAAACGCCAATTTTTGAAAAACGAAAAAGTTTAAATAAAAGGAAGATTGAGATATTACGGTTTTATTACGGTTCGTGAAGAAGGGCGGGGGGGTGCAGTCGCCAGAATATTTGTTTGGAAGGGGGTCGCCTAATCGAAAACGAACAGTGGTTTAGACGAATTAAGCTTTTGTCTAATCCACACTCAAATTATTCGATACTAAGATAAGCTGCTTATTTATGCGCGAAGTTTTAGTAGAAGTCACTCCTCTAAGATTTTTTCAGCAAAATTCCCATTCCACACGAGAAACATCTCTCCAGGTTTCACATTCTACATAGTAAATTTCAAAGATATTTACTGGCTTACGTAAAGGACTTTCGATGGGTATTTAGAAACCGAGGTTGGCTACTGCACTTTGTTATGAAATTTTTAATCTTGCTGCCTAACACTCTTGCTTATATTAATATCTTTGTACGCAACAACATATGAATTCTCCATTTGGCTGTCTAGTGCCATGTAATATTTTGTTTGGTTAGGGAGTATGTTCATCCGCAGTCCAAATCCCACATATATAAAAATCGGTCAAAGTCCGGGACACAGTCCGAGCGAGGTTTAAGTTTCTTACGTTGGCAACGCAGTGTATTTCGTGCAGCCAAACGCGTGGCACTTTCATGTAACCAATGAGAGGCGAGGAACGATGAATTTAATAGCGCCGAATTTGAAGTCAGTTTGAGGTTTGTTTTGTTTACGAGTTTTGAAATATGGCGTCGGCATGGCAGGTAATTCTATTACATTGTTAGACTTAAGTGACAATACTTCGCGGCGACATAATTGAATGGTGCATGTCGCGTGGTTTGATTTGTCAACCATAGAGCAAGGACAGCATTAATTATTCCAAATATGCCGCGAATTCCGACTGCTATGTTAAAACTTATCCATTTAAATTAGCACATCCACCTACCGAGCCCCACGTTTTAATCGTATACAACACTGATCATTTCCGATGGAAATTATAGTGAATTTTCGTGGAGATGTGTTATTTACGAAACGTAAAATACGCTGAAAGGTAAGTGCGATGACCACCTATTCTTGAGTCTTACCCACTTTTACATACACTGTAGATGTATTGTGATTGACAATATTTTTTATGCATATGTCATTTTAAAGGATGTGGTTAGGCAGGAACCTTTGAGTACAGCTTAAATTGTTGCGAGTAAAACAGCAATGATATCTACAGTCTAACTTGTCAAAAGTACTTCCTCTTCTACAAATATCTAATATTACGACTTCTTATACGATACACCTGAATAAAGGCACGTTGTAGCTCCACTCTGAAGGTAAGGTATAGGTATGTAATTTACGAACATAATGACATTATTATCTACAGTACGTACGTACGTATATTATCCCGTTCCTGGCTTGCCACACAAACGACTCACGCTGCTACGTCGCAGCTAGAGCTCTGCATTTCGATGAAAACAACCGCTCGAGCATTTCCCGTTTGGTGCCGCTGCTCGACGGCTGGGGAGGCCCACACTGCGGCACGGCTGCGGCCGTGTAATGCCCCACGTGGCCGGTCGCCCTCCGACTCTCGGTTACCGGCGGAAGGTCGAGCGCGCTCGCAGTCTCGGCCGGTGACAGCGCGACCGCCGCGCGCTCAACACTGTGGAATGGCATTAGAAACCTACCTGGCTTTGAGCAACGCAGACAGCGTTATGGATCAACGAACTATAGGTCATAAAGGCTCCATTCATGAAAAAGTATAGTGGAGAGGATTAGGAGCGGCTCGTTAGTCCTGAAGAAGAAAGACATGTCGGAAGAGGAGTCGAAAAGTGAAGCTTGGAAATATTTTGCACTTATAGTGGATCCTGTCACACAGGTTTCTGCTGGTTTCGTGCAATGTACCACATGCGATACTATACTCTCGTACCAGTCAATCACAACAGGTATGATTCGGCGCTGCAAAAGTAAATGCGGAGCAGAATTACACCGACCACTTGCAGTACCAAGTAGCATAAAGAAAGTTTTTATTAATAGGCTAGACGATATGGGCGGAATAGATTTGCTACTATTAAATACTTATAGTAAGATTGGCTTCAAGAATTATTCGCAGGAGCTCATCAATGTTCGCGCCACGTACGGCAAAGTCAATATAGAAGATTTTCTTCCGCACCCTACCACTATATCGCGGCATATTAAAGAAAAGGCCGACAAAATACGGGTGACAATGGTGCCCAAGCTAATAAGTAGTATAATGATGGGCATTCCACGCCACTGAGATTCGCCTGTCTTGTTTTTTGGCGGGAAATTTAAATTACCCCCCACCCCTCCTACCTCGGCCAATTGCCGAACCACAGATCAAAGGATACCGCCACAGGATGATAGGTCTTCCTGGAAGAACGAAAGATGATTGCCAGTTTACATTTAGGTCCTTTTGATTCGCTACTTGTCCGACCGCTAATCAAAGGACGCCGGCATAACGCACTTGAGGATGACAGGTTGCAACACCTCCCTCGGCCACACACGACGCCCCGCCTCC
>CM048755.1:0-307500 GCA_026315105.1 Locusta migratoria | reverse complement strand
CACGTTTGTCGTGTGTTCCGCTAATTTCGGCCAGTACAACTATGCGAGACCAATCCCCCCGCCTGTTTACTGTAAAAGCAAGTATTTTTCCCCACACTGTTTAAACCGGGCTTGCACATATACAATAGCCTCCTTTTAAAAGCATGTGTCTTCGCCATATAACCCAGTTTTCGTTTACCCTTCTTCTTCTTCTTCTTCTTCTTCTTCTTCTTCGGACTTGTGGAATAACGTAGACGATATCTACGTCTGTGGATAATAAAGTCCTGGAATGCTAAAAAAAAATATAGTTCCTTACTCGACTCTACAAGTAATTTACAGTCGAAAGTGAAAAAAAAACAATGTCCGAGAGAGCGGTCAATTTTCTGGTACTCTTAATACCCAAGTATCAAATCTAAAAGCGTTTGCACAGTACAACGGCGCACTTTGTAAATACCGTATCTTCTCTTTTAGAACACTTAATCTTCTTACACAATCCTCCATCCTGGTAATACCGTCTTCTCGACCCGGCGAAAAAATAAAAGTCCTAACAATCAACTGCCTGGACACACTATACTATAAAATCGATATCTTTGCTTACACCAGGGCTCGTGATTTTTCGACAAATTTATTTTGGTTCTACAATTCGACGCCAACCACGTTAAGCAGTCGTTTCCTCGCCCGCAACCACTTTGATATTACTCCTCCCATCCGAAAGTCATGCTCGGATACGAACGCCACTCGGTTAAAGTATTGTCCAAAAATCCAGGAGATAGAAACCATCTACACGAAGCTGCTGCTGTAGTATAGATTGGAGCGCCTCCATTAAAAAACATCGATTAGCTGCAGTTTATAAGATATATACCCACAGGACGTATGTATTTCCACCCATATATTCCAGAAATAGTAACTTCGTCTTTTCTCCAACGTTTGCAGTATGGAACTTGCGGAATTTACTACACACGCGCGCGCGCACTCCATTGGCTACAACTAGCGCACTTTAAGTAACGAAGCTGTAGGAGTTTTATAAAACACGTTGATTTTCGACGAAAGAATGATTTACCGCAGCAGGCATATCCGCTACGTAAACGTGTTGCACACCAGCCGTAAAGTAGCCAACACTAGCATACGATTAAACAGGCGATGCTTCGACGAAAGATCAATGCACCACCAAAGTCAGTTTTCTGTACAGCTTTACCGTGACGTATATATTTAGGGTATATCAGCACTTTTTACTTACATTCCGTCCCATCTAGCCTAAAGCACTCTGTAAGCGCCAAACATTTCCAACACAGTAACAGAACTACACCTTGCAGTCAACACGAACCTACAACAACAAACGAATCTAGCCATTCCAACTCGTTTTTTGTCCCAACTAGCATGTTGCAAGCTATGTATACGTAACAACCCAGACAGAGCTATCCTTACATCCGTCACTAACCCAGTACCAACTCTAAACAAGTTACCACAGATGGTGTTATAACCGCAATCAGTAACAGACAAGATCTCCCAGACACACAGCGTTTTAATAAAGTTTCGATCTCGCTCTCTCTCCACCCAATAACTACGTTGGTTGCTCGACCTGGCCCTAACATCCAACCACAACTTTGTTTCCAATGCATAGCCCGGCAGACAATATTTCTGGAACGCTCTCTATCAACCAATAGACTATATACCTCGAGCATTCGCGCACAAATCATCGTATTCCACTCCTAACAAAGTATTACTCTCAAACATCTGTAACAGTGTAAAAAAAAAATGAGCGACGTGCACACGCACAGAACAGCTAACAAGAAAAGATCTAGATCCAAGCCAAGTTCTTATAATCCTTACAAGCAGCAACGTAAAATAGTCTACACCATTTCGAACTAATGCAACACCAGATTTTTTTAACGATCTCCAAGAGCAATCCTTTAGAGACTAAACATACGATTAAATGCACCTCCAATGTAGGTAACTAATCCTCTAACTCGATGCTTATCGACCAAAGAACATTAATTTACCACTGCAATCATCTCCGATACGCTACCGAGAGACGTCCATTCGTAAACACAGCTAAAAGAAGATATAAATGCCCCACATCCATGCTACTAAGTATCTATATGTATTTCCACAATTGTGGACCACATCCGCGTTGCATCGTATCGCACGACTAAACAGTTCGAAATAGGTACTTCGCGCAAGCTAGCATGCACACTCACATTCCATGTTATTTCTGGCTGTAGGCGAGTGCGGACCTGTTGACTCATCGTAGACACCGGTTTGGAGCGTGTGTACGTCCTATACATGTAAACATACCTGTCCACGCTCGCACCTAACACGGAGAAGTTTTCGGTTTAATTTTTCCTGGCCGCACCAGATTCCGAATACAAGAGAGCTATTTTCGCGAAGATAGATTTCCTCGCAGCTGACGCAAGCGATGTTTTTTACCGTACGAGCAGTCAAACTTTTATACGCAGATACATATACAGACAGTAGGATGTGCGCAAATTTGCGATGTAGCTCTTACAGAAACGAAACAGTTTTTTTAGAAATTCGATAAGAAGGAAATTTATACAAGATGAACCAATGTGCAATAAGTCAAACCCCAATCCATGCAGCAATGTACCGAGCAACGTCGATTTAAACGAACGCTTTGCTTAACTGTAGAATAGAACAACACAGAATTACACCTCCCTAACAGATACTTTACCGAGGAGTTACTGCTCTTTGCTAACAAGAAATATGTCTTCTGGTAGCTTCTCCTAAACCCTGTAAGACCGAAACTTTCTACTCGAGAAGCTAGACACAGAATACAAATCGTTCTTTATTATGTTCTCGAACTCCATTACGTATCTTCGTTTCCTCCTGCACCTTCGGGCAATGCTTCTAGACGAGAACAATCGTGTATTTTAACTTTTCCCATTATTTCCTGGTTATAGCACTATCCGTCGCTGTGTGTGTACGTTACCAACTCCTGTGGTAATTTCCGTATGGAACACTAGGTTTTACGATTATTGCAAACGATTGCTTGTTATTCCATCCGTTTTTAACTCTGCAAATGACTGTCCCCAGTCCACATTTGGATGCAATGTAGTCCCTTCTCCAAACGATAATGCAATACGTTTTTCGTGTCTTCCGCTGTTTTCGGCCAGTACACCGACGCGTGACCAATCTCCCTGACTTTATTGTAGAAAGCAAATATTTTATAAGTCCCAGTCGTAACCAGATTTCTCCACACCCTCTGAGCCGGGCTTACACATATGCCATAGCTTCGTCTTTCTCCAGCATTAGTTTGTACTCGTCCTTTATGGCAGTTGCTTTAGCCATATATTCTAGCTTCCTTCTCTTGGTCTCGATATCCGCCATTTCCAGTTTTCTTTTCGCGCACATAAGACATTAACTGCACGTAGCGATGTAATTTCTTTCATGGGGGATGGCTTAAGCCTGTGTGATACATTTACTCTTTTCGCTGGGCTTGCAGAATGACATTGTAGGTACCAGACCTAATTCGGCGATATCTATATCTGGAGGCAGTGTGGAGAACAATGTTCTGGATTGGGAGAAGTATGTTTCCCCTGCATTAATGTAGCTTTTAAGTGTACTACTTATATCGTCTTTGCCGCTGCCAGTATTACGAATCTCCACCTAATTTACAGGTAAACAATGGAAACTAAAAGCTGACAGAACGTAACGAACAAGCTTTTATCGATCTGGAAGGTTTAACCTGTACACCGATCAATTTTCGGGTATTTTTATTACCCCAGTACACAAATTTCAGGACACTATTAAACACTACAAAGCATCTGTTGTCCCAGATGTTTGTTATTCGCCCCCCACATGGTGGAGAAACACTTTGCAGATACCGTGTAAAAAACTTAAAGAGTCTTGCACAAGACCAAAAACACTCCATCCGGTAATCGTATATTATAATACCCCTGTTCTCGACCCAACGACGAAGTAAGTGCTCAAATGCAGCAAACAGACCTCTATCTCTTTTTAGGGTAAATTGGGTCACGGATCACAAAATTCACACCACAACCAGCGGTTTTATCCCCTAGTAAGACTCTAGGACGTTCTCCAAATTATGGAGAAAATATTTCCAGGCGAAGTACTAAATAACCTCCATATAGGCGAGATTCTAGTTGTTCTTCGGGACTTGTGGTATAGAGAAGTGCGTAGAATCGAATCCTGCATATGACAACGCGACGGTGGCAAGTTCCGAAGCGCAGCAGCTGGGAGGACCTCCAGGCTATAGCGAAGACACATCCTCCGCAACTCCCACAAGGTGTTGTGTTGGAATATATAAGGGATGGTTGGAGAAGCCTCCACGTCACATCCTCTAAACGCAAAGCATGCTACTGGATAGCTAACATGCCTTGCTCAGCTCCATTAAATAAATGCATTGCGAGCTACCCTTGTCAGAATGGTGCGTCTGCATAGAAGGTTTTGATCATTTGGAGATGTAACTTAGGTGTTTTTGTTTAAACACTTAGCATATGTTTCTTTTATGTAGTCTGCCTAGAGCGCTCTGCGTTCTGGACGCTTGTTAACGGTGCTTGCAGATATTTATTTAGAGACTTTGTGCTAAATGTCATTGCCGATTTCGTTATTTGGAATTTTTGTATAAACACTATGTCGTATTCTGCTGCTTGCCGCTGCTGTTGCTGTTTTATCGAAAGAGTGGTTGGCATACAAGTTACATCCCGTTCGATGGCTATTGCTTGCATCGTCTAAACGAAGGGATACATTTATAGATGCAAGGTTGTGGTCGAGTTCCGAAACGGACCATTTCTTTTATTTTCGTTAATTGGCTCTGGTTAGAATTGTTTTTGTATATCGAAAGAGTATATGTTAAGATGGATACGTAAGTTTGTGGCGTTCGTTACCGTAACGAACTGATATACATTAATGACTTGCCATTCTACATTGATGAAGGTTAGTTCTTTTTGCTGATACAGGTATAGTAATCACATCATAAAAAAAGAACTAACTGATGTAATCGTAAATAACGTCTTTCACAAAATTATTAAGTGGTTCTAAGCAAACGGACTCATTAACTTTTGATAAAATGCAGCATATACAGTTCGGTACAGTAAATGGCACAACTCCAGTAATATAGACTTTGAACAAAAGTTTGTAGCTAAGGTTTTTTCGAAATTATTCGTTTGTTTTGAAGGGAAACAAGAGTTCAATATTTTTAGATGTGTGAATTAATGAGAGATGAAACTTTAAGCAACACATTGTCTGCTAAAATGTTTGGGTTCAGCTGCGTGCCGGCCGCGGTGGCCGAGGCGCTCCAGTCACGGTCTGCACAGCCACTACGGTCGGGGGTTCGAATGCCCCCTCGGGCATGGATATTTGTGCCGTCCTTAGTTGTAAGTAGTTCACAAGAAGTTTGTAAGTTTAGGGACTGATGACCCCGTAGTTAAGTCCCATAAGCTTAAACATTTGAACATTTTTTCAGCTGCGTATGCTGTTAGGGTTTTAGCAAATTTTGGCGATAAGAATATCAGTAAAACAGTTTACTACGCCAATTTTCATTTACTGCTTTCGTATGGCATATTCTGAGGTAATTGACTATTGAATAAAAAAGTATTCATTGCACAGAATCGTGTAATCAGAATAATTACTGGAGCGCGCCTAAGATCGTTCTGGAGACATCTATTTAAGGATTTAGGTATCCTCACAATTACTTCAGAGTATATATGTTCACTTATGAAATTTGTTAATTACCCAACCCAGTTCACACACATGTTCACATGTTTGTAAATCTATCGGACTATACTGCTTTGTTATTAGTCCGTAGCTTGCAAACAATTTAAACTAAGGTGAACTAACGTAAGGATAACACACACACCTATGCCTGAGAGGGGACCCGAACCACAGATGGCGAACGGCCGTGCTCATCCCGCATGGCTAATCCGCCGCGGCAAACCCAGTTCAGAAGTAATAGTGTGCATAGGTGTAACACCAGGAGAAAGGATATTACTATGCAGGGTTAAATCTCACTTTGGCACAGAAAGGGGTGAATTATGCTGCCACAAAAGTCTTCGGTCACCTACCAAATAGCATCAAAACCTGACGATAGCTAACCAGCATTTAAAAATTTATCAAAAGAATAACTGAATGACAACTCCTACTCAGTGGATGAAGTTTTAGATATAAATTAGTAAAACTAAAAATAAAAAATAATACAAAATATGTCATTACATTTTGTGTAATGTAATATCTTTTACAGACCTTTTATTACACTGCCAAGTTACACATTATTACGAAGTGTCGTATTCATGAACTATGGAAGAAGTATTAATCTAACCAGTCTGACGAAGCGCAGCTCGCTGGCGCTGAGTGCGCCGGTTACTGGCGACCGACCGAGCGTTCGGCGCACTCGACCGAGCGCAGGCGAGCGGTTGCCCACAACCGGTTAAAGAGGATGCTCGGCCGCGAACTCCCGAGAAATCGGACATAATGCAGACCTCTAGTCGCAGCACGCCGCGCTACTGCCGCCAACATCGCCGCACTACGACGCGGAAGTACAGCAAGTCTCCGACTGTGTCCCGGAGTTTTACCTAAAATCACCTAATATCCATTCAAACGATTATGCACGTTCCTGGTCTTCCTGGATAATCTAATTTCGTTAAGAAGTCCCAAGAAATGTGCTCCCAATGTGTTAATTTCTTTAGTATTAAATTGACTGTAAAAGTACATATTTATTAATTTTCAACTATATCAAAAGTTTGTTGCGTGTTTAATTTTACGATGCAGTTAGAGTGAAATCTAACCTGGAAAGAACGAGTAAATATTGAAAAAACGAAAGAATGCTACACAACTCAATGTCATCAATATATTGGGTAAATGCCAAACCTCAACTTGTCTGCTTACTTTATTTCCCTGATGGTGCCCTGCTAAGTATTAATACTTAGCAATAGCTTTATACTGTTTACTCTTAAGTGCTACTCGCATTAAAAAGCTGTATTTTCTATCAAATTCTACCAACAAAATACTTTGCTCAAACCATGCTAAAGGCCACTGAAGTAAACTGACGGTGTACCATCGGCTGTCAATATCAGGCAAGTATACCGCGAGTGATACATTGCCGCCGTAAACTGAAGAAATAGCGAAGAAAGTTCGTTAACGATAATTCTTACACCAGAGGCGTGTAGATACATTTTGAACGGCGCTTTTTACTGGTGGTTAAGGTGGTAGTTTCAATTATTTCCCATATTCTTAGGAACTATGCTCCTTGTATTTGATGGCTGGTTCTCTGAAATAAGATAAAAACTGCTGTTCACTCATTAGCTTTGTTAACAGGATCCTTATGTGTGCAATTAATCCGAACGTTTTCCTTCGAATGAAATCACCTTTCGACTACCCTGTCGTTCCACATTACGGAGTTAAAGCGCAATTTGTCACTGGAAATTCAGTTTATCAAGACACCTAACCGTATAAAAATGTACTATATGGCATTAGCGGTTTTACATGAACGGAACTTTAGCAGGATCAGCTAAAAAATTGAAGCTTCCCGCCAAGTTTTAAGTGTTAGTCCATAATCCTAAGCAACTGGATGTTTATAGTTTAGTGTTCGTCCAGAGACGACCAATCTGGCAACAGATGAAACAAAGAACCATCGAATGTAGCTGCTGACAATGGCTGTTGCATACAGGGTACATGTCTCATCCGACAGTCCTTGCGAAATTCAGGAACTGTTTAAAGCAGCTATTAATTTCTTAGGATATGGACTGAAATTTAGCGGTTTTCAAAGTTAAGCAAAAACTGTACTAAGTAACACCTCCATATTTCTTACGTGAATATCTTGCTAATTTGACACTAAAATTATAAACTAACGGAACGTACTTCGTAAGTATGCAACTTTCACTTTCAATTTTAATTTCTTGTCCCCAGGTAATATTTAACTAAATGAAACCAAATTCCGCGTTAATCGTCCAAAGAATTTTATGTTAATATCGTAAGGTTGCTGAAAGTCGCCCCAAACAGTCGTTAAAGCTAATGCCGAGGAATTTTGATTACAGCATGAGCAGGAAATGTGCAAAAATCTGCCGTGGGAAACAGCCGTCAAATCCGTGACTGAAATAAGGGAGAAATTTAACTTAGAGATCTTAACTTTCCGTTTACATCCAATCCACCGTAAACAAATTATATTCAACAATATAGCAAGAAAATGCCAAGAAGGCAGTTTTTAGTCCAGAAGTAGTTTAGTCGGGAATCCTATCGTACTAAGATGCACAGAACATTTAAGCACATTAAGAGTGCCACTTAATCTTATCTGTGGCACTGAAATTTAGATAAATACATCTAATATGAATGTTAATTTCGCAGATATGCTGCATAGCGCGGCTACAGCGAGGCTTCAACCTCCAAATAGTATATCAAATGGATACGGTTCGAAACAATGTATGGAATAAGCGAATGTGCCTGAACCGGAGATTCTGGCGCTACGCACCCTCACGTACTGAACAAATATTCTTGTTTGCCCTATACCTAACCTTACTTTCACTTTTAAAAGTTATCTGTAGCGCATCCTTAAGAAGGTTATGTATAGGTTAAACAAGTTTTATAGTACTTGAGGGCGCATAGGGCCCGAATATACGGTTCGGAATCCGTAAATTTGCAGTTGTACGTTCGATATATATCATTTCAGGCCGAGCTACTTCGAGTGAGCTTTCTTGTAAATTACCCAGAAAACTGTACTCTTAGGTTCCTGCCTAACCACATCCTTTAAAATCACGACATTCGTAAAAATCTTAACATTCGCCTGTTCGATACCTATCGTTTCGACACTTAACCGCTTCGATATATATCGTTTGGAAGTCTAAGCCTCGCTATAGCGGCGCTATGCAGCACATCTGCGAAATTACCATATGAATTTCTATACCACGAGTTGATAATATTTTAACATGCTCCGAGTAGAGCTGAATGGTTATAATACATGAAACTATTGAAGAAATAGAGCACGACAAACTTCTTTCGTTCAGTATGAAAATGGGAGGCTGCATAACGTACAGTATTTTTACAGGTAACTGTCAAACCTAAAGAAATTTAACCGATTAAAATCTGACATGTCAGTCGGGTATGACTGACATCGGGATCTCACTCCTTCCCGCCATCTTTCAACAAATTGCCACGTTTGTCAGCCTGTCTTTTGGCTGATAAGTTTGTATGGTCCTTTAGTGCTAAGCTGTAATTTCCTGCCTAACCTAATTTGACATTTACAGTAAACCAACGTTTTTCAAACGACCATTTTAACACGTTCGCTGTTGTCACCAGTGCGGGCTGCTAACGCTCTAGGGCCTAGGCGGACGCCTGTCAAGCGCACGTGCGCCGAGAGCTGAACTCAGACCTTTGCGAAACCTGTAATATTGAAAGCGATTAT
Organism: Locusta migratoria; assembly: GCA_026315105.1. Lineage (NCBI taxonomy): Eukaryota > Metazoa > Arthropoda > Insecta > Orthoptera > Acrididae > Locusta > Locusta migratoria. Next base: position 298,151 of record CM048755.1, on the reverse strand, counting down.
AACGTCTGTACAAGAGGTTGTACTAGATATAGAAATACAAGTACACTTTAGCTGCATGCCGATTATGTGATAAATGCTGCAAGCTATCTAACGCTTATAAGCGTCACATGCATTTATTGCAAACAGTTCTAACAACGCCTCTGATATTTTGATTTTATTGCAAACTGGATAGAAAATGAAATTCAAACAAGGATTAATCTTCTTCATTGAGAAAGAATGTCAAAACAAAAAGGTTATATATAAAACAGGTCTCATCTGCAATTTTGTGCTATGGAAATCAAATCACAAATAAGTTCGCAAGGTGTATAGGCGATGTCTATAGCATACCACTGAAGACGAAAACACGACTGCAGACGGAAACGTTACGTGATGTTTTTTGGTGGCCCGTGCTAACACGAGTGCACAGCCAAACTAACTAAACTGAGTACTCAGCGAACGCGCCGCTTATAAGCGTTACCCGCTCTGGCGTGTTGATCGCGGGAACGGTAAGCGTCAGTCGCAGCGAACAGGTTAAGCGAGTTGGCTGCGAGCTAAATACCACACAACCTAATACAACCATACAACATCGCCACAGCCAGTGTTCATTTACATTCGTTGGCAATTCGTACTGAACTAACATTCCAACTTAACGTAGTTATGGAGCTACATAAACTTGACCGTCATTTCTCATTTCCTCAAGGATGCTTAACCTTTGTTATTTGTAACACTCGTCTGTGCATAACCGAGACGCGTTGCTGTTGCAGCTAGTAAGCTTTGTCTACTTTCCTACAGCCTGAGTTAATACTTCTTGCCAAACAATTAGTGTCAATTTTTTCAGTACGGTGGCATGCTGCAGACGAGCACTAACTTAAATTTCACACAATTTCTGGAGTTATGCAACCTCTGGAATGAGTCCTACCAACGGAGACCACAGTGGTTATTTAGATTAAATTACAATGTTAATCACTGAACACTCCATACTGCGAGAAAATGTGGAAATTTCCTGTGTTGAAGTTCTAAAGACTAGGGCCATTTATGAACCCTCCTATATTACCAGCTGGGGGTCGGCATGACCCCATACGGCACTGCTTCCCCAGAGCACCCGCTGAGTTTAGTTTGCAGCTAACCTGCCAATACCGACACTTAAAAACTTGAGTAACCAGGAACGGGGTCAGTGTCAGTCCACCTGGTACTAGCTTACCGTGTAGTGCCAAGCTCTAAAGACGGCACTAAGTGCCAAGCTCTAAAGACGGCACTAAGTGCCGACTATTAAATTTCTAGCAAAAACATTTTGCACAAAATATCGGCTTTCGATGTTAACTTTCAATTAAAGAACTTCGATATGAGTATTGTGTTCTGAGCAGTTAGTATTTCACAGTACTACGTATAATACTTTTCCACAGCCTAAACTGCTCTTTTAGTAAATTTCATAGTTTTGCAAGTGTTCAGACAGAGCTTGCCGTGAAAATAACGAAATGAACTAGTTTGAAATGACTCGTCTGAAGTTACTTCACATTAAATGAATGTCTAGTCTTTATTCCAAAGAGCTTTTCTATTTTCCACAAAATGTTTCAGTATCTTGAGCCAAAATGTAACCCGACCCGACAAACCGTCTCATGATACGATCACCAAGTAGTACACCAGATCGATTCGCGAAGTGGTTGTCTTAAAAATTTGACGTGAAGTACTAGCTATTAAGCAAAAAAGTTATTTGTGCTATTTTCGGTTCTGTAACCAAACCCTGCGCGAGTTCTTATGCAAATGTGTGAACCTATACACCAGCAAAAAGTACCCGCCATATACCACGTCTATTGTCTCGTGTACTGGATGCCAAATATTTGAAGGTTCGAGAACAGCTAACAATTTAGCTCCACTTTTATTAGCTGGTCTAAGAGCTCTACCTTCACCTGCTACCAAATTTAACAAGCGCGTAATTCGTCATTAATGAAATAAAATGATTAAGTCTGCAGATGCCGGAGCAGCAGTTACAGCGGAACATTCTAAATTAGCGCACTAAACATGCATCGACTAACTAAAAATTTACACCTAAAGGTTCCACAATTGTAAAGTTAGTGTACGAGACTATGGAATAATCATTTACCCACAGCACTCTTGTAATCTTCATGAATGTACTTTTCCTTTGTCAGGGACTATGAGAAAGTATGGAATCGTAGGACACTCACCAAGCCAGTTATACCAAAGAACAAGAGACTTTCATGCTGGAAGAAGTTCCAGCACTTACGCCTTAGTCCAGACATGTTTCGCTACGTGAACGGCGTTGTCTTCTGACTACCCGAGCCTGAGTGTCTGATGTGTGACGCTAAATATTGCGGCTGCTACTGCAGCGACCTCAGACGCCAGGGTGCTAAAGCTACGTCGAGTGGCGAGGAAGCAACGTCAAACTGATGCGCCACCAAGCGTAACTGCACGCTCTACAAGCAAACATTCCAATTATTCGAGTTGTCTGAACCATGATCAACTCTCAATAATGCAAGTTTGTAGAAGCTTGCGAAAGTACGTATGCTTGTGTTTTTGTACCGGCAATGCGTAGACAGCTTCAAACAAACTTTACTTATCTGGAAATTTTCGTAGTGCACAATCACTACGTTTACACGCAACACATCTTCTGGAAGACGAATACCGCATTACGTAAACCATTTTTCACTGTTGTGTTTACATGTTACAGACTAAAGCAAACTTCCTAGCCAACTCGAACAATTATGGCATCTGAAAAACAGCTGTTTCAGTTCCTGATTTAGTTAGCACAATCCTATTTTTCTTCATTTAAATACACATATCAGTTTATTATTTATATAATACACAGCTGTACACATGACATAATAAATTAACGGTTTACGAGTAAATAATAATAAAAATGGTTTCAAATGTTTGTATAGCTTATGGGACTTAACTACGGGGTCATCAGTCCCTAAACTTACAAATTAGCTAATACTAAGGACGGTACAAATATCCATGCCCGAGAGGGGATTCGAACCGACCGTTGTGGCCGTGCAGACCGTGACTGGAGCTCCTCAGTACCCTCGGCCACCGCGGCCGGCTAAAACTGGTTTACAACTTTTGCTCACCAAGGTGACTAATGCATCCTGACTCGAATTCTTGAAGACGATGGTTCATCCCATGTATCTATAAATTACGGAAAGTAAATTGTGGGATCCTTCCTTTGAAAAGGGCATGGCTAATTTCCTTCTTCGTCCTGATCTCGTGTCCCATCTCTGATGATCTGGAAAGAACAGACACCATAACTATAATTTTATGTGTGTAAGTGCGGATACACAGTTAAGTGAGATCCCTTGCAGGAATACAAGTAAAGCTGTAATCCAGTGGACTAATGAACAGGTACAATACAACAATAGTGTGCGATAAGTTGAGAATTTGAGCAGGTAGAGAAGCATGTCCAGATAGGCTAATGGCGCCGAGGGCATGGCTCAGCGCGTTCGGTGAGAAGGCTGAAGTCTCTTTCTAATAAAAAAAAAATCTTAGCCTAGAACTGTACGATGAAAAACGAACACACGTCGGTAAGGTACCGAACCATCCGATGGAGGAAAAAAAAGGAGACATGTCCGAAAGAACAGACACCATTCCAATAATTTAAAATATGCCACCAACAGGCAGCTGACAATTTCAATGCGGACGAATTCAAACGCTCGATCCCTTGCGGGAATCCAGTATAGGCTGCGAGCAAGAGGAATCAATAGGCAGGGGGCTAGAAGTTAAGAATTTGGGTTGGAAGGGAAGCCTGGATAGCCTAATTGGTTAAGTCCACCGCTGGCCCTAAGCGGGAAATCTGGATTCGAATCCCGGTCCAGTACAGATTTTCAACTTCGCCGTTGTATTTATTTCAACGCCCTCAAACGGTCGAAATGATTCAATATTTCGAATTTGTCAAATATAAGTTTGTATTCACAAAGAGTCAAGTAAGATTTAACACCCATTTTATTTTGTAAGTGGCCTGTCGAAAGGAACTGAAGACTGAAAGATACTGCCTAGAGCATGAACCACTGTAGTATTTAATTGAGAGAGGGGGCAGTCCTTATCGTTTTCTCAGTGTTCAAAATTGTGGCGCCGGCCGCGGTGGCCGAGGGGACTGAGGCGCTCCAGTCACGGTCTGCACGGCCACTACGGTCGGGGGTTCGAATCCCCCCCTCGGGCATGGATATTTGTGCCGTCCTTAGTTGTAGGTAGTTCATAAGTAGTTTGTAAGTTTAGGGACTGATGACCCTGTAGTTAAGTCCCATAAGCTTTATAAACATTTGAACTTTTTTTTGAAAATTGTGGCCTTTTTGCAGCTGAATGGAAATCACAGTGCTTCTAGCCACAACTACGAACTCGCAGGGTTTGTCAGCAGTCGTCTCTAAGTTCAAAAATGTTTCTAAAGCTTAACTGCGGGGTCATCAGTCCCTAAACTTACAAACTACTAATGAACTACCTTATACTGTGGACGACACAAACATCCATGCCCGAGGGGGGGGGGGGGATTCGAATCCCCGACGGGAAAAGGCATCGCTCATCGCATCATAGCGCTTCAATGTGCACGGCCGCTCCGCCGCGGCCGTCTCTAAGTGTCTCAACTTGGCCCGAAGTACTGGAAGTACCGGAGCAGTCTGACGTCTTATCGTCAACGAAATAAAAATAGCCTTGAATAATTAATAGGTCTTTGACATAAACGTACGCTGATGAATATTTTTCGTTGTACATAGCTTTAAAGCCATAAAAACGTGTACGAAGAAATATTTAGTAAGTCATGGTTGCACAATTTTAACACGAATTATTTACAGAAGGATGGGAAAGATGGTAGAAGCCGACCTTGGGGAAGACCAGTTTCGATTCAGGAGAAATGTAGGAACACGGAAGGCAATACTAACCTTACGGTTTATCTTAGAATGTAGATTAAGTAAAAGCAAATCTACGTTTCTAGCTGTTGTAGATTTGGAGAAAGCCTTTGACAATATTGATTGGAATAACCGTTTCAAATTCTAAAGTCAGCAGGAGTAAAATATAGGGAACGGAAGGTAATTTACAACTTGTACAAAAACCAGACAGCAGTTATACAGAGTTGAAGGGCATGAAAGGGATGTAGAGGTTGGAAAGGGTGTAAGACAAGGTTGTAGCCTTTCTCCAATGTTGTTCAATTTGTACAATGAGCAGTCTATAAAAAAAAGCAAAGAGAAATTTGGAGAAGGATTTAAAGTTCAGGATGAAGAAATAAAAACCTTGCTTTTGCTGAAGACATTGTAATTCTGTCAGAGACAGCAAAGGACCTGGAGGAGCAATTGAACGGAATGGACAGTGTGTTGAAAGGAGCATATAAGATGAACATTAACAAGAGCAAAACAAGGGCAATGAAATGCAGTCTTAGAAAATAAGGCGAGGCTGAAGGAATTAGATTAGGTAATGAATAAATGAAGGTGGTGGATGACTTTTGTTACTTAGGCAGTAAAATAACATATGATGGTCGCATTACAGAGGATATAAAATGCAGAAGGGCAATGGGAAGAAAAGCGTTTTTAAAAAAGAGAAATTTGTTTACACCGAATATTAATTTAAGCGTAAGTAAGTCGTTTCTGAAGGCATTGCTTTATATGGGAGTGAATTCGAGAATTCTCGCCGTTCGGCAGCTGGGCTTCCCCACTCAGTCGTCTGCGCATGCGCGAAGCACCTCCGCACGCGTGAGAATAGGGTCCAGCATATATCTTTTATAAGCGATCGTACGCTTAGCAGCGCCGACGCGAAGTTGACGCTTGAAATACGCGAGACGCGCGGCTAGCGCACGTCCTGAGACTCAGGCGAGAACCCCACGCTGCTCAGGACGAGCGCTAGCCGCGCGTCTCGCGTATTTCAAGCGTCAACTTCGCGTTGGCGCTGCTAAGCGTACGGGGAACGGACTCACGCATCGGACCATAGCGCCTCAATGCGCTCGGTCACTCCGCCGCGGCACTGGTAAGTACAAGTGTATATTAAATTAACTTATATAAAAGTAGGAGAAGAGACAGGTGAGTGAGGAAGACAAACAATGAAATGTGGGTGGGAGACAATTACATGAGTTTGGAATATAATAATATGGAACAATGTAGCATATTAAGGTATATAACCTATTATTAAAATTCACTGGTTTCACAAGAATGATGAGAGTAGCTTGTTGAAATTGTGTAATGTTTCTCACCCACATTCCAGTGTTTTTCCTTCCTTGTTCTACTCTCACTAAACCCTCCTCTTGCTCTTGTTCGTACACATAATTTAATGTACAGGTGTACTTAACGGTACACTCACTGGGCCATATTTTTGTTTCAGCTTATTTATTGAAGTTTAATTTATAGATTTATAGTTATTTTTTAGTTACTGTTTTGCTTTAATTGGTTGAGCGTGTCTGTTTCTTATAAAATACTATGATTTGACACGTATCTTTGTAAAGTTTTTGTACTCAAAACACAGTAGCTGGTGTGATATGAGTAATCTGCGGTATTAAGCTGTTTAATAACGGCATAAGAAGCCGAAAACTAGTTTAAAACAAAATTAATATTATTGTGGAACGAATACATAATGTAAAACTGTTATTTAATGTTTATCACTTCTTTCTTGCTGTCTGCATCAGGCTTTTGTGAGACGCGATGGCCATTTTGGTGCACCTGCAAATAACTTTAACTGTCTTGACCACAATTGCACTTTATTCAAGCCTTATGCGTTTCGATATACTTCATAATCAAAGGCAAAACTCTATTAAAAATTGCCCTTACAATTATTAGTGTCATAGACATATGTCATACATAAAAGATGTTTACAATTCACCCCAAAACATCTCTATAGGATGGTCAAGTTCAAGTATGCGCTATGCATACTATGCACAGTCATAGCGAAATGGAACGTGAATAGATGCTAGCTTGGTTTTTAGTGTATCGCTCGTACAATTTCACACTAAAAATTTCTACTATAAGCAAAATAGACATGTATGTAAACTTGTCTGGTCTCTCCATTCCAAATGGATCGCCGTGACTACCACATCACAGTGGGAAGAAATTTTTTCATCATTTCTTACCGAAAGAAACTTTTTCACACTGCATATGGGATGTTGATGGCAAATATATTCGAATTGTGAACCAATCAGATTCTATGTACTGAACTACAAAGGATATTCATACATAGTGCTGATGGCTGTGGCCGATGCATATTACCGGTTTATATATATGCGCGCCAGTACTGGGAGTTATGGGAAGGACTGTGACTCAAATATGTTCCCTTCTGGGAATCACTAATAACTAAACAATTGGAAATTACTGAAAAATTAATGTGTTCCGGGTACAACAGCCCCCAAGAAATCTTCCTTTCCGTGAAAGATGACACTTTCGGACTTCACAGACACCACCTTGATCCTGACTTCTGTGGACACTGTAAAAGCCCGTGTCGTTCTGTTTAACTTTGTGCCTGACAGACGGCCATGAAACAAAATATACGATATTGATAATTGGAATTAAAAGTGTGCAGGCAGCATGACAGGTTGTTGTTGTTGTTGTTGTTGTGGTCTTCAGTTCGCATACTGGTATGATGTAGCTCTCCACGCTACCCTGTCCTGTGCAAGTCTCTTCATCTGAGAATACGTTCGACAAACTACATCCTTTTGAATCTGCTTACTATATTCGTCCCTCGGTCTCCCCTACGATTTTTACCCCACACGCTTCCTTCTAATGCTAAGTTGACAATTCCTTGATGTCTCAGAATATGTCCAACCAATCTATCCCTTCTCTTAGTTAGGATATGCCAGAAACTCCTTTTCTCCCCAATTCGGTTAAGCACCTCTTCATTAGTTACGTGATCTACCCATCTAATTTTCATCATTCGTTTGTAGCACCACATTTCAAAAGCTTCTATCTTCTTGTTATCTGAATTCCTTATCGTCCACGTTTCACTCCCATACAATGCTACACTCCAGACAAATGCTTTCAGAAAGGACTTCCTAACATTTAAATTAATATCGGATGTTAACAAGTTTCGCTTCTTTAGAAAAGCTTTTCTTCCCATAGCCATTCTGCATTTTATATCTACTTAACTTCGGCCATCAGAAGTTATCTTGCTACCTAAATAACAAAATTCATCTACTACTTTTATTGTCTCATTACCTAATCTAATTCCTTCAGCATCGCCTGATTTTCTGACATTGCATTCCATTACCTTGGTTTTACTCTTGTTCATGTTCATCTTATATCAAGACAGGTACATGGAGGAATTTCAGTGAATAACGGGAGGCACAATGGTGGATTACTTTTTTACTTCAGGTGGGTCTGTAAACTTGCAGTTTTCTGAAACAATGTTTGGCAAGGTGGTTATTACTCAATTTAGTGTAAACATATTTTTGCAAATTGTGCAGTGAAAGATCTTTAAGTGTTTGAAGAAATTACTTACCATTTACCATAGTCATTTACCTTGTTGTTCACATATTAAACTGATCCACCTTGAACACATCGATCCATGAGTTTTTGTTTCGATGCTGTTCTTTTAATTTTGAATAGTCGTGTGCCACAAAAACTGACCGTTCTTCCACTAAAGAAATTATTCTCTCAACACGTATTTCCAAAGCCATGTATAGGCCTACTACAAGAAGGAACGAGAGCAAAAAGGATGCACGTTAGAACGAATGCACAGTATTCGTTGGCTCGAATACTGACGTGCTGTGGCTATCAGATGTGAGGCTGCCAGTGCTCATCGGGCCACGCTGCCCCACCTGTGGCTGTGATAACTGGAGCCCTGCATCCGCGTGGCGGAAGCACGTGCGTGCCACTCTAGGGATGGGCTATGAGCACTCTCGAGAAACGCGCGACGCTAAGGCAATTTCTCGAGAAATTATCGCGTACTCTCGAGAAGTTGTTGACGGTGCTGCGCTCTGTGGAGGCTGAACGAAACTACTCTACAAGGAAGCATTGTAACAGAGTAGACATGGGATAATTGAAACATCTGACGGTTTCGAAACCAATGAAACCGTACCATCTGTGGTTTAACCATGAAACCCTGAAGCAATGTATGTTTTATCCTGAAATCTTCGTTCTAGGAGGGCAATATTTTTCACTGTGTGGACAAGGGTACATACAAGAATCTGTCAACCATAGAGTATATATTTACTTCTTGGTTTGTATGAAATATGTTGATAAAGATTTTCTCCCGTGTTATTGATGTTACCAACATAGTCACACGAGGCCGTCGGTATGATAGGTAAAAGTTTACCCCGTTAGGAACTCACAAACTGCAATACGGTACGCATATTACAGTGATAGATGATAAATGCTACTTTCTATAGATACTAAATAAATTATAGGGAATAAAGGGCACACTACATAATCACAAATAATGCTATGGAATTACAAAAATAATAAAATAAGAGACAAGTTCACCACTTCTACGTCTTGACAGTTACACCACCGCCGCAATTCCTTTAACATGACAGTCGAAAAATTATAACGATTGGAGGTAAGATCGTTTTCACTCGTAAGAAACTAACTCTTTAACACGAGATTAAATATGCGATGTACCCTTGTTCGTATAAAAATGTCATTTCAGGCTTCATGTTGTATCTTATTTTAAAAAAAAAATGTAGTTTCACTCGTGTTTTTAGTATGGTAGATAAACCTAGAATTTAAGTGGTTATTTCAATGCAAATAGTGAACGTTGTTTTATTGTTCTTTTACATTTTTAAAGCAGACATTATGACATTTCGGAATACAGCAGTCTCTTGCAAACGAATCTTGATTTCAGTAATCATAAGCTGCAGACTCACGAGTGTCAACTACTATTTGACACTCTCTTCAGTAAAATGAAACACCACGTTTCGATACCATTAGTCTGTTCCGCCTTTCTGCATTAATGGCTTGAAACACCGGTGTTGTGAAACCGACACGAAACCGTGAAACCGACAGGAAGAAACGGTTTCAGTGTATCGACAATCGACCGCGTATGTGATCCGAAACAGAACGGAATGAAACCGCATGGTTTTGAAACCGTGAAAGATGCCGGTTTTGAAACACTGAAACTGTTGTGGGTATCGAAACCTGGTTTCGAAACCATGAAACCAGAGCCAACTCTATAACAGAGCAGTCGTAATCGTTGTATTCCGTACGTGCAAGGAAGAAACTATAATTATTAGTAGTAGTAGTAATAGTAGTAGAAGAAGAAGTTTTGCAAAAGACAAAAGTTATTAAAACACGTTTCTTACACGAAACAATACCTTTCTTACAAAAAACAAATATACATTCCGCATGTATTTATACTTGAGAGAAAAATGCTACATGTTACACCCAAAAACTTCTCACAGACATTTACTAATTGTAGAAAACAATTCGGAAGAGCTTATAGTATTAGCCAGCGTTTCGAACCTAAGCTTTCGTCCTTATTGCAACTTAAGGCTCAGGTACTTTGTCAACACGATCACCAGTTTACAACTACAATACTGAGTGTTGGTTGCTATGACCTCATTCTGTTCAAAAGTTTAGATAGAGTTCAATTTGATGCATTTTGCAGCTTATTGAAGCCAAATTAAAAATTACAGTTTTCCGATACTAGCGGACTATTTCAGACACTATCCAACGTTTTTATCGAATTTCTTTTAAATGTGTTTGAATAGATAACAATGGCTAGGTAATTTGACTTCTATTAATATAAGAAAGCACTTTTGTATCGTGAACATATGATTGCTATATATATAGTGTAATTTTAAACGTCTTATGATACATGTATTTTTTGCTGCACTACAGAGCTTTGCAACATACGTCTCCATTCTCCGTAAAGTACTGCCACCTCCGTGACTTTGGTTTTCGTGTATTCAGTGGCCACGGGCGTCACCAAGGGGGGGGGGCACCTGCCCCCCCCCCCCCCACTTTTTTTTTACGTCTTTTGGAGGTTTTAAACTATAATTTCATCGACCATAAGAAGTTAAAAAATTGTCTAATATAAAACATGATGATTTTAACAATATAATACACTAAAACAGGACATCCCCATGTCCATGTGTGTGACTTCGGCATGTTGTGCGTATATGGTTAAATGCAGCACGGCATGGCGAGAGCGTTGGTAGTGACGTCACTGCTCATAGCCTGCCGTGTTTTCTACTGACCGTGTTAGCAGTGGCCAGTGGGCCGTGAGACAGCACCCAGGACGGCAACACATAAGATGGACATCGGGAACTTTTTTGGTAAGTGATTGCTTTCAGTTTTTTTTATGTTCATATCTTTGTGATTACTTATTAGGGTTGATATAAATGCAAGGTTTTGCGTTCTCTAAGATGCTCACGAGCAGCAGAACAGCGTTAAACAATCGTGAAGGATCAGGTATGGAAATTAGGTATGAAGCCTGCTGACTTCATGTACTGGTAGATCTAATTCATTTTTGTGCTCTAAACAATACTGTTGTGCGAATTAGTAGTTTCACCCTCTAATTACATTCGGGCCGGGCCTAGACGAAAAAGATGGGGGAAAATCAACTTTTCCGATTTTCAAGTTGTAACAAATTTTGGCGGTATATAAGACCACGCCACATCGTCTTATGACGTTATTTTTTCGTTAAAATCTTTACCTTGCCTGTGAAGAAATAAGAAGTCTACATTTCACTCAGCGTGAGTTTTTAGTTTTGTAACGCTCCTCTCTCGATTTTGATGAAGGTATGCGGTTAAAAAATCTGATTTTTGGACACATGGTAGTATAACATCTTGGCTTTCAAATAAAACATTCACCTTTGTGAAATTCGTAGCGCTGAGGGGACTGAGGCGCTCCAGTCACGGTCTGCACGGTCACTACGGTCGGGGGTTCGAATCCCCCCTCGTGCATGGATATAAATTCGTAACAGTCGTTTTCAAATGATGCTTTTTGTCAAGTATGCGCACTTGATTTACAAAACGTGTATTGAAAAAGTTCGATAGCGGGCAGCTTACTGTTCTATGCATTTTAGACCATACATTACAGCGATGAAATTGAGCTAAAAGTACAGAAAAGTTTTTGAAATGGTAACCGCACTGATATCTACCACCTATCAGAAGTAATTGCGAGTTATCTGAGCGGCGTTATTCCGCAGTCGCAAGCCTTCGATCTCGCCGGGTGTTGGACATAGCGCGAAGCACTGCAGAGCCGAAAAAATGAATTGCTGACCAAGTTTGTTGCTTCCTCGTGATATGTTAATGATCCGTAACCAGAAAACGAGTATAAATTATTTTTTCTTGGGTGGCAACCGATTTTAATTGACAATGTCCTGCTATGGTATTACAAAAAAAAAATGTTCAAATGTTTGTCAAGCTTATGGGACTTAACTACGGGGTCATCAGTCCCTAAACTTACAAACTACTTATGAACTACTTACGAACTAGGACGGCACAAATATCCATGCCCGAGGGGGGATTCGAACCCCCGACCGTAGTGGCCGTGCTGACCGTGACTGGAGCGCCTCAGTCACTTCGGCCACCGCGGCCGGCATGGTTTTACATGAGGTCATACTTTATGAAAGACCTATGACTGATTTCTTGTCCACATTACACAACAAATGAAATATATATTTCGTGAATGGAATTAGAAGTGAAGAATAAATTAATGTTAACCGTTACTTTGGTAGATGGGCCGGCCGCGGTGGCCGAGGTGACTGAGGCGCTCCAGTCACGGTCAGCACGGCCGCCACGGTCGGGGTTTCGAATCCCCCCTCGGGCATGGATATTTGTGCCGTCCTAGTTCGTAGGTAGTTCATAAGTAGTTTGTAAGTTTAGGGACTGATGACCCCGTAGTTAAGTCCCATAAGCTTAACAAACATTTGAACATTTTTTTTGGTAGATGGACTGAAATAAATTTTTCTGACATATTTATTGGGTTTCTAGTTGGAAATGATAAAAGGAAGATGCCCAAAATTATACTGAAATTTATAGGTATTTCTACACCTAAGTCTTGTATAATCATTTTTTTTTTTTTTATTTTCGCCTTTGTAGCTCTCAGAAAAATTATCACAAGGTAAAAATAATTCTATACAGCTTGTCCCACGTAAAAGCAATATCACTCACGCCCGAGATTAAATTAAGAACGAACTGAGTAAAAAATGATAGATAATGTTAACATTAAAATATGTAGTTAGCTCTTCATAAGGGATGTTGCAAGTGGTGGCATACTTGAGGTTTACCTGTTTTATGTGGGACACGCTGTACTGTATTTCAACCCGGCTCCACTTTCAAAGACCTCACCACATGTCTCAAGAATTTTATTATTTATTTATTTTGTTAAGAAGTTGTCTGAGGGAAACTGCGTCTCTACGCACATTTTGCTGCATCATTTGCTGACAATATTGTTTGTATCAATGGTACTTCGTTTTTTTTTTTTAAATGTTAACTGAGAGAAAAACGCGCTGATATAGTTTAGACTCAGACACTACAAGTCACGTCAGTAAATGATTAGAAGCGTGGGTCACTTTATATCTTGCTGTGTCTTTTTTTTTTTTTTTTTTTTTTTGCTTCCTGGTTGGCTTGTCCCCAGCAACAAGCTATCCTCACCCACAGTCAGCTGAAGATCGAAGGAAACACGGTGGTGACCAAAACATCTTCACTGCCGACTGAGCCAGCTAACAGTTACTGATTTTCTTATAACATTTCTTTTGTTGTCACACTGTAGTGACCTATCTGATTTTAAGCACATAAGAAACAGCTGGTGATGGATTCATCCCATGAATTTCGACTGACATTTAGGAAAGTTTTTCCGTACGATAACAATTAAAAAAATTTGAATTTTGTATTCATTTTACAGAATTAATAGTAATAAAAGAAAACAATAAACAACATATTTTCATAATTGTTATTTAAATAAAAAAAGCTATAATGCAAAGAGACTTGAAAACAGGCTGGAGACGTGAGATACTTGTGCTGCAGAAGCAATACCATAGCCCAATCGCCTCGTGCCGGAAATATTAAACATTACGAATGTCGTCGGCTCGGCTTGAGCCGGCTGAAGCGGAGTCCTTTCGGCTCGGCCGGAAGTGTGAACAGCGCGATTTAAAACAGTGTGTTTAATCTTCCAGCTCGGCTCGGCTCGGCTCGGCCCGGACGGCAGTGTGAACACGGCCTAATGGGGCAGCGGCCGCTGAACCGGCAGTGGCTGTCAACCGCGTAGCGACCACGCGCTCGCTGCAGCAACGCGGTGAGTGCGCGGTGCCAACTTGCGCGTGCGAACCGCGTGGTGGGCTGCGAGTGACTTAGGGATAGCAGTGTGAGGCGCGGCAATCCGAGCACACCGAGAAATTCTCGAGCTGCCGGTGCTCGAGCAATTCTCGAGAAGCGGCGCTTTGGCGCGTGCCGCTGTGCGGCGGTTGACTGGGGCAGAGCGACGCGACATGTCACGCCACGCGCTGCTGTTACTTGCAACGCTCGCTGCGATTTTTTAAATGTGGCCACTGTCAAGGGCGTCACCAGCTCCCAACGGTTAGGGCGGCAAATCTGCCGCCAAGCCTTTTTTTTTTAAGAACAAACTCAACGTTCATGCCCCCAAGAGGGGATTCGACGAAATCTAATTTGGAAATTCAAATGCAATGTTTGATACAGTGGTTACATGTTAACTCTGAAGCAATTTTGCTAAGCCCTTCAATGACAGTTTCCGAGTGTTGCATTCTTCCTGCATTGTGTAAAAAAAATCGCACTGAAGTGTTTTACGGCCCACTTTAGATTTGTAGTTTTATAAGTTTTTGCAAACATTTTGGACCAAAATAATAATCTAAATAATTAATAAGAGTGTCTGAAACCCTTTTAGGAAAAAAAATTCTAGGTAGTGGCGGGTTCCGAACCAATAACCTTCAGCCTCACAGTCCAACGCATTGCCCACTACGCTATGGTTAACAGGAGTTGCTTTCTTTAATCTCGTACTATTGACGGCCGTTGTTAATTGATGCTAATATGGCATTTGTAGACACTAGTTATCATTTATCGTACGAATAACGACGTGTTTGTGTTAATTCTTCAGTGCGCCATTGCTTTGAAATGACAATGTGTAAGTTACAATAAGAAAATCATCAACTACGCAACGTAAGATGGCATATACCAGAGAGAGTTCTGGGCGAGGAATGTCACGTGACATCTGCAAACGGCTGGTTTTCGTTAATTCAATGGAGGGTGTCAAAACTCCGTTATTTTTTGCAAATATCTCTCAAACGATACGAGATATGAAAAAAACATACGTAGCAAAGTTGTAGAGAATGTTCTCCTCAACAAATTCGGTTATCAATTTTCGTGTCAGCCGGTTAAGCCGTTTTTTTCATTTAAATTTCGAGCTGTCAAAAGACGATCGCAAAGGCCCACTTTTAGTGTTACTACCGTAACCTAAACTGGGCCAAAATGGTTGAACATTCCAGAGTCAAACATGTCCAACACCTACAATGGCTACAAGTATTTCGAATGGGTAAATACGCTGCGAGCAATTACACGGGATAAAGTAGTAATAAGCCCGGCATAATTTGGGTTGCGACGTATTTTTGAACATTTTTGCTATCCGTTTCTGAGTGATAGTCGGAAGTATTGGTTTTTGAGCCATGAAACACCTGCATGAACAACAAACTCTGACCGGAACTTTTATTTCCCAATACTACTCGCACACTAACATTTTACCAACATTTATTTACTGTATAATGCGTGTGAATCCACGTTTCATCTAAGTAAACTACTAGTCGCTTTGGTTCTGATGAAAACCTGAGACGCGGTGGCCGAGGGGACTGAGGCGCTCCAGTCGCGGTCTCCACGGCCACTACGGTCGGGGATTCGAATCCCCCCTCGGGCATGGATATTTGTGCCGTCCTTAGTCTTAGTTAGTTCATAAGTAGTTTGTAAGTTTAGGGACTGATGACCCCGTAGTTAAGTCCCATAAGCTATACAAACATCTGAACATTTGAAAACCTGAGAAAGTATAGTCTTTTAGCAACAATGCCCTCTCGTCCGCACAAAACCAAACATTGATTTTAACTCCTTGTAAAGCGAAAATTCATAGACAGAACATTGCTTCTAAGGGTTTCCTTGCTAGCTTTGAAGCTCATTTCTGTTTTACAAAATTTGTGCCGTTTTCACAAAGTTCGTATTTCTTTCTATTGTTCGTAATACCATAGAAATTTCTGCCTGATAATACATTTATCCATATCATCAGTCACATACTTATTGTGAGCTTTTTCTTCTTCTTCTTGGGCGCTAGTTTAACCGTAGCCTTGCTGTATCTCTTCACGTGACCTAGTTCCTGACACCACTTCGCGTTTCGAGGCAATAGGTATTATTGCGTACTCTACAACGAAAAATACAGAATTCGTTTAGGAAGATGGCCGAGGGAGTCAAGATTGGTCAGAGGCATTTTAATTGCTTTTCTTAAGAACAGAAAAATTGGTGCGTCCGAATTTCTTATAACTTGGGATGTAATAGGTAAGTGCTTTTCTTATATCGTACAATTAGTATTGCGCATGCATGTTACTCATAAGTTAGAATTTTTTGCCTTCCAGATTGCAGAATACGAACATTTATTTTTCTTATGATCTGTTACTTCAAAAATTGCCAAGTCGGCAAATAAGCACGCGTCGTCTCAATAGCTAGAATGAAAATAAAGAGAAGAAAAGTGACGTGATACGGTGATGACTAATTTGTTACCCTTATTCCATAATCAGACACGACAGAACTGACACATGGAAATTACGACAATGTCGAGAGTCAGTTGTTTGCAATGAACAACCGCAGTGCAGTGAGTTAATATATTTCGACTAGCATTAGTACCCGTTGATGCCCGGGTGTGTATTTATTGCATTATTATGTTACTCCATCCCCTGTTCTTCCTCTCTCCATTGTCTTCCGCCCCACTCTTTGACCGTTTCACCTGCGTCTCTAATGAAATTCGGTCTCAATTCTCATGACTTCAACTCCTGAACAGTGTATCCTACAGTAATATAAGATTTCACACGCATTTGAACATTTTTGTAAATTCACAAGGCTTATTAAAATTAGCTAGATTTGTTCAATCACGTTTGACTACATTTTTGAGCTGGTGCCCAGCGACTGTCACCAATCAGTCGTATTTTTTGTTTTTGTTTTCCAGATCTACATAGATTTCGGGCACAGTGTGGCTCTTCTCAATGCTTTGAGTTATGTTTACATCTATACCGTCATGCTGAACGTAACTGGCCGGCCGCGGTGGCCGAGGAGACTGAGGCGCTTCAGTCACGGTCTGCACGGCCACTACGGTCGGGGGTTCGAATCCCCCCTCGGGCATGGATATTTGTGACGTCCTAGTTCGTAAGTAGTTCATAAGTAGTTTGTAAGTTTAGGGACTGATGACCCCGTAGGCAAGTCCCATAAGCTTTACAAACATTTGAACACTTTTGAACGTAACTGTAAACATGACGGTTAGATGGAAGCACATATTAGAAACTTTGAGACTGGCCACTCATTGGTCGTCGACACCTAGGTAGATCGGAAAAGTAAAAAAGAAAAATTGCGATTGATTGCTGGTATTTCCTACAGGCTTGTTTAAATAGAATTCCACTAACGTTTTGCAAAAAAAAAAAAAAAAAAAAAAAAAAAAACGGCAATTTAGCAGCTCGCACTGGGCGGCATTTTGGCTTGCGCCGGCCCTGATACTATATATATATGTGTGTGTTTTAACGACCGATGTAAAATAAGGTCTTTATAGCTGATAGTTACACAAACCAGGTTATAGCTTTTTGATAACTATTATGCATCTGTTAATTTTCAGCTGCCATAGGGTTTACTCTTCATAAAGTAGCAGAAATACAGCACACCTTGAGTATTTACAATACGTTTTTATGGAAAGGAATTGAAGAGAGAATTTTTCTTAAGCTGCGTCCACATCAGAATCGCCGCATTGCCCGGCGCAGCGGAAAACCAACAGAAGAGGTTTGGAGCAGATCAGCGCATCCGGTGTGGACGTCATACCGCTCCCCCCTGTGCTACAACAATCAAGTTGCGAGCATTGTCGATACAACAAAGGAAACGCTTGATTCGTGTGCGATTCTGTTACGACGGCGTTTCTCGTTTTCAATTTTTTATTAACGTACGCACGTGCACACACTGCCGCATTCTGTTTTTTCGGTCGAATGTATCGGCTGTAACGTCCAACTTTCATTTTTTCTGTTACTTAGGCGGGGATTACAATTGTAATTTCATCAAGTTGCATGTCAGCAGTCGTCTGTTCTCACTAGGGTTGCCAGATGTGTTAAAACCGGACAGGTTTTTAATTTTTATTTTTTTATATAAATTTACTGAAAACAAGGGTTCGTTATCTGTGGCAAAAAGTAACCCTCTACTTAATTATTAAAACAATAAGAGTCAATCTACTTTTTCGTATATTTAGTACTCGGTGTCACTGCTTTTATTAAGGTTATGTATAAAATTTTGTTCTGTCTACCAAGATTTTTGAGTGGACAATCGGCTCGTGCCGGAAATATTAAACATTACGAAAGTCGTCGGCTCTGCGTGAGCCGGCTGAAGCGGAGTCCTCTCGGCCCGGCCGGCAGTGTTAACACGGCCACTGCCTGCTACAGCTACACTCTGATTAAAATTACTTGCTAGTTGACAGTTCACGGGCTGGAGCTACCTTCCTCCAATCAGAGCGCTCAACGTCACGCCCAGACTGCTCCCTGTTGCCAAGCTGCCGCAACAGGTGGACAGCTCGCGTCCATTGTTTGGCTAGTGCTGTGTAGAAGCGTGCGTCTTAGGTTAGGAACCGTTTTCGTTGCTGCTGTTGTGCGTATGTGTTTTTTGGTGTCGTCGTAATGTCTGTAGGGCTGTTGTGATGCATACAAAGCGAGTTATACATGAAGCATGGAAAAATGAAGGTCTTCTGGAAGAAAGTGTGACGGAACTTATCAATTTCAGCGGTTCATCCACCTCGGAAACTTCTAGTTATTCGGAAATGAGTGGTATCTACTCTCTTTCCGCTGACAACAGCTTGCAGTTAGCAGTCGGTAAAGGTATGTACACACAGAAAATTTCCTTAATTTTAAACGGTGGGCTTCGTTTTGCAATGTATGTGTCGTGACTGTCGCCTATAAGCTGCAATGCTTCAGCTCATTGAAGACAGTTTCATATAACTAATTAAGGCGAGAAATTATAATTTGTTTTTAGCATTGACTTCTGTTTCGAATTTGCTCGTAGATGTTTGTTTTAATCGTCGAATATTGACATGTTGAAAGCATTCTACATTCAGATGTTGACAAAGCTTCATGAACCAGCCACACAGCGTTAGTGTGTTCACTTAATCTCTTAGTATAACGACTGTCAGATTCAGTTTTTCAAGGGGTCTTTGGACAGTTTTAATAAAACTATGGAACAGTGGTCGTATTAACAATTTACAGAGTTGAACGGCTTGTCTTTCTATATTGATTTGGAAACATGGAAGTCCCTACAGTATATATGTAAATATTCAGTGACTGTTCAATATGAATCAGTGTTATCAGATTACGAAAAAATGTAAAAAAATATATATTTTACGTTTGTTACCTGACTGTATCGTTGCAGCCCAACTATAATTACTTCACTGCTTTTATAATTACAGTTTCGCTAATTTTGTTGACTGACATTGCAGCACTAAACTGCTTGTCGCCAATAATCTCAGTTACGCTACACTTAATCTTTCATCCCATTAAACATTTTTGTTTATAGC
This sequence comes from Locusta migratoria, assembly GCA_026315105.1. Classification (NCBI taxonomy): domain Eukaryota; kingdom Metazoa; phylum Arthropoda; class Insecta; order Orthoptera; family Acrididae; genus Locusta; species Locusta migratoria. The sequence goes on along the minus strand of CM048755.1, from coordinate 278,517 downwards.
TCATCTCAGAAACGAATTTTGTTTATTTCTCGCATATCACATAAACATTTTAGTCAGTAAATAACACAATACAACTGTTCTTTTACATCCATTCACAGACGTATTTTTTTCCATCCATTCTCAGAAGTATCCCGTCTTTTTCGTTGTATTCGTTACAGCGAAAATAATTGCGGTACATGCTTTTTGATTTTGGTGTTCGACATCATAGCCTTGTAAAATCGCATTGTCAACAGTAAATGATAACAGTATTATTGATGTGAACAATGTTAAATATTGTTAACTGTGAAGGTCGTCTCAGTACATTTATAGCCTGACTAATTAGTATTGTCAACAATGTGTGCAAATTGCAGACAGTACTCGGCGCAGTGCCGCCTGTACGGAGCGCCAGCGCTCGGCCGGCAGGTGTCGTGGCAACACTGTAGCCGCAGCTGACAAACGTCGAACTATAGTAGAGGTTAGCGCATCGCGCACGCGCAGCTGCAAATTCGCAATTAATGTGTGACGAGTTTAAGTGCGTGGCGTCCTCGTGGCCTACGTACGTATGCACGTGCTTAGGTTCGTTCCAGCAGCTGCCAGACTGCTTGACGCGCATGCGCAACGCTGAAATTGTGTTCCAGCAGCGCCTTCCCTCGCTTCTGGCTACTTGAAGTGTGGCTGTTTGGTGTTCCAGTAGTTGCCGCAAGCAGCCAGACGCTACCCGCAAAAATATTTCTAGCGCGGTCAAGCTGCCAATTTGCGCATGCGCAGAAAGGTCTGAGTTAGAGTGGGGGTAGCCATCACGTGATGCGTGTGTGTGTTGTAGTGGGTTTTTCCGATTATTTCGAAGTCACTGCATTCACACGTAAGATAAGAAATTTCTCGTTTACACTTCTTCGTTATTAGGAAGGAAAGTATTTTAATTATTCGTTTAAACTCACCTTCGCCTGCAGCCAGAAACAGTGCAAAAAGCGTTCCAGCAGTGCTAGTATCAAACAAGGGTTCTTACGTCATAGTAGCTGCGCATGCGCAGTGACACTTGTTTATTAGCACTTGAAAGTAGCCGTCTGGCAGCTGCTGGAACGAACCTCTTGTAACACGCGGGAAAGCATCGGTCATCTTCGGCATCATTCGCAAGTACTCCCGAAGTGTATTCACACTCTCACTCAGAGCCCCTTTACACGCTCCGACATGTACGTAGACATCTGTACAGACCTTGTTTGCGGAGACATGTCGGAGCGTGTAAATTACTCATCGACGGATGATTTGGTCTGCTCTACTTGTCGGTGTCCGGTCTGCACAAAGTCTGGCACGATTTGAAATCACACAGATGGCACTCAGACAACTCGGAGCGTGTAAACGATATCTCAGACGAATTGCACAGTCAATTGTTATTGTAGCCAGCGTACAGTGTAGAGTTGTTGGTGTTGTAGTTGTGACAGTGAGGAGGACTCTCGAATGTACTCAGAGTTTTTAACGGAATTAACTGAACTTTAAAAGTCGTTTTCAGCCATATGGAAGAGTAAGAGCAGGGACTATTCTGACAGAAATAAACAACGTGTAGCATATGAAGAATTAATAGCAAAACTGAAAGGAGCCAAATGCAAATAGGGAAATGGTTGTAAATAAATAAATGCATAAGGATTGTGACTAACTTCTGTTCTCACCTTCCAATATTGCTGCCTTAATGTTGCATATATACCACGACATGTTTCTGGAATGATGTAAGATAGTGACGATGATGGACACCATAGCAGAAAATTTAAGGTCAGCATAACTTCTGCCTGTAGCTAGAAACTGCAATGTCATTAAAAGTCTCTCATAAGCGCTTCTCATCACACTATCATGTCTCTTTATGTGTGGTGTGACGTGTTATAAAAGCACAAAAAAAATGTTTCGTCATCAATTCGTAAATAATTGAACCAGTCATATTTTTCGAATTTTAGTTCTTTTAAAAGATTGTGTGAAAGTGATAAACGTTTTAATAGCCAGTCCTTGACCCACTTTTTACGTTGTGGCTTCTTTCTTTTCTCCCAATATAAGTGCTGTGGACAGCAGTATTGTTTTATAAGCAAATTTACTTAGTTTTCCCATAGCATTTATACCATGGACAGAACAACTCAAGACTGAGCAAAGATGTACCAACGGTCGGAACGTCTAAATGCAACGTTTTAAGGCGCAGACGGTCGTTGCAAAACTAGTCTGCACAGACATGTTGTAGCGTGTGAAGGGGCCAATACAGAGATCCGAAACGGGCTTCCAAATGTTGCTTCAAAACCCACTAGGGGGCGTTGTGACGTCAGCGGCTCGGCCCGCTGCGCTCGTGGGCTTGCCGACGTGGCTCGCCGCCTTGGCCGGGCGTTTTGGCGGTATCCGCAGCAGACTCACGAGCCGCGTTGTCGGTTACACGGAACCCGCGGAGGCCGGCGGGTCGGGCCGGCGGACGCAACGGGTACAGCGAGCCTGGCGAAACGAACCGAGACGAGCCGAGCCGAGCCATGCCTAGCGTGTGACTTAACAGAAGACGCGCAGAATTTTCGCGACAGAAACAATTTACACGTGATAATTAACTATGATTTTGTATTACTTACGCCTGCTTTATTTCAAACTTGATGAAATGATCACTCATCAGTTTCAAAACAAGAGAAAGGTCACTCTTGCAGGGATTCGTTTAGTGCATGGTAGAGGGTGATTCAGTGACAGAATTTCTTACAATCTACGTTTTTATTACGATCTTGATGAAATTTCACACTTGACATTCAGAACTAGTGGAAGGTCACTGGCTACGTAAGATTCGTGTGGTACATGGCGGAGGGTACTTATGAATTCTAGCGGAAAGTCACTGCCTACATAAGATGGTTCAGGTACATGGCGGAGGGCGCTTCACTTACGATTTCTACTAAATCATAACAGATTTTGTTTCGTTAAGGGGGCGGGGGTAGCTTACTCCATACTTAGTTCCGTTGCCTGTGTTTTATAACGCCCGTACGCCATACGAAAAAAATGATAGAACGAGTCAACAGTTCACAGTTCCTTCAGCTGAAATGGCCATAAGTTGAACGGGTAATACTGTGACAGTACACGCTTTAGTAAGGAGTGTGATGGAAATGTTTCAGTCTACGTCCCACCTGCGCAACCAAGCAGCACAGTGGCTGATCGGAGGCAAATTGAGACGGGCGGCACAGCGCAGTCTAATGGGGCCGCGCAGACTGGCAGTAGAGGGGGCGCGACGCTGATGCGACCTGCAACTGCGCTGGGCTGGGCTGCGTGTCGCTGCAGCCGAGGCACAGAAAGGGGAGGCGGGGAGCGGGCGAGCACTCTGCCGTACGCTCTGTATCGAAATTGGCACTATTGTTGGTTGTTCAAAATGTTACAATGTATGTAAAACTATTGGACCCTACTGCTATAGTAATTAGTCCATAGACTTACAAAGTACTTAATCCAACTTACACTAAGAACAAACACGCGCACACGCCTGCGCGAACACTCGAACCCTCGGCAGGAGTGACCGCCCAGTCCATAGATTGTCTATTCGAACAATATTGCCCGTACGACTGAAAGTGTTTGTCATAGACTAGTGATTCGTTTTTCAACATTTAAGTTCTTTTCAGTTACTGCATACTTATATCTGTACAGTTTTTTTAGTGAAACATTTTAACATATGATCAACAACCAACACAGAAAATTTTAATTTCGTAGTAGGACATCGTCGACAGTGTAGTAGACAAATGGATGCAACATTTTATGGCTTCTTAAATAAATAAAACCAATCTTTTGTTCCTAAGGAACTAGTAAAAATCTAGATAATTTTGATAGTTACTGTAATTAATGCTGAAGTAGTTTTGAATCCATACATAATGTGGTTAGAATCTCAAAAATAAATTTTAAAGCTCAGGTCAACGTTTCATATGTTTGGGAGTTTGTACGTTTATCTTTTGGTTGTCATTTTTTGTATCAGTTATTTACTGGAAGATGAGCTTATCATTCGAAACCTAGGTCATTCTTTATTAATAAATGAAATAAGTCTTTCGTTTGGTTAAAACACACACAATTGTGAGATTTCAACGTCTACCGTACCTCAAAGATACCGCCAATGCCGTTCATTTGCAATAGTCTCTTGCAAATTACATTCATGTAAGTCAATGACGTCCTATATAATTCCATATTTACTTCTGAAAACTGCTTTTTAGTCAGTCCGATGTAAAATCAGCGTCAGTTGTCTTTGTAGTAGTTTGACATCTTCCAGATTTTCCATTCACTCTAATACATTTGGTATTATTTTTTAACGCAGTAATGAATAAAGCAAAACTTCGTTGCTAAAATGAGTATGAAATTTGACGATTGATATGACCACATGATTCCCGATGCGCAGGGATGGAAATGGGAACGCCAGTGCCTCGGAAACGAATTAACAATTTTCGTTGTGCTCGTTTCAAATGAGAAGTCAGAATATTGTTCACATTTCAAACACAGCAACTTTTGATCAAAACTCTATGCAATGTGTTTTTACCAAAGCACATTCTTAATTTTTCGTGTAATACTTCTTAATTCGATGGTACACAGTAATGAAAATAAATTTGGGCCCTTATTACATCAAACTATAATACATGTATAATCTGCGAATTGTTTTCTTAATATGCAGTGACAAATGTTTCACTTTATCTGCAAGAACATTGTAGTGAGCTGAAAGAATTATTAAATTTATTGAATGAGTTGAGAGTATAGCATGAATATGTGGAAATGATTCTCAGTACAATGGTATGAAGTTGTCTCGACACATTGCAGAAGGAAACTGATGAATACTTGATCTGAAGATCAAGTGTGGAAAATTTCAACAGAATCTTAAGAAAACTTGATTTTGTCGAATTCTGTGACTAAAATGGCCTTCGCCATCCACCACATGAAATATTGTGTAGGCAGTGATATTCCTCTTATTTTGAAGATCAAGTATGCAACATTTCATCAAGATCGGAATAAAACTGTAGATTTGTATGAATTACAAACATATGGTCGCCGAGCTCACGGAGACAGCGAGTATGGATTGACGTCAGCGTACCCGCGGAGCTCACGTCTGGTGGCTACGAGCCCGCGATTACGATGGGGCGGCTGCGCCAGCGCACTTAGGCTCGCTGTACTCGCGCAATTACAGCGGGGCTGAAGGGAGGCGTTTGTAGTGTATGCAACCCGCAAGACCGGGCTCATACTGCTTCAAGTCTGCCATCCGGATGGTATCGGCCCGTGCCGGGCACGTGCCAAAAGCTTCATGAGGCTCTCCATACCACAAACGTGTGTATACGCCGTCTGCACGGTGCTGGACAAGCGTGAAATGGGCCTAAACATGGCAAATGCCCCGCAACTCCAAGCTCAAGGAACTCCTCTCTCTCTCCATGAAAGATGTTGGAAAAAGATTTTTTTATTTCTTTTCTTCTATTCATCTTACGTCGCTGTGCAAGGGTCGTGTGTCGATCGACATGTAACTTCGCTTAACGAACACAACACTCAGGCCCACGAGTGAATTTGAATCCCAGCGAAAGCGGCCTCGTTGATCGGGACATGGCGCCAGTCCGCGCGGACGTTGGCGGATGGCCGAAAAAGTTAACTCAAGAATTTTGGGCCCTGTCGACAATCACTGGCGAATCAGAAACCACTCTTTAAAAAATTAAATACGTCTGACCGGTTTAATAGCGTCAATATCTGCAATAGAACTGTTTTCAATATACCATAAATAGTACTAAACGATTCCAATGAAGATGACTAGCGAAGCAGAAAGTGTTAAATATGGTAAAGGTAGAGTTAATCCTTTGTGAAATCTTGCACCAACTGTTGAATTACATCAGTTGTACATCAAAAATTTTATGAAAAACTTATTTTGGACGAGGCACGAAGAGCATTAACATGTTTAAACGAAATTAAATGTTTAGGATTTGTAATCATTCAAATTCAAACCCAATAAAACAGAAAAAATGACGGAACGAAGTTTTTCGCGAAAAACGGCAAATTGGAGTTAAAAACTGCTGAACTAGTTTCTGGCCACCTATTTCAAAACAGGCAAGAAATATCTGAAGATACTATTTGCAAAACTTAACCAGACGCAGAAATTACTTAAACACATTTTACTGGCATGAGTGCAGTATGTCAAGTAATTAACTTACTGACACCATAATTCATTGTATTTACTTTCAAATTAATCGCTTTGTAATGAAGTGGCATTATCTGTTCTCATATAACAGGTCCTAGTTATTCAGTTTATTAATACTGCCGCGAGACACCACGTATACCGACTGGCAGCGTGGCGCAGGGGATAGCGTCACCGACGGCGGTGCTGAAGGTCACCGGTTCAATCCCACTCATCGGCAAAAAAGAATTATTTCTTTGTAATTAACAATTCCAGAAGTTTCTACATCTTATGTTCAATTGTAAATTCTACTCGTTTCTCATGTTAACTGTTCTAATTTCTGGTACATTCTGTCTGTGTATAAATAGAGCACTCTGCCCGAGAGGCAGTCAGTGCTGCGTGTATGTTAAGTTCGTAATAAAAGTGCTTTCAGTATGAGTGCTATGTTTTAGCTGCCTTCGAAGTCAAGCCTGCTTCCATTTCAGCGCGACAATACTTATCACATTGTTCGACCCACTTTGACTAACATGGACAATTAATTTGTTATGTAAAGAAATTTTAACTAAATGTACAGCGCTAGAATGCGACATCATAGAAATGTTTACCGCAATTTTACTACATTGTAGAATACTTATGATCTTACGGGTATTTCAGAAGTGATAATATCACTCAGCAAAATAGAAATAACGTGTTTAAGGGGAATAGTATGGATCGAAATGTTTGTGTGTGTGTGGGGGGGGGGGGGGGGGCAAGTAAAATGCTCGAGGATTGACAGCGGGCAGCGCTTAAGTTGCGATGCTGGACAGGGCGGCAGCAGAGCCAAAGTGGTGACCTGCCGACCCACACTGGGCCTCGCTATAACCGCGTGCAAGGGCTCAACGCTAGGCGTGACGTCAGGCCTAATTGCTATTTAACATCTCAAATCATTGTTTACATTTTCTTATACCTCGCACTAACTATGGAAGTTAGACAGTATCACGATACTGCATATTAACGAGTGAGGCAGAGCAATTTTAATGCGTTTATATCAGTCTTATATTAGCTATGAAGAAATCAGATAACGCTTCATTTAATAAATTCTAACTTGTATCCTAATTCAGGTACAGTAAATGAGCCGGCCGCGGTGGCCGAGGGGACTGAGGCGCTCCAGTCACGGTCTGCACGGCCACTACGGTCGGGGGTTCGAATCCCCCTCGGGCATGGATATTTGTGCCGTCCTTAGTATAAGGTAGTTGATAAGTAGTTTGTAAGTTTAGGGACTGATGACCCCGTAGGTAAGTCCCATAAGCTTAAACATTTGAACATTTTTTTTGAACAGTAAATGAGCTAGGGCTCAAATGAAAGGTGTCATGGAGACGCATCTTTTGGTACATCCAAAGGTCTAACACTATGAAGCATAATAATGCAAATTAATTGAATTACATTATAATTTTTTATATGAATAGAACGAGGCAGATATTCCGGTTTATTTAAATATGTTCTTTGTTTAATGATAATAATCGCTATAACTTTATGCTGACATTGAATCTGGATGTTGCATTAAAAAGTGCACTAAGACTTTTGAAGAATACTTCACTTGCAAGCCTGAATTGATCATTTGAAATGGGGAAAAACATTTGTCGGACTTTTCATGAAATGTGCATTTGTTAAAAACTTACCTCTAACGATGGCATCAAATTAATGTTTCAACCTTTAAGTAAAAAGTTATGAAATAATGTGGCAAAAGCATTGCATCATTATATGAGGTTTCTGGAATTTACGTCTTCACGGCCATATAAGGCGGGCCAAGGGACAGTCTCGAGTTAGTCTTTCCAGACGGCGAAACTGTCTTCGTCGGAGCCGCGATCTTTGAGTTATGAATCGTGTTGTTTATAGCAGTAGAAACGTTCGTGGGGACTTAAAAATACTTCTGCGATTTCTGACAGTTCTCTTAGAACTTTACAACGGAATATTAACCAAATGGCTTAATATTTTATAACTCTATTGTTTCCTGCTATATTGGGGGCTCGAGCTAATCTTATTTATGGAATCTGGGGGGGGGGGGGGGATTTAGAGGTTCTCATCTATGAAATTTTTAAAATGGGAAATAAACGTCATTAGTTAAAAATCAAACATATTGTAACCCATCATTAAGGTCCGTAACGTCTCAGTCTGCTAGTCAGACGAAAATTTCATTTTATCTTATTACATACTGTTTTAACTGTAATACGAGATAGCGGATGTAATTAATAAATTGCGTAAGAAACATGACGAAACAATATGGCCAGCAAGCAGGTACGACTATCTGTGGTGCACAGTGCCTGTGTAAAGTATATTTTACTCATACTAAAGTGGCTCTCATCCACCGTTAAATAATAATTTCTATAATACTTCTACACTTTTGTACTATATCTAAGACTTGATACCCTAGCTGCAATTCAGCAACCTGGTTGGTTCCACTGAGAAACAGTTCACAGTTTCACTCACCTCGTGACGATTCTCCTCTTCAGCTGTCCATCTCGTGCTGATTGACTAAAAACAAGAACCGTGATTCCACTGTAAAAACCTGTTTAGAGAAACTAGGTGGAGATTCTTTTCATTCAGTCGCGTTATTCTTAAATTGTTTATGAATGATGGGATCTATTGCTTAAAAATGTTAACACGGGATTTTTTACGATGTAATTATTTAAAAGCATTCTCTAGGGTACGCCAAGCCCGTGCTAAATGACGCAATAGCTACACCCACACACTACACTCACTGGTAAAGCCAGTTTATAGTAATTTACCCTGTCACCATAAGCGTTTCATTTTAATATTCTCGCTAAATGCTACGCAAATCAGTCTAGATAAATCTTCACACATTCTTGATTAGCGTAACACGCCAAGCGGTTTCAATGTTGCATAATATGATTTTCATTAAAAAAAATCGGAATTTCACCTCAACTGTCGACACGCTATACTACGAATGTTTAAGTACTTTTTAATCCAGTAAACGAGCACGTTCCGCAAAATAGTTCCAGTAAGTTCGGAACAATCATTGAGATTTTAACAATTCCGTTTATAAACTCCGACTACTCTCTTACACCCCGAGCAAGCGTGAATGTTCTCGAAAGAACGCGCGCAATGCTGTAATCTGATTGGGTAAAGATATTAGCATCCAATCAGATGACAGATAAAGCCCGCGCAAACCCGCGCTTTCCGTATACGCCTATGAAAAACTACCAACTTTCCAGAACTATATACAGAAAAATGTTTAGAAAATATTAAATAGCAAAATATCCACAAACTTAAATAATTACCCATGTTTACATGTACTGCCTGTGTCCGTGTTACCATAAACTGACGTTGAATATTTATCAACTATTTGTCAGCTCACTATCACATTTACGAAAAATTCATATACATGTACTTAAACACAAGACTGTAATTAAATATTATTAACTTTCAAATATTGCAATAAATGTTCTTTCAATACATTGAATCGTTCAGTTGAATACTGCCTAGAGACACGTCTGCAGAGTGCTGGCCTCTGTCTTTCAAAATTAGTACTACGTACTCAGGCTCTGCGACGGTAACAGATGTTGCACACCTGACGCTGTCAGACACGCGGCCGTCCGCCTCACTCACCGGCACAAAGCAAGCGAAAAAAATCTCAGGTTAATACAGATACAGGGCAGTGCACAGCCGCTACGCTACATAGTCACGAAATGTATTTTCACTGCATGCTCTGAGATAACATTACCGGTAGTTTCGTGACTTCAAGCCGCGGTGGAGTAGCCGAGCGGTCTAAGACGCCTCGCTGCAAAGCGCGCGGTTGCTTGCCGTCGGAGGTTCGAGTCCTCGTGTGTGTGTGTGTGGTGTGTGTGTGTGTGTGTGTGTGTGTGTGTGTCACGCGCGCGCTCGCTTAGTTTTAGTTTGTTAGCTACGGACTGATGACCACGCAGTTTGGTCCGATAGATTTACAAACATTGGAATTTTTTTCGTGACTTCAAAACATAACAGTGGCCAATAATGGTAAGCCACCATGTGAGACTAAGCTGCGAATGAAAGTTATTAACCAGATACTTTGATATGATCACTTGATAAAAAGATTTCAAAATCAGTTTAATTCGCAGTATATTGTGCAGAATGTCATCTGTAATACACTTTTTGCTTATGCAAAAATTGTATTTTCATTGCTCCTTCACCTTCCCTCCCAAATACCTACCTTGCAGAAGAAACAGCACGGCGAGCATGTGCAGCCTCTGGAGAGCTGTGTTTAGCCGCCTTTTGCGAACTACAACTTGACTGAAAACTGTCAAATTCATTCGGACTTTTAGGGAAGACGTAACGCCTGCTTTTAATGTCCTAGACGCTAGCAACGGAACTGACTGCCAGTCGCAGAGCATACTCATTGAGCCAGGGTTCAATACAATTGTTTGTAGGAACAACATATATTCAGCCATGGATGTATTAATGTTGAATTTTTTGCTTTCAGAGTACATTTTATGACTAAGCAGGGGCGAGGGGGCAGCAGAAGTTCTTGCCAGACTTGAGGACTGGAGAGGGTGTGGCGCAAGTATTTTCCATGTCCCTTTCAAACATTTTCCCCGTTTCCTCCAAAATTGCCTCTTCTAGCCGTCAGTTAGCAGAAGTAGTCCAAAGTAGGAAACCTTCGGTCAAATAGTATTTTTATTTCACTACCCGCTCATAGACCGAAATATCCTACATTGCTAACTAGCAACAGGAACTCTATTACTGAACGTTTCTGTGTGGGAGGCTACTGACTGGATCTAGCGCACCTGTGCCACATGTACGGTAATCTGAACTTCCCTTGGGTAGTACTCGTTTGTTTACTATGCAGCACGGACGAAATGACGCTGTACAGGTGACATTGTGGTATGCTATAGAGTGGTCAATTTGACCCCTTTTTATATTTTAACATATTATTCGGTCAATTCTAATCTATGCTGTTGTGAGTTAATGACTTTTCCTAAATGTTTATGTAGACCATATAAATAGTCCAATTCTTACCTTCATTAGTTTTCTTTGAATGACCAATTAGAACCGCCGAGTGGTCACTTTGACCTCATTAGATGAATATTTGAAGACGGTTTATTTAAAGATAGTTGTGCGTCAGTCCCCGGATTTATTCTTAGCACTCGTCAACAATGTACTCAATATGTTTGTTACTGAAGTTTATTCACATTGTTTGAATTTAGAAGCTCAACAATGCAATATGTCTGCTATTGGATTTCGCATAAACAAGACAGATTATTTGAGAACTGGTCTCAGAGCAGTAGACATGGCTCAGATGTCACAATGATACAAACTACGGCCGCGGCCACTTGTAGATGAAATTATCACACTTTTCTATGAATCGGATGCTGAAAATGATCCTGAAGTTGAGGACCTTATGGAAGATTCTACAGGTGAAGATTACCAACCTGTCGCTAATGTGGAGAGTGACAGCTCCGAGACTGAAGACGAAGGTAATTTACATTCACTTATTATATGAATAATGATTATTATAATAGATCTGACACTTCTACTGCTACTTCTGCTACTGCTATTTTATTATGTGGTATGTTATCTTTATAATGAGTTGTCTCTTTCCTCACGCAGTTGCTGAGCGAGGACCAAGCAGTAATATAAACAATGCTAGAGAAGGACCTACCCTGGGTAAAAAAAGAACTTGCACCTCCTGTAAGTGGACCAATACAGAATCGACGTAGGAGAAGGTCGTGAGGGTTCCCTTCCAGAACCTGGCTGAAAACTCCTGGGGAAGGACGGGATCACGGAGTGGACTGTAGCAGACTTCGGTGTTACTAATCCAGGTAGGATAGGTAAACAGAATATATTGAAAGAAACACGGGGACCTACTCCACAAGCAAAGCGGCATGTCTCAAATTATGTTTCGAGTGCCTGGCGCCTTTTAGTTGATCAATCGATGTTGAAACACACAAATAAATGCACTGACGCAGAGGCACAACGGCTTCTTGGAAATGATTCCTGGAGTTTGCATTTAGAAGCATTGGATGCATTTGTTTCTTTATTATATGTTCGTGGTGTACTAGGTACCAGAAGCAGATTGAAGTAGATGAGTTGTGGTCGAAAAAGTGGGGAGCCCCATTTTTCACCGACACAATGAGCAGAAACAGGTTTCGAGAAATTTTGAAATATCTGCGTTTTGATGAAAAAATACACGCTCGGAACGTTTGAAAAGTGGCAAACGTGCACTTAACTACTTGGAACCATTTTATAGAAAACTGTCAGGTGAATTACATACCTGGATATAATGTCACTGTGGACGAACAACTTTTCCCCAGCAGAACCAGGTGTCCGTATTTGCAATATATGCCGACTAAGCCTGAAAAATGCGGAATAAATTCTGGCTTCAAGAGGATGTAGAAACATAATACCTTTGTAATGGGTTCCCTTATGTAGGGAAGAACGAACAGAGGGCACCTAATGAGAAATTTCCAGAACAAGTAGTAATGAAGTTGGTAGCTCCATATCGCAATAAGAGGGCGAAATGTGACTACTGATAATTTTGTCACTACGGTCACACTTGGGGAGAGACTGGAAAAAGAGAAAATTAGTCTTGTCGGCACTATCAACAGTGCAAGAAAAGAAATTCCGAAAAGGAAAAGGAAATGCAGAAACAAGACAAATGAAGTGTGCAGTAAATGCAATAGATATGTTTGTGGGCCATGTACATGTAAAGTAATAAATACAGTAGTTTGTAATGCTTTTAAGTAGTATTAGGTACTATACATTGTCATAATTTATGATTGGCCTTTCTCTTTACGTATTCGTGGGTACCTAGTTTCTCCAGTAAAATTAATAGAAATTAATCTTAATACTACTGCCATACAATTAGTATGGTTGCAGATAAATATTTGTGAACTATGTTCCCATTGTCAAATACAATGACACTTGTTAAACATAATTAAAGTGATGTTATCAAGGTCATTGATTTTTACATTAAACAGCACAGCATGTAATTACGAAGAAAGTGGTCACTTTGATCACATCGGCGGTTCTAGTGTAAAAGCTGCAGGAGCCATGCCAATGCCGACGCCGACGCCCTAACCCACCTCTCTTCTGGTCCAGGTCCTACTTTCTGCTCATCTGAACTCACTCTCTAGATCTACTATGAAGCACGGAAGGTGAGCTGATGTGCTCAGTCAAACATTACCTCGTAATATTAATTACTAACATCGATCCACATTTACGTTTTACAATGTATATAAGAATTGAGATTGAATATCAGCTTCTTATACAGCTTACTTATGCCAACAGTATACTGTAGGAAAGTAAAATAAACATAAATACATTATTTTTGTGAACAGGTTTGTCAGATTTCAATGTTGCAGTAAATAATAATGTACAGTATTACATGCAAAGTTTAACGTGCATAAAACAGAATTCCATGTTACAATAACGATGAAAAATCTATTGTTTACATTCATTTCGATGGTGGTATTCGTCTGGAATACATTGTTCTATTAATGTAATCATGTGGACATTGTAATTTTATTCCTACTCTATTTCAAAAAGACTATCATAGTACACTGACTAGCAAAAAGAGAGAATTATTCAACGTATAGTGCGCCTCGGTTGCACAGTGGTAGAATGCCAGACTACAAATCCAAAGGTCGCGGGTTCGATCCCCGTCAGGTCCTAGGATTTTTATCTGTCACTTTCCACTTCTTTCACCTCTGGCAGTACTGCTCATGTGAAAAATACCGAGTAACACCGTGGTTCGGAACCCTTTCACCTCTGGCAGTACTGCTCATGTGAAAAATACCGAGTAACACCGTGGTTCGGAACCCACGTTAAACGGTAGGTCCCCCTATAACTGGCTGGGTAAGTCAGTTCGAATGTCGGAGGAAGGCAATGGCATACCACCTCCAAACAGGACCATGCCTAATAAAGCACTGTGGTGTTCAAACCAATCTTCGGATTGTTGACTGCTTTACCTATAGTGTATATACAACGAATTTTGGCCAATTTACTGTATTTACTCTTGCTTTGCAGCTCTAAGTTCACAAAAAGCCTTTTGGTATACATGTTAACATTTGATGTAAATTTAACTACATGGAAGAAGATATTTAAAAATAATTCTTTTTCGAAAATACAAAAATTTCACTTTTTTAAAGTATGATAATTGAAAATATTCATTTCTGAAGTTTTTCCCTTGGGTTTCAAGAGGACGACCGCTGGAAAAAATCTTGTTTGCAACTGCCCCCACCCACATCACTGATGTTCCACTGGTATGAATAGTGTCCCCTCCCCCAATTTCCCCGTTGTCACACAGAGTGCTACGCCACTGATGGGGAATCCGGTAGGACATAAAACCTCCGTATAGCTGAGGTCGGATAAAAAGATCCGAGAACGGGACCAACGACGACTGAAGTGAATCGCTGTTCGTGAAGGAAGTGCCACTCTCTCGCAAATTGCTGTGGATTTTAATGTTGGGCCATCAGCGAGGGTCAGCGTGCCAACCATTCAACGAAACATTGTCTATGGGCTTTCGGAGCCGAAGCCCCCATTGGTGTACCCTTGCTGACTAAACGATTCGAAGTTTTACGCCTCGCCTGGTCCCGTAAAACACTGGCATTAGACTTGACTGTAACCTGTTGCTTGGGGCCGCGGTGGATTAGCCGTGCGCACTGGGACGCCATGCTGCGGTGCGCATGGCCGTTGGCCGTCGGGGGTTTGAGTCCCCCTTCGACAAGGGTGATTGTGTTGTCCTTAGTTTACGTTAGTTTAAGAAGTTTGTAAACTACGGACTAATAACCATGCAGGTGAGTCCGATAGATTTACAAACATTTGAATATTTTGTTCCTTGGGCTTACGAGTATCGTATCTAATTTTATTGAGCAGGCGTGTGTTTGTACGGGTATGGAGACAACCTCATGAATCCATGGACGCAGCTTGTCAGCTTGAGACTGTTGAAGCTGGAAGAGGATCAAAATATTCAAATTTCTTTAAAGCTATGGGACCAAACTGCAGTGATCGTCTGAGGACTAACCTCCGACGGGGAGCATCAGCGCATTCCGCAGCAAGGCGCCTTAGAGCGCTCGGTCACTCCCGCGCGGCGGAAGAGGCTCTGTAATGGTCTGGAGCGCGTGACGTGCGAGTGATACGTCTACGACTGACAAGTCACATACGTACGCATCCTGGCTGATGACCTGCATCCATGCCCATTGTACATTCCGACGAACTTTAGCAATTCCAACGCGACAATACAAGACCCAGCACGCATAGAATTGCCACAGAGTGGTCCCAGGAACGCTTTTCTGACTAAACACCTCCGCTGGTCGCCAAATTCCCCAGACATGAAGATCTTCAGAAGCTATCTCCACCCCCTTAGGGACAGCCCTGCCGGATTCATGGTATCAATTCCGTCCACCACTCCTTCAGACAGTGGAGTCCATGCCACGTCCTGTTGCGGTGCTTCGCGGGGAGGCCCTGTAAGATCAAATCGAATTTTTGTATAGCTTATGGGACTTGACTACGGGTCATCAGTCCCTAAACTTACGACTTATGAACTAGCTAACACTAAGGACGGCACAAATATCCATGCCCGAGGGGGGATTTGAACCCCCGTCCGTAGTGGCTACGCAGACCGTGACTTGCGCGCCTCAGTCCTCTCGGCCACCGCGGCTGGCGCCCTGTACGATATTAGGCAGTTGTTCAAGTTTCTTTGCCTGTTCAGTGTATCTAGCACTTGCCACAGGTGTAGGAGCACAGAATGAACTGACTCAGGGTGGAGGTTTACACAGAGAGTGTGTGTGTGTGTGTGTGTGTGTGTGTGTGTGTGTGTGTGTGTGTGTACACGCACACAGTCATTTCTTAATACATCTTTAAGGTACTTAATATTCAAATTATTATGTACGAACAATGTTGGTATGTAATTCAGTACGCTGATTCAGAGTACAAAACTTTATCCGCTACCCTAACATGACTGATGTCTTTCAGCGCTTCATTTTTAACAGTATCATGCACAGCTATTCGATCTTATCATTCCGTAGAATGTGGTTTTCTTCTTTTCTTTTATCTGGTTATCACACAGCCATTGTAGAGAAAAAAAGTTACACCAATAGCGCTAATTAAGTTATATTTTACATTTGAATGGTAGATTGTAAGTTACATTGTTATATATCCAGAAATTATTGTAAAATGTTAGACCAATAAAACTGTACTGTAAGAAGTTGCTTAAGAACTTTTTCTGTATTAACAATAGTCAATGAATCAACTGGATCTCAGCACTGCCCAGTGTTCTCATTGAATCACAGTAGTAGTACTGGTCATGTGCACATTCGGAGCATTTCTAAAAACAAAGTAGTTCTAGTACTTACGTCATACACTTAGGAAACACACGCGCGCGCACACAGGCGCGCGCGCAATCACACACACACACACACACACACACACACACACACACAACCTTACTGCTACCGCTTAAAGAACATTGTCCGTGGATAAAATATCTGCAAATTTAAGTACAGTGAATTATCAGCAGGATGGTGCTACTGTAAGTCGTTATGTAAATATAGGGCTATTCTTGTTTGTCCTCGTTTCCAGCACTTGTTTTAATCTTAAACTGTCGTATTTGACCCTTCGAAAGTTTAATTTACTTGCTGTCGGATTCTGCGACAGTTTCTGCGGCCCGTATCACAAGGAACTACAGGTCCTAAATGTAAACGATTGTTGTTCACTGGAGCCATATGTGCCACAGAGACATATGAGGACCACAGCAGGAGTAAATTCAAAACTGCAACAAAAATAATTACAAGTGACATAAGTACACATTTAATCTTACAAATCCAAACATCAGCACTGAAAATTTTATTATTAACAGTATTAAATTTATTTTTGATTAGAATGTCAGTTACTTAGTTGTTCTAAATCATTGCAGGAATATTGATATTTGTGCTATGGATGTTCATAAATATATACTATTTAGGATTTTATTCTAATATGTAATGTTAGATACTGTTCTAAAAAATTACACTTCAATGCGGACACTATCCCAATATTGTTTAAATACCCTGCGACACATTTTGAAACAGGGTCATTCACTGTCCGTCCATAGAACTAACCCACCAAAGAATATCAGCCTTCATTCTGAATCAATTGAACCACGAATATTCTTCAGACGAACGATGCAAAAGCAGAAGGTAAATCCTGCCAAGTCTGGCTGTAACCGAGAAACAATAAAAAATGTTTACGTTAGAGGCATGTGGGCTTGTTTACCACTTTTAATGCAGCTGGTGATTCACGCAATACGGTATGCCGTGGTAGACACGGACACCATATGCTATCGCGTTACCTCGCCATTACAAGAAAGTTAACGACAGTCGCAAAACTTCAGGAATGACTACGACAAATGTAAAAGAATAAGGAGGTAATAAATAGAAAGTTTAAAAATCGGGTCATACTACCTACAATGGGCTGCCATTGGTCTCCTGATCCAAAGCAGGCGAGGGACAGCTCTGCTACCCCCAGGCGCTCTATGAGGTCTAAGAGAGCCCTGACTCACAGATGGCGTGGAAACCACTTTCAAAGGTAGAACTTCTAGTGATAGCGGTACTACTACTACTACTACTACTACTACTACTAGTGTGCAACACGGGGGAATTTGTGAGATGAAATTTTCCAGGTATCCGAGTGGCTAAGACACTTGCTGACCCAAAGCAGGAAACGTGGGTTTGAATCCTGGATGGCGCAAATTTTCATTTGTTGCTGTTGAATTACTTCAGTACCCCAAAGCTTTTAAAAGCAATCATAAAGCCCTTTCCTAGAACAACAGCAACAACCAGATTAAGAACGTTTTTCTAGCGTTGGTTGGTATTATGATTAAAGGGACTGAACTACTTTATCAGTCCCTCCTACCACAAAAAAGGAATATCAGTAAAGCGATTTACCAAACAAGGGCGTGTCACACGAAATCCAAGATGATCAAAGGCTACTGGAGGGTATTAAAACCTAGGTTAAATAACAGATTAAGAAAATGTCGGAGACGAATTGAAAGCTGGTTGGTTTCGTTGTCTAGGGTGCATTCTGAGGCTCCCAAGTTCAGAGTGTAAGAGGGTACCACCCTTCTCCGTTGTATCAATTGCCAGAGGCAGAATAAACAACATCTAGGAGAGACTTGACAGACAGGAAAACAAAAGACCAACTAAAATAGATGAAATGGGAGAGGGAAGTACATTATTAGGTATGATTGAAGGTGGTGGTGGTGGTGGTGGTGGTGGTGAAAGAGGACGAGGACGAAATCGCTGACCTAGCCAGACAGCCCAGTCCGGAAACAGGCAACAGGATGATCTTCGAATCCCTCTATGGGCCAATAGGTTGAAGCGTCCATCATGAATAAAACGAGACACTAGTTCAGCTGCTGAGGTATCGTCTGCTAACAGCAGGAGCAATGACTCAGGAACGTAACTGGTCAACTGCAGGGTGACTAAATGTTTCAAATTTTTGTAGAGCTTATGGGACTTCACTATGGGGTCATCAGTCCCTAAACTTACTACTTATGAACTAGCTAATACTAAAGATGACAAATATCCATGCCCGAGAGGGATTCGAACCCCCGACCGTAGTGGCCGTGCAGAACGTGACTGGCGCGCCGCAGACCGCTCAGCCACTGCGGCCGGCTGGGTGACTAAGATAATCCAGGAAAATGTTGACCATTAAATGGAAACTACAGTAACAGTGGGGCTGGATAATTCCTCTCTATGGAGAAGATGACCGTGAGTCAGTCAAGTATGGGTGATGCACATCTGACAATGTAATCATTGCAGGAGACATGCTATAAGGGCCTCCACAAATTCGCGATACAAAATGTAGTATTCCATGTTACAGACCCCTAGAACGTGAGAATTCAACCTCGATTGTAGGTCTGGTTCCGGAATATCTACTAAGGTCGGCTTGCTGGTAGCAAATTTTGTCAGCCTGACAATTTTACAGGATCGCAAAACAGGAATCCAGAACAAGTCTTCGTTTTGTTCAAGGGCATAAAAGAAATCCTGGACAGAGAGGACCAAAGGACGGCAAGAGTAACATTGGTTAAAAGGCTTTACGCTGCTGAAGGAGTTATTACTGACTGACTCACTGTCGCAAGCGCGAGAGGTGGCTACTCTCAGCAGTGAAAACAACGCAGCCATATGGAAAGGAGCAAATTTTCGGTATTCAGGAACCCCACCACAAGAAGTACCACCATCGACAATTTATCTTATCACCCAGTGACACATAAGCAGACAAGTTCTTGATTTCTGGCCAACGGACTAAACAGCTTTAAACAAACAGAACTACACACAAGAACAAAACAATAAAACAAATAGCAGTGAAGAATGTTTACAACTCACACATATTTGAACCAACAAATATGCAGACAGAAAAATAATTAACAGGCCACACAAGAACTCACAACGTGATAGAACACACAAGGACCACATGCAGAATAGTATGACAAACAAATGGCACATACCTACACATCGTCAAATAGAAGTAATATAGTATACAGTATGAATCAAGATACATTGCAGTTGCTCATCGTCTCACTTCTTTTGAAAATCACTATCCGAGCACGTAGAAACTTAAAACATAAGAACTCCTGGTCGGTAGAATTACAATGACCAGCGTTTCACATCTATTGAAACAGATGAGTATCGCCGGCATGGTAGCTCAAAGCATTCGTTCATCTAGCTGCCCCTGTAATAAACGAAAACATTTCATTAAAAACGAACATAAGATATCACGTCCGCAAAAATCCGATCCACCCGAAGAAGGGAGAAGAAAGTGGATAGGCTGACGGATTCCGAACTTTAAGGACGAGCGGTCGAAGCTAATTTTAGTCAGTTCTTCACTATTATTTAGACATACGTGGGTTATATTTTAAACCTTAATTCACTACAAACAGTGCAGTTGTATGCTTTTGTAGGTTCCACATTCAAAAGATTCCATTTTATAATAGTCGACCTTCTAAACAAACAAATGGGTATAGTAAAAATCTTTTAATGTATTTAGTCGTAATTATGACTGCCATCTGGTGTCTGTAGTTTCCAGCTAAGAGTAATGTATATACCTACTGGCATATATTTGCTTTAATATGGCTGCTGTGAATGTGCGCGCGTGAATAACTTCTTACAAACTGCGAGGCAGGTCGTCAATGTACGCTGCTTCCACAGCAAGGAGATGGATTACAGTTTAGCTGAAAACTACAGATCCGCCAAGTGGCGATTGAAGGAATTACAAATACATTTTCAACATGTTTACTATAACCATTAGACTGTTTGGAGACAATACTATTACAAAATGGAATCTTTGGGAAAGATGAACCAATAAAAGCCTAAAACTGCACAATTTGTAGCGAATTAAGGTTTAAAATATTACATGCACAGGTCAACATAAAGATAACTTCATTGCGTTAAATTGGAACAGAGTCATCCACGTTCACAAACTCTCGTGCTAACAACTCGGGCATTGCAGCGCGCTTGGTTGTAGTTCTACCGACGTGAATCTCAAATATTTTAACCCTTTCTACGTGCTCGATTAGTTTAAAAAGAAATATTTTGATGAGTTTTAATAACTCTGGAAATATAGTGCATCTTAACTATTCATTGCTTCTATTTGACGAAGTAAACACGAAGCTGAAGCTCTTCAGTCCGCTATAATGGGAAAGAATGGCACTTTGCAACTTGGTTATGCAGCGTGTTCTGTTTTTGTGCTCTAATTTGGGGCGGGCAATATGTTTGCCCCTCATTTTACATGAAGTGGACAAAATGTGATTACCGCATACTAATAATTTTAAAAGTTGGCACTACTGCGTACATGTTAAAACTGACACGCAACCACAGTCCGTCAGGAGGTTTAACAATCATTCCAAAGTATGAGAGTAGCGAGCGCGAGGTCCAAGCTATTACACCACTTACTTCCTTTCCTGTGCCGCTTTCCCTTCCTTTCCTTCTCCTGCGACAACTCGTTTTCCATCTCGGTGTTCCAATTTGTTGACCCAGCTATCTGCCTGGTTAAATAAGTAACGTCTTCCCTCTTCCCCTTTCCCTACCCACTTCGGCATTTTCCGTCTCTCTTAAAGGTTAGACATTCATTTGTAAATAGTCTCTCCGTAATATGAGCCAGTTGGGAAAGATGGAAAGACTTCATGTAGCGTTTTCGTCTTGTCACTCCTTTCATCGTCTGCTCAAAACCGTTAATTTGTTTCACGCTAGGGCCAGAGTATCAAGCACTGGAGCCAGTCTGTGTGGTGGCGTCGCTATGTAATCTTCTGTGACCCCCCTGAAAACACAGAAATTGCACTTGATATGGGAGCTGTGACGTCTTCGTGTATGCCCAGGAATGGCTGCTGTGCCCGGGAATGTGACCGCCGACACAGCAGCCAAGGCAGCAGCTTTTTTGCCTCGCATGGCTACCTTTTGCGTCCCAGCGGACGATGTCAAACGGGCTATTCGCCGGAGTATTGTGTCGTCCTGGCACAGCGCATGGTTCTCACTTACGGACAATAAATTGAGAACTGTAAAACAGATGCCGACCGCTTGGGGACCACCTCACGCCCCCTCTCGGCGAGAGGTCATCCTGGCCCTGTTGCGGATCGGTCACTGCCGTTTTAAGGTGGGTTGTCCAAGACGCGGCTGTTACCTACGATTGCGGCTCGGCCCCCTCCCTTTTCCGGCCGTGGCGGACGGCGGCGTGTCGGGAGCACGACGCGAGCCGCTGCCGTTTAACAAGGCGCGGCTCCTGGTCGGCGACTAGGAAAATTCATGATAAAATTTCCGATTTTTTTGCTGTAAAAAATACTGCATGTTAAGGAAGCAAAGCTACATCACTTCCCACATTTTGTTTTTCGTTACAGATTCTCGTTTTCCATTAAAAAATTAAAAAGCACTACTTTCGGTTGCGAATCTTTTTTTCACTTTTTATTGCATCTCTTTCGAGTTTGAGGAAACTAACACGCAAAAAAATTTGGTTTTTGCATATCTTGTAGTTTCATACCCCAGCTTGGTAACGAAGTGTATTTTCTCAAAATTACTCATAGTTATTCAGATACTTAATTTTTAAGTAACCTATTGCGTTAAACTTTAAGGGTTTACATCGAAAAATGTAGTCTCTGGCTACTTTGCGTATGCTTCATTTTAGGTCATACATTGTTGCGGATGAAATGAAGCCAATGATTCGAAATTATTTTTGAAGTTGAGAACAGGACGATACCTGTCTTTTTTTCGAGATTTTGGCTCGTATATCTACGGTACGGGAGCGTCGCGCCTAGCGCGCCAGTTCTCTCCACATGCAACCTGAATTGTGCGGAGGTAACAACCATCACATCTAATAAACTGTTGAAGATATTGAACCCTTTTTTTAAATGATAGCCTGGGAAGGAATTCATGTTTTACTCAATCATTAATACTCAAAGCTTTTTATCTACAGGTATACAGAAATAACTATAGTTTTTTTACGATGAAACGAGGTATTGATTAAACAGTATTTAATATTTATGGAGGTTTATTTCCGTCTATTGCAACTAAATGAAAGGCGCTTCACTTCTTTATTTGTGAACCATCATCAATGGCAGTTTTTTAAGTGTTAATTCTATGTGCGACTTCATGGAGCTGTGTGTGTATTCTCCAAAGTGATGGAAGTTTTGGTTCTTTATTTCATCAAATTGCCGTGTACTTCACTGTGTCACTGCAGATTTTAACTGTTAGGGTTTTCTATATATTGATTCTATTTTTGTGACATGACCATGAAAGCTGTTAAAACATTTTTATTAACAGGCACCTTTTAAATGACGACACGAAATTCATACTTTAGATTAAATGTCAGCCAGTTTGCACATTAATTGGAACTTGCAGATAGTGACATACAAAGAAAATCCTATAACTGATTCAACAAATCTATCAGTGCAGCTGGAAAAATAAAAAATAAAAATAAAACGCAATGATGTTAATTGTTCTTTTATTATCTTATTTACGATTGCGGCGCTGTTTATAAGACCAGGAGTGTGTTTATCTGAAACTCCTGATGCAGCTTGCATCTCTCTCGTCTCAGGCTTTTAACTGATTGGATTCACCTTCTGCATTGCCTTTGAAATAAGTCCCAGTGTTCAAAAACGTACAGTTGAAATTTTTTCCAAGGGAGATCAAAAATAGCAAACACATACCAAACAAAAGATCTTTCTGTAGCTTGTTAAATATATCAACAACAGTTGTAAGACTGTTTGCTGTTTTGTTGTAATTTATTTCATTCTGACTGGTTTTTGTCCTAAACCATCTTCCAGGGAATATGGAAACCAAAAAGATTTTAAAATATCGAATATGTCATCCATACAGTACAAGAGACATTTGAATCTAAATGGTACACCACAACATTTATCTTTGTTCATAAAAACTAAGATAATTTTTACGGCACGCCACAAAACTGACTGTATTGGTATGAATGAAATTAATGAAAAGATTACATTAACGTTGTCATGCATTTCCTTACACCTGTGGGATCAGCTAAACAAAAAAATTAGTTACTACCGGTCACATTTTTTATTTCCATAACCCTAGAGGACAATGCAGCTCCTTTTACAACCTTCATTTCTCTTATTTCTTCGAATATTTTCAGTCTACTCTTATATGTCACTAGATTGCCATGAAATCTAAATATGTACAACACACAAAAGCAATAGCTTAATGGCGAGACGAACTCATGAGTGGTTCATATCCGTTTTTCTTCGGTCCGCTTGTCTCGACATCTTTCTGCCGCTGCCTTGGTCGTCCGACTCCCATCGCAACACTGCTCACTGGTGCAGTCCTGCGACTGTCGCCGCGTCAGCCGCGCGCCGCACTCCAAACTGAAAGTGCGCATGCGCGAGCAGCCAGCCTCTGACGTCACGAGCCGATCCATCGCAGCCGCAGGCAGCAATCGCGCCTTGGACAACCCACCTTTAAGGTGGGTTGTCCAAGACGCGGCTGTTAACTGCGATTGCGGCTCGGCCCCCCTCCCTTTTCCAGCCGTGGCAGATGGCGGCGAGTCGGCAGCACGACGGCAGCCGCTGCCGGCGAGTCGGCAGCACGACGGCAGCCGCTGCCGTTTACCAAGATGCGGCTCCTGTTCGGCGACTCGGGAAATTCACGACGAAAATAAAATTTTCAATTTTCTTCCTGTAAAAAATACTGCTTGTTAAGGAAGCAAAGCTACATCAGTTCCCACATTTAGTTTTTCGTTACAGATTCTCGTTTTTCCTTTAAAAAATTAAAAAGCGCTACTTTCAGATGTGCGTGTTTTTTTTTTTTTTTCACTTTTTATTACATCTCTGTCGAGTTTGAGGAAACTACGGCGCAAAAAAAATTGGTTTTTGCATATCTTGTAGTATCATCCCCAGCTTGATAACGAAGTGTCTATTTTCTCAAAATTCCTCATAGTTATTCAGATACTTAATTTTCAACTAACCTATTGCATTAAACTTGAAGTGTTGACATCGAAAAATGTAGTCGCTGGCTACTTTGCATATGGTTCATTTTAGGTCAGACATTGTTGCGGATGAAATGAAGCCAATAATTTGAAATTATTTTTAAAGTTGAGAGCAGGACGATACCTGTCTCCGTTTTAGAGATATTGGCTCGTATATCTACGGTACGGGAGCGTCGCAACTAGCGCGCCAGTTCTCTCCATGTGCAACCTGAATTGTGCGGAGGTAACAATCATCACATCTTATAAGCAGTTGAAGATGTTGAACTCTTTTTTTAAATGATAGCCTGGGAAGGAATTCATGTTTTATACAATCATTAATACTCAAAGCTTTTCTTATCTACAGGTATACAGAAATAACTATAGTTTTTTTTTCACGAAGAAACGAGGTATTAATTAAACAGTATTTAATATTTATGGATGTTTATTTCCGTCTATTGCAACTAAATGAAAAGGGTCTCGCTTCTTTGTGAGCCATCATCAATGGCAGTTTTTTAGTGTTAATTCTATGTGCGACTTCATGAAGCTATGTGTGGATTCTCCAAAGGGATGAAAGTTTTGGTTCTTTAATTCATCAGGCTTTTTTTTTTTCATTTTAACTGATTGGATTCACCTTCTGTATTGCCCCCCAAATTAGTCCCAGTGTTGGAAACGTACAGTTGAATTTTTTTCCAAGGGAGATCAAAAATAGCAAACACATAACAAAGATTTTTCTGCAGCTTGTTAAATGTATCAACAATAGTTGTAAGACTGTTCGCTGTTTTGTTATAATTTATTTCATTCTGACCGGTTTCTGTCCTAAACCATCTTCCAGCGAATATGGAAAACAAAAAGATTTTAAAATATCGGAGATGTCATCCATACCGTATACGAGCCATTTGAATCTAAATGGTACACCACAACATTTATCTTTGTTCATATAAACTAAGATAATTTTTGCGGCGCGCCACAAAACGGACTGTATTGGTATGAATCAAATTATTGAAAATATTACATTAACGTTGTCATGCATTTCCTTACACCTGTGGGATCACCTAAACAAACAAAAAAATTGTTACCACCGGTCACATTTTTTATTTCCAAAACCCTAGAGGCCAATACAGCTCCTTTTCCAACCTTCATTTCTCTTTTATTTCTGCGAATATTTTCAGTCTCTTATATATGTCACTAAATTGCCATAAAATCTAAATCTGTTCAACATACAAAGGCATTAGCTTAATGGCGAGACGAGCATATCTTTTGAGTGGTTCATATCCGTTTTTGTTCGGTCCTCTTGGCTCGACATCTTTCTGCCGCTGCCTTGAGTCGTCCGACTCCCATCGCAACACTGCTCACTGGTGCAGTCCTGCGATTGTCGCCGCGTCAGCCGCGCGCCGCACTCCAAACTGAAAGTGCGCATGCGCGAGCAGCCAGTCTCTGACGTCACGAGCCGATCCATCGCAGCCGCAGGCAGCAATCGCGCCTTGGACAACCCACCTTTAGCCACCGTCATTTGCTAACCGCCGACCCTGCACCGCTGTGCTCCTGCGGTGAATTGCTTTACTGTCTTGTCATCTCCGTGTAGCCCTTCACTTTCCGTCTACTCTGGAGGAAATTTTAGCTGATGACGCACGAGCAGCTGCTCGGGTTTTGCGTTTTATCAACTTGGCCAACTTATCCAAGGATATTTAACCCTTTTAATTGTCTTTTATCTTTCGTTTTTAGCCTCTTCTTGATGTTCTGAATGTCACTTTTTTTTTAGATCTAGCGAATCTATGTTCTTGCCTGGGCGCTAATGACCTTAGAAGTTGTGCGCCCTAAAACCACAAAAAAAAAATCAAACTTCAGTATAATGGCCGTTCTCCGGCTGTCTCCGGAGACAGGAATCAAGCATTTAATGTTGCAACATCAAAGGACCTTCCCCTCCGTGGGCACCCCATGGGAGAAACAACCGGCTCATAGGCTTGGGGTGAAATGTTTCCACATTACCTGGTCTACACTAGGACCGACAGAGATACTTCACCAAGCCATTGTTTTTTGTTGAACAGAGGATACGTTTGCCGAAGTGCTCTCATTAATATTTGATCTGGGTCACTGCTTAACAGACTTGTTTATGCCGACCAATCTGCAGATCTGTGCGCACGGGACTGATGACCTAGCTGTTTGTTCCATCAACCAACCAGATCTGTGCACCTGTGATCATCCTTGCGACATTGTGGTGTCTCACACGCTACCGGTCGTTAAATATGGTCCAGAGTAACTTCAGAGCGATCAAATCCATGAAACTAATGAAAACCTTGCGAATCTGGAGTTCTGGGCCGTCCATTTCGTACGCCGCATTTAGGAAAGCATAGAGGACAACCACATTACCAGAACCATTATTACCCTTAGCAGGATACTCTCGCAGTGAACTTTTTATAGTTTCATATTGCGATGTGAAGCCGTACCTTCTCCCACGAGATGATTTCTGTAGTTGTGGTTAGTGCACGCTTTCCCATTGTACAGACATCCCTCGGTGGTGAAAGGACGCCTATTGCACGAGGGGTTCCTTCACCTTTTATCAGACAATAAGGCTCGTCGAAAATTTGATCGTCTCCATCCTGTTCATATGGTATCGAAGTTTTCCTCCTTTACATGCTTTCCATCTCTCCCTCTTCCTTAAGCCATTCCCATCCCCTCTCCCCCTGTCTCCCTATCCTGTAACACCCACACACCCCCTCTCTGGGTTTTGACCCCTCTTCCTTGCTGGAGAAATTTTCCCCTTATCAAGATCTTGTGAGTGATGGAACCTCCCTATGGGCTCCTATTCCCGGTGATTCCAAGGTCGGAAGTCAGCTCTCTCACGTTGGCCACTGGACTCAGTCTGGGCCCATCTCGTATGTGAGGATCAGGATGGAGGTGAGGGAGGATGATGGAATAAAATGCCAAGGCCCCACCTGTGCCATCAGAGGTGCCTACTGTCCTCGCAACCAACTCTTTTCTCCCCCCCCCTTCGCTCAGCATTAATTTGTTGAGTATGGGCTTGCCGAACCCGGGGTCCCGAGCTGGGGACTGTATTGCGCGAACTGTCCTCCATACCATAAGTTCCATGTGTGCCTCAGCGGCGCTTCAGTCACGGTCTGCACGGCCACTACGGTCGGGGGTTCGAATCCCCCTCGGGCATGGATATTTGTGCCGTCCTTGGGATAAGCTAGTTGATAAGTAGTTTGTAAGTTGAGGGACTGATGACCCCATAGTTGTCCTATAAGCTATACAAACATTTTAATGAAAAAAGAAATGTGCATCACGACCATCTACGGACTGATTACAGCACTGAAACTATGCAGAACACTAACTTTCAATATAGACGGATTTAGATAATATAGACCTGTGTCTAATAATTCAACTCTAGTCAACAACTGGCGAGTAATCTCCGCTCCGATTTATGATTTTGTACCATCTCTCTCGAACGCATTACGCCTGAATCTATATAAATAAGACGACTGTTTTGCAATTAGAATACTTACAAATTGTACAGGCAGACAAAGCCAGGTCTTTTGATTTAAATATCTTCGTGAAAATCAGCATTGTTCCCACTTGATACGCCACAATGAAGAAATGCATCAGCATCCACGGTGCCAATAGCCATTTTCTCCCCTGTAAAAGCAAATATTACATGCAATTTTAGCACTGCTATGGAATGCAAATGTTAAATGAGTATGAAAGGTTACATTACAGTCATCTGGAGTGCTTCTACAATTTGCAACAGCATGAATAAATCAAAATATTTAAATTTAATTAGAAATAACGATTAAACTATGAAATTGTGCCCAGAAATAGCAAGTACTTGACGCATATGCCAGTAAATGGAGAACCGTGAACATTTCCAAAAAAGGTTTCAAACATTTTAGCTTTTGACATTTAAGGTTTGATATGTTGCCCCGATACGGAATTCAATGAGTCTTTCTACTTCTTGGCGGTTCTGGGAAAGCCCCACTAGTTTATTATCTAAACAGTGTTTTTTTTAACCCTGTAACTGTCTCCCATCGCGAAGTAGAAGTTTGAAACTTTTTTGTTCCCACAACCTTCCTCTGTTATGATGAAAACGTTCTGCTTTATGCGTAAAGAACTAAGTGCCACACGCTTTGGATTCGTATTTTTTAGCTACGCATTTTTCCTTAATCTATTACAATCTTTTGTATTTCTCAAACGCGATTTCCATCTAACCACCAATTAACCAATCGGGGAAACGGGGAGCTACTGTGTAACGAGGAATCCGAGCCACGTTTTGTTCCTAGCGAAAATCCAAATCAATATTTGTAAAGCTTATGGGGCTTAACTACGGGGATCATCAGTCCCTAAACTTACAAACTACTTATGAACTAGCTAATACTAAGGACGGCACAAATATCCATGCCCGAGGGGGGATTCGAACCCCCGACCGTAGTGGCCATGCAGAACGTGATAGCGCGCTGCAGACCGGTCGGCCACCGCGGCTGGCCAATCTCCAAATCATCGGGAGGTCAATGCTACGTTAAAAGGCATAGTGAAATATGACCCAGCTGGCATTCGATCATACATCTTACCCACGTACTATAGCACTGAGCAACACAAAATTCAGATTTTGTGTCTGTTTTTGGTACTAAAAGGCACTATTTTTTCTAAATGGTGACGACTCGCTACGTGGTAATGACAATTTTCACAACTTTAATCAAAATTTAGAGTATTTGTCCGAAATATTTAATTATACAAACAAGTAGTTCTGATACAGCTGTTAAATTTTTTTCGCAATTGCGAATATGGCTGTGTCTCAGCTGTATAATTTGCAACATGTGAAATCTATCCCAGTCTGAGACTCCGGCATTTACGTTAACCATTGTGGTATCCGTGTACGCCTCATTCCACACATCGTTTACTACTGCCTACTGCTTTAATAATTTGAGGCATAAAGATCGCCTGGCTCGAATAATTTAGAGTCCAAGAACAGAGTATTGCATATGATTAAGTTCACAGGTGCCACTGCGCCTAACTCTAACCGTCTGTGGAACTTCAACTGTTTACGTGAAATAAAAGCAATACAATAGTTAGGATGTATGTCCAGATTCATTGCAATTGAAGTCATCGTATTTTGAAAATGATTATTATTCGAGCACATAAAATGGTTGAAATGTAAGAAATCCACGTTGGTAGAATTACTAATTCCTCAAGCGTTTCACAGTTGCTTCAGTAGCAGAATGCATAAGCTGACGGTTTACGGGCGTAATGGATGAACTTTTGAATCTGACTGCAGTCTTATCTATTTACACGTGTGCATGTAATATTTTAAACCTTAATTCGCTACAAATTGTGCTGATTTAGGCTTTTCTAAGTTCCAATTTTGTTCAAAGATTCCATTTTACAATAGTATTTTCTTTGAACATAATAAAAATATTGAAAATGAATATTTATTTGTAATTTCTTCAGCCACCACCAGATGTGTGTGTAGTTTTCAGCCAAGACGAATTGGTCAGGTAGCCCTGAATTCTCCTTTGTCAATCGTCCGAGAAGTAAGGAGAGTTTCACATTTCCCAGGTTTATCGAGAAGTGCTTTCAGAAGATTGAAGAACGATGGAATCAGTGCCATCGTGCTATCAAAGAAGCGTTGTCTGACGAACAAGCCGTGGAAAGACTAGCAATTTCGAATTCCTGGAAAGATGTCGATTGGAGGAAAGAATTTTTTTTTTTTTTTTTTTTTTTTTTTTTTCAGACAAGCGCAAAACTGAATTCACGAGCAGGTCCTGCTATCGTTTACCACACAGACGGGCAACGATATCTGCGCGCTCCGTGGCCACAAGATCTAAGAAGCGGGCGGATAAGTGCCAGATGTTAGGGATGGATGCGTTACACGGGTGCACCAACTTAAGAACACATCCACGTCCAGTTCAATTCATCATGTGTGACCAGATGATGGTGACACAGTGCACCGAAACCGGTCGTCATTTAATAAATTGTTAGAGTGCGATCTTGGCTTGTCATTTTGAAGACTATAAAACCATTAGATCGCCTCGAGACCGGACTATATCAGGTAATCTTATGAAGAAAATATCTTGCTATTTATTCCTGGTGCTAGACTGGTAAGTAAGTACGTATTAACAATTTAAAAATCATCCATTACAAACCAGAATTAGGATTCACAGCTGATTTCAGAGGAGGATGGATATTATTCAGTGCCTTCCGTGGCCACCAAAATGTCACCTGATCTCAACCCAAAGATCAAGCATGGGCTCAAGAAGGCTGTGCGTAACAATTGAATACACACTCCGGGAACTGAATGCTCTAAGGGATCGAGTACATTCTTCATTAGACAGAATTGTTATGGATGAGGGCGCCTCGGTTGCACAGTGGTAGAGTGCCAGACTACAAATCCAAAGGTCGCGGGTTCGATCCCCGCCAGGTCCTAGGATTTTTATCTGTCACTTTCCACTTCTTTCACCTCTGGCAGTATCGCTCATGTGAAAAATACCGAGTAGCACCGTGGTTCGGAACCCACGTTAAACTATAGGTCCCCCTGTAACTGGCTGGGTAAGTCAGTTCGAAGGTCGGAGGAAGGCAATGGCATACCACCTCCAAACAGGACCATGCCTAGTAAAGCACTGTGGTGTTCAAACCAATCTTCGGATTGATGACTGCTTTACCTTTTTTAAGGGTCGAAGCTGTTCTTGCTGCCATTGGCATGTGGACAAAATACTAAAGCTATACATAGCCTACTATTACTTTTATTTCATTTTCTCCAGAAGATCTACATAGTTTGGTGAATAATATTTCAGAATACGAATCCACTTGCAATTGCATTATTTGTATATTTTATCACCCTCCAAGGGAGATAATTTTTAGATATCAAAATCATGAACTATAAACGGTTATTCCACCCTCATGAACCACAGGCATTGCCGAGGTGGAGTGGCTTGCGTGCATCAACCATACAAATAGCCGTACCGTAGGTACAACCAGAAGGAAGGTTATCTGTGGAGAGGCTAGACAAACGTGTGCTTGCTGAAGAGGGGCAGCAGCCTTTTCAGTAGTTACAGGGGCAACAGTCTAGATGATTGAGCTCGCCTTGTAAAATCAGCTAATGTGGCTTTGCTACACAGCTACTGCTAACAGTTAAAAGCAAGAGGAAACTACAGCCGTTGCTTTTCCCGAGGACATGTAGCTCTACTGTATGAATGTATGAAGATGGCATCCTCTCGAGTAAAATGTTCCGGAGATAAATTAGTCCCCCATTCGGATCTCCGGACGGGGACTACTCAGGAGGATGTGATCATCAGGAAAGACAACACTGACATTCTACGGATCGAAGCGTGTAATGTTAGATCCCTTAATCAGGAAGGGAAGTTGGAAAATTTAAGAAGGGAAATGTAGAGGCTGAAGTTAGATATAGTGGGGGTTAGTGAAGTTCGGTGGAAAGAGGAACAGGATTTCTGGTCAGGCGAGTACAAGATTATAAATACAAAATCAGTTGGGGGTTTTACAGGAGTAGGTCTGATAATGAATAAGAAAATAGGAATGCGGGTAAACTATGAGCAGCGCAGTGGTCGCATTATCATTGTCAAGATAGATACAAAGCCAACACCGACCACAGTAGTACGGGTTTATTTGCCCACTAGCTCTGCCGATGAGGTGGTGATCGAAGAAATGTATGAGGAGTAAAGGAAATTATTCAGACAATTAAGGGCGACGAAGACTTAATTGTGATAGTAGAAGAAATCGGTAGTAGGAAAAGGAAGGAAAGGAAAAATAGGAGAATATGGACTGGGCAATAGGAATGAAAGAGGATATCCCTGGTAGAAGTTTGCACAGAACATAATTTAATCATAACAAATAGTTTAAGAATCATGAAATAAGGTTGTACACGTGGAAGAGACCAGAAGACACTGAAAGGTTACAGATAGATTTTATAATGGTAAGACAGATTTCGGAACCAGGTTTTAAACTGTAAGACATACCCTGGGGAAGATATAGACTGACCATAACTTGTTGGTCAGGAACTGTAGGCTGAAACTGAAAAAACGGAAAAAAGGTAGGGGCACCTGGATAAATTGAAGGAGCCTGAAGTTCTTGGGAATTTCAAAGGGAGCGTAAGGCAACAATTGGCAAATGTTCAAATGTCTGTAAATCAGACCAAACTGCGTGGTCATCAGTCCGTAGCTTACAAACTACTTAAACCCAGTTAAACTAACCTATGGACAACACACACACACACACACACACACACACACACACCAGGGAGGACTAACCTCCACGGCGAGCAACCGCGCGCTCCGCAGAGAGGTGCTTTAGACCGCTCGGCTACTCCACCGCGGCCAACAATTGACAAATGGGAATATATAAAACAGTAGAAGAATGAGTAGCATTGAGAAATGAAATAGTGAAGGCAGCTGATGACAAAATAGGTAGAAAGGCAAGAGCTACAAAAAATCCTTAGATATCACAGGAAATACTAAATTTAATTCATGAAAGGAGAAAATATAAAAATGCAGTAAATGAAACAGGTAAAATTGAGTACAGACGACTAAGAAATGAGATTGATGGGAAGTGTAAAGTAGCTAAGCAGGAGTGGTCAGAAGGCAAATACAAGTCTCTAGAAGAATGTATAAACAGGGAAAAATAAGATACCGCCTGCAGGAAAATAAACATTTGGAGACAAAAGCAGATCTATGAATACCAAGAACTCTTATGTAAAACCAGTTGTCAGCAAAGAAGGGAAAGCTGAAAGGTGGAAAGAGTATATAGAGGGGCTCTACAAAGGAAATTAACTTTGCGACAATAATGTAGAAAGGGAAGAGGATGTAGAGGAAATTGGGAATACTATACTGAGAGAAGACAGCATAGAAATACCTAAGTCGAATCAAGGGCCCTGGAGTCGACGACATTCCCTCAGTACTAAAAAATATTTTGTGAGCTGTCATGATTTTAACTTATGTATATTTTTATATAGTGACTAAGTGCACTTATTTTATACCCATTTTTTTTAACAAGATGACCAGATTATAACATGTGTGACCAGATGATGGTGACACAGTGCACCGAAACCGGTCGTCATTTAATAAATTGTTAGAGTGCGATCTTGGCTTGTCATTTTGAAGACTATAAAACCATTAGATCGCCTCGAGACCGGACTATATCAGGTAATCTTATGAAGAAAATATCTTGCTATTTATTTTCTAGCACGTGATTTCGGCGTACGTGGCTACTTTGCACGATATGCAATAGTTAATAATACTGACCTACAAGCACACCACTGTAGTTCGTTTCTAGAACGGGTGAAGTCCCTGAACAAAGTAAATTGGCAAACATGGATACTTCTGTAATAATTGTCAAATGGAGTAGCTAGCAATGAACTGGAAATGGTAAGTTGCCAGGCAACAGGAGTTAATGTTTTATGCCAGAAAAGACACTTATTTTCACATTTAACAGATCAAAGAAATCTGATTTCGTATTCACAATGGGGTACAGCAATTATACAAAATAAAAGAGACTTCCGTGAATTAAAGGAAACTTCCATTAGTTTGGAATTCTTAACTGAATAAAAAAACCAAGGCACATTCACAACTGGTATACAAAGAGCCCAAATAAGGTAGTGGCAACCCTATATTAGAGAGAAAATATAGGGCTTGCACAAAAATGTCTTCAACTAGTAATATTGTCTGCAATTGATTCAGTTATTAACCTTTTGTATTAAAGGTCCACGGATATTTATGATTAACAAGAGAACAGTGGTTTTTTTTATTCCTGTTGCCGAGTTCAATACAAGCGGTGCAATTTTACACTGCACTCGGCACCACTGCCATCCTTACATAGATAGTGACTTCGTTAACAAGCACCAAAACTAGAACAGAAAGCTGACTCACTGTTAAGTCGCTAAAACCATTTACACACACTTAACACTTAGCTCAGAAAATTTAATTAGAAACTGCCACGAAAAACTGAAAACCTTCGGGAATGACCAATGTCTATCAGTACTCTTCGGTCACAACTAAGTTCACAATACATTGACACAAATCCAAATAAGCTATGTATGGGGATAATTCTGAGGTTCTGTCTGCAACATTCGTGCATTACGACACCGCACCAAGTTCAATGTGTATAACAGTTTGATTACTAAAGCATCAATTCAAGCCACGGGTGAAGCCGTTTCAAAACACGTTTCATCGGAAAACAAATCTTAGAGCGCAGTTCACTAGTCACCACACACTACGGTAAGCGATGCTCACCCAGAACTTTGTGTTTCTGCCGCTCCACTCTGCCCGGAAGTAGGGATGGCGGTTATCGCTGAAACAACCGGTTTTCGGTTATACCGGTTCTTTTCATCTCCAGTTTAACCGCACCGTAAAAATTGCTCAAGATAACCGGTTTTCTAAATAACCAGTTTTCGGTTTTTATTGCTATTATTTCCAGTAGAGTTCGAACGAAGCATATTTTGCGGCCGAAACAGAAACCGTAATCGTCGGTTGTTCTAGTTTCGGCCGGAACCGAAAATTACGAAATTTATGTAAATTTACGTTATATGACAAATCACATTTTTTCAAGGCCCCCTCCCAATACTACGCCTTCTTGAGTGTAAGCCTAGCCAGTATTTCCATCCGGCAGTTGCGAATATTGAACCAACCACACAAGTTGGACTACGAAGGGCATACGAATATCTCGTTATATACACAATATATATAAGTTACAGTCAGTAAATGAACTTCAGTCAGTGCTGCAGAAGTATTTCGAAAAATAAAGTCAAGTTCCGACTAACAGTATGATTGTTGTCAGTGTAAATTCACGCAAACTGAATCAGGAAAGTTATGTATCACATGATCAAAGAATGTTCAAATGGGTGTGAGTTCTTATGAGATCTAACTGTTTAGGTCATCGGCCCGTAGACTTAAAAACTACTTAATGTAACTATAACTTACGCTAAGGACAACATACACACCCATGACCGAGGGAGGAGGGAGGACTAACCTCCAAATGGAGCAGCCGCACAGTCCGTGACAAGGTGCCTCAAAAAATTGTCAAATGTTTGTAGAGCTTATGGAACTTAACTACTGGGTCATCAGTCCCTAAACTTACAAACTACTTATGAACTAGCTACAGCTAAGGACGGCATTTATCCATGCCCGAGGGGGAATTCGAACCCCCGACCGTAGTGGCCGTGTAGACCGTGACTGAAGCGCCTCAGTCCCCTCGGCCACCGCGGCCGGCAAAGAGACTCAGACCGCACGGCTGCCTCGCGAGGCGCCATATGATCAATGTTACCTAAACCCATATTGGTTATTAAAAAAGCCCCTCGCTTTCAAGGAATCACATTAATAAAACTTGTTAGCATAACAATATGATAATACATTAAAAGTTATTATACCAAGCTTACATAATAGGTATATGAATCGAATTTACCTTCTCTTCCAAGAAACATTTTGGATG
This sequence comes from Locusta migratoria, assembly GCA_026315105.1. Classification (NCBI taxonomy): domain Eukaryota; kingdom Metazoa; phylum Arthropoda; class Insecta; order Orthoptera; family Acrididae; genus Locusta; species Locusta migratoria. The sequence goes on along the minus strand of CM048755.1, from coordinate 242,579 downwards.
CTTTCTCCTTAAATGACACAGCATTGTTTGTAGTACCTCCACCCGTTTTCAGCTTTTTAAAGCAAATGGAGCATTGTACCTCACTGCTACCGTACTTCGTGAAGTACTTCCACACTCGGGATGGTGCCATTTAAGACACAAGCGATATCTGGCGACGACAGCAAAGGAACTGCCGCATTACCAGACGGAGGCAAGTCTCGTCCACTGCCGGTGCACGCGCGTCGTCTAATAGGCCACGCCACACGACAACAGGTGCATCGATGCCTCAACAGCTGCACCAGTCCTTATGTTCTTATGCCACGCGTTTGTTGCGCGTTTCTGACTGCCGGGATTGTTCTTAAATTATCACTGATCGCTTTTCTTAGTTTCTGCGATGACCTAATATTTCACAGCAATGGAAATTTTAGGAATAGCCCTAAATATTAGGGTCTATTATTTTTACTTTTTAAAATTATACACAAAAACAAATTTTGAACCACTACTACAGGAAGTAGTCGTACCTGTTTTTATCCGGTTCTTGGCAATAACTAATAGAAACCGGTTACAACCGACACCAAACAAATACCGAAAAAACCGGTTATTCAAAACTAAAATACCGGTATCTGTTTTAACCGGTCGGTTTTTCCCATCCCTACCCGGAAGCCGACCACACGGGCAATGTAAAAGGCTGGCTATCCCTCCGACGTGTTTAGCAGCGAGGCGAAGCAATGCACATTCGCGTCCAAGTTGTGGCATCCACTAGCAGCCCTCTGTTGCCATTGCTTTAAGATGATCTACCTCGTATTCAACAGAAAATCAGACTGAACTCGCGGCAACGCGGAGACAAGTTAGGAAGAGCTCCCCAGACCACTCTCGCGCCCGAGAGCTCGAGGCTAGCACCAAAGAAATTCAAGTACTTTCGATATATCGAAACTACGCATGGCACAAATTTATTATGGACTTATTGGTAAGATCTAGCATAAATTACTTCAATTGTAGCAACATTGAAATATACATTATAGCTTGTCAAAAGGTACGTTATTTTTTACCAATTTATTTTAAAGGTTGTGTTTAGGTAGGAATACATCTTTGTGAACTGAAATCCAAGAGTACAGCATAAATTTCCACCAGTAAAACCAGCAGCAGTAACATTTGTAACCTATATCCTAGATCACATAATCTGAGCCTGATTCAGTTTGTCAAAGTTTGGCTATTTCACTGTTTTTCACAAATATGATATTTTAATTGGTACCGTTTCGCATGAATCAACAAAGATTACAGCTTAAATTGCTGCGATTGAAACGAGTAGCAATGATAAGAGCTTGTGTCAAACATTCAAGAGAGTACCTTCAATGTAGATAATAGTGTGCAACATTTTGGTTCTGAACTGTAGAAGTCAGATGCTCTGCAATGAAAGGTATTCAGGTATACAGTGGATAGTAATAGATGTCACCACCTAATGTGGCAGCATTTAACTTATATGTTGAAGTGGACACCATGCAGACATGAATTAAGGGCATTGTTCTCTCCCAGATTAGATTAATACTTGTTCCATAGATCATAAATACGTTTCGCAATGATGTTGAAAACTCAATGCAGACAAATAAAAAATTCAACTCGTTATGTCACTAAACTAATTAGATTACAAATTTTGACAAAATAATACGTAGTTCCACTAACACTAAAATAACCGACTGTTACCCACGAGATCTAAAAACGTCGCGAGACCTGCATTTTTGTACATATGTTTCTAATGTGATCTATCTTCATGCATCTTCGGAGTTACAGCGTCCAAAGAAACTGATACATAGCCATTCTATACTAGCTATGAATCTCACTGACATGTCCATTCCGTCTTACCGACTATTTCCTGCAATTTTTATCTTTCATCAATTACCTTTATTACCTTTTGTGTTATGTAAGGTTTTTATTGCAATATCAGGTATTTTCCCCATTTGATCCTCTCTGGATTCACTACACTGTGTTACGCTCCTTTGATCATACTATAAATGTCAAACGATTTACATACTACATGGTGTTACAGTTTTCGCAAGCAATTTTACACTACAGTGACATCCAGATAATTACTGCTTACCTCATTTTGTGCCTTGAATAGGCAATAGCACGCTGGGCAATATATTCCACTAATTATCATAGCTTGTAGGGCGATGAGGTATCCTGCAACAAAAATTTAACTCTTACTCAGAGCTATACTAATGTCAGATTACAATATCTATGGTTCATATTATATACAAATATGTTGACACCTCTGCAGTCATGATGGTTAGATAGTGTTAATTGAAGAGCCCTGTTTACCAGCGTGCATAGTCTATTCTTTCCTAATGAGGTATTCGTTTCTTCATTATGAACGTCATCTTTCTTCATCTGAGAGTCAGTACATTACAAAGGACAATCCACTTACCGAGTTGCCGAGCTACAAAACTTATTTTCACTAAAATAAACATTTATATACTGTTTTTCCTTACTGAATGGTAGATGAGGTTTAAGATAGTTGATAGTACACGAACTTTGTGAATAAAATTGAACATGGAACAATCTGAGTGTTTATTGTAATGCAACAACTCTTAACAGCGTGAAACATGACATTTTCGTGTCCACGCTTATTTCCAAACAGTATATTGCATAGCAACGGTAGTTGAGCGAAAGCTTTAATCACTGTGTAAAAGGTTCATGTCTATGCTTTAGCATGTTAGTAGTTTCTTGATGAAATTTTGGGGGATTTCTAAATCAGCCATTTTTGACCGTTGTTCTGTAAGGAGCCAATGATTGGTAAGTGAGAACGATAGACGAAGCTGGTGTACGCCTTGTCATGAAAGAGAAGATCCAGCAATGTTCCATAAGGTTGGCGTGAGGTACTTAAAAAATACGACTGTTACGGGATAGAGATATTAGCGCCAGGGGAACGGATACTCTAGTCTGAAGTGATAAAGGCACTAAGCAATTGGAGAATTGGAGACAAAGTATTTTAATTATGGGTGATATAAGAAGTGAAGTATCTGACATGTATAGGGGACGAGCGTATGGAACGTCCGTGTAAGGACGGAAGGAGGATGGTCGACTACACTTTATCAGGAGAATTTTCGGAAGATGTGATTCGTTTGTAAAGGAGGTCGCATATAAAACTTGTACGACGCTGTCTTCAGTATTGCTTAAGTGTTTGGAATCCCACCAGATCTGTTTAAAGGACAGAAGCAATTCAGAGGCGGACGGCTAGTATTATTACTAGTGGGTTCGATCAATGCGTGAGTGCTACTGAAATGCTTTGGGAACATGAATGGGAGTCGCTGGAGCAAAGGCGATGTTCTTTTCGAGAAAACACTACTTCCTACATAATTACAATGACATCGCCGAACCTCCACATTTTTCTCAAGACGACAGAACAATTTACGACAGCCTGTCAATGGGCATTATACACTCCTAGAAAATGAATTACTCGACCAAGCAGAGGAAAATTCTATTGATATTCTTGAGAATGTACCCAACACACGATCAGACAGACAGGTCGATACGCACGTGAGTACAGTCACCAGAACGCACAAAATGTCTGTGTTAGTACTGTGTATACCCACCTTTTGCAACAATGCAAACTGCAATTCTTCAATGGAGACGATCGTAGAGGTGCCGAACGTAGTGTTGTGGAATGGCCTGCCATGCAATTTCCACCTGGTGCCTCAGTTGGGCCATATGTCGGGCCACACATGCAGACCGCCCAACATGACGTTGCAAGAGGTCCCAAACATGTTCAATGGGGGACATATGTGGGGATCGTGCTGACAGGGGTAGTTGACGTACACCTCTAAGAGCACGTTGGGTAGTGAGGGATACATTTGTACGTGTATTGTTCTGTTGGAAAAGCATATCGCCTTGTTGGTGCATGAGTGATAGCAAGACAGGTTTTATGGTGGTTTCAATGACCCGTGGAGTGTTCAATGTTCTCTAGACGAGTACCAGAGGAGAACGGCAAGTGTAAGATATGGCTCCCAAACCAGGCTGCATGATCATGCGTGCCGTTATGGTGCCCCCGCTAACGCCCCAATATCGATCTGACAGCCTCCAGTGGTGACGGTATGAGCTTAAGAAGGGACGAATGGACACGTGCTGTGCTCGCGCGTGTGCGTGCAGGAGAGCGCGAAAATAGCGAGTGTTCGCGGCAGAAATCAACGGGGCCGACACCTGGCATCATGCTGTGGGGAACCATACGCTACACTAGCCGTTCTCCTCTGATGATCGCGAGGGGAAAATTTAACAATGCGCGGTACATTGAAATCATCTTTCAACCCGTTTTGCCACTGTTCATGCATAAACAAGGCGATATGCTTTTCCAGAAGGACAATGCACGTCCACTAGTATCCCATAGGGATGGGAAAAACCGACCGGTGAAAACAGATACCGGTATTTTAGTTTTTAATAACCGTTTTTTTCGGTATTATTTGGTGTAGGTAGTAACCGGTTTCTTTTAGTTATTGCCAAGAACCGGATTAAAAAACCACCGGAACGACTACTTCCTGTAGTAGTGGTTCAAAATGTTTTTTAAATAATTAAAAAAAATAAAACTAGTAGTCCCTTATATATAGGACTATTCCTAAAATTTCCACTCCTGCGAAATATTAGGTCATCGCAGAAACTAAGAAAAGCGATCATTGTTAGTTTAAGAACAATCCCGGCAGTCAGAAATGCTCAACAAAGGCGTAGTATAAGAACTTGAGAACTGGTGCAGCTGTTAAGGCATCGATGCACCTGTTGCCGTGTTGCGTGGCATATTAGACGACGCGCGTGCACCGGCAGTGTACGAGACTTGCCTCCGTCTGGTCATGCGACAGTTCCTTGCTGTCGTCGCCAGACATCGGTTGTCTCTTAAATGGCACCATCCCGAGGGTGGAAGTACTTCACGAAGTACGGTAGCAGTGAGGTACAATGCTCCATTTGCTTTAAAAAGCTGAAAACGGGTGGAGGTTGTTGTTGTTGTTGTTGTTGTTTATAGGGGACCAAACTACAAGGTCATCAGTCCCCTGTTCCAGGCAGTGATGTAACATGTGAGAACGAAAACACAGAACAAGGATTAGAGAATTCCTTGAATGTAAAATAAGGCAAATACTACACTTATACACAGAGGAGTGCACAAAAGGAATAAAAGTACAATTTCACAGCAGAATGCTATGGCCGGCTGATCACTAAGATAATAACGGATGAGCGAGCCATGCTGCACACACTAAAAAAAACCACCTCAACCGAAAAGGTAGAGGCTATCAAGTAACTTAAAAACAGTGTAAAAATGAGGGTCTGTGAATCACTCAGAAGCGCCTTCCATTAAATGGAAGGGTAGAAACCAGATGCGCGAATAAAATTTAAAACAGTAGTAGCCAAGGAGGCATTGTCACCCAAAACTGGTGGCAACGAATCTGGTAGGCTAAAGGACTGCCGCAAAGCGGCTAAAAACGGACAATACAACAGTATGTGGACTACAGTCAGCTGGTCGCCGCAACGGCAAACTGGTGGGCCCTCTCGACGCAAGAGGTGGCCGTGTGTTAACCATGTATGGCCAATGCGTAGTCGGCAGAGTACAACGGACTCCCTACGAGAAGCTCGTAGGGAGGACCTCCACATTGCCGTAGAAGGCTTAACAGCACGGAGCTTATTCGGTGCGTTCGATTCAGCCCACTCTGTATTCCAAAGGCTTAATACCTTCCGATGGAGCACTGCCCGGAGATCCCTCTCCTGGAGACCGATTTCCAGCATGGTTGAGGTAGTAGCCTCTTTCGCCAGTTGGTCAACACGTTCATTTCCAGTTATTCCAATGTGGCCTGGAGTCCAAAGGAAGACCACAGTGCGACCAGATGTACCTAGTCTGTATACAGTTTCCTGAATGGACCGTACCAAAGGATGTCTTGGGAAACACTGGTTAAGGGCTTGCAAAGCACTCAGGGAGTCAGTACAGATAACCACAGACTCCCCAGGGCAGACTCTGAGGTGTTCAAGGGCCCGCCAAATGGCGACAACTTCCGCCGTAAACACACTACTCCCACAGGGCAATGAATGTTGTTCTATATGCCGGCCGTGGGTATAGCATACCCAACATGGCCATCGACTAGGGAGCCATCGGTGTATATAAATTCAGCGGCATAGTACGAATCCAGAAGGGCCTGGAACTGTTGACACAGAGTCGTTGGTGCAACAGAGGCTTTGGAGTCTCGGGACAAGTCCAACCGAAGCTGGAGGCGAGGAAGGACCCAAGGAGGAGTACGAGAATGGTCCTGGAAGGTGAGAGGAATAGGAAGGGACTCTAGAGAAGAAAGAAGGGAACGAACACGAACCGCAATCGGGAGGCCCGACCGGGGCCGTCGTCGTGGGGAAGGGAGTGTGACAGCTGGGAAGAGGAGCCTGCGATTTGGGTGGTGAGGTACGGCATGAATATGGGCAACGTAAGAAGCCATTAGCTGTTGCCTTCTGAATCGCAGGGGGGGGGGGAACCCCAGCCTCAGCAAGAAGGCTTGTCACAGGACTGGTACGGAAGGCCCCTGTTGCTAAACGGATACCACTGTGATGAACCGGATCTAAGGTCTGCAGTGCAGTTGGAGCTGCAGAATCATACACAGGGCAGCCATAATCCAGGCTTGACTGGATAAGTGCCTTATACAGGTGCAGTAGAGTGGGGCGAGCAGCTCCCCAACCTGTGTGGCTGAGGCAGCGGAGGATGTTTAGATGTCTCCAGCATTTTTGTTTCAATTGGCGAAGATGCGGTATCCAGGTCAGCCGGGCATCAAAAAGCATGCCTAGGAAGCGGTGTGTCTCCTCAACGGGAAGGGGTTCATCATTCAAATATAGCTCAGGTTCTGGATGAGCTACCCGACGGCGACAAAAGTGCATCACGCGGGTTTTCTGTGCCGAAAATTGGGTGGTGGTGGTGGTGGTGGACATGAGGGACCAAACAACGAGGTCATCAGTCCCTTCAACCCCAAAGTGCATACGCCACGGAACCCAACGAAAAATAGGTGAAAGCCAAAAGACCATTACAGCCGAAAATTGGAAACCATGTTCAGAGGCCCAAGACTGTGCCCTTCGAATGGCTCCCTGCAGCCGCCGTTCTGTGACTTTAATGCTGCTGGAGCTGAAGTAAAGGCAAAAGTCGTCGGCAAACAAGGAGGAAGAGACAGACGTTCCTACTGCCGCAGCTAGTCCGTTAATAGCTATCAAAAATAACGGTACACTTAAAACGGAGCCCTGTGGGACGCCATTCTCTAAAACATGAGCAGAGCTAAGAGAGGTGCCAACCCGAACCTGAAAGGAGCGTAGCGACAGGAAGTTCTGTATGAACGTTGGTAGGGGGCCACGTAAGCCCCAATCATAAAGTGTGGAGAGAATGTGATGCCGCCAGGTTGTATCATAAGCTTTGCGGAGGTCAAAAAAGACTGCCACAAGGTGTTCTCGGCGAGTAAAAGTGGTTCGAATGGCTGATTCCAGGGACACGAGATTGTCTAGAGTGGAACGGCCCTGACGGAAGCCTCCCTGTTGTGGAGCCAGGAGACCTCGATCCTCCAGTAGCCACATAAGCCGTAGACTCACCATACGTTCGAGGATCTTACACAGAACGTTGGTGAGACTGATGGGGCGGTAGCTCCCAGCGTCGGACGGATCTGCGCCTGGTTTCATCACTGGGACGATAGTACTTCTCCGCCATTGTGACGGGAAAAGGCCTTCTGTCCAGAGACGATTATAAAGCGCGAGTAGCTGCCGTTTAAAGTCCGCTGAGAGGTGATGGACGAACTGGCTGTGAATACGGTCTGGACCAGGAGAGGTATTGGGGGACGCAGCAAGAGCAGTCGAACTCCCACTCACTAAATGGAGCATTGTACGCTTCCTGTCGACGTGTGCGGAAGGACAGTTGCCTCCGCTCAACTCGCTCTTTGAGGCGCGAAATTGTGCACTGTAGGCTGCGGTTGCAGAGCAACGTGCAAAATGACCTGCCATTAGCTCGGCAATAACCGTCGGGTCAGTACAAAGACTACCTTCGATTCGGAGTGACGGGATTCCGCTTGGTGGCCTGTACCCGAAGAGGCGCCGTACCTGCGACCACACTTGAGAAATGGAGGCGCGGGAGCCTATGGTGGCTACATATCGCTCCCAACAGTCCTGCTTACTCTGTTGGATCAGTCGTCGGACTCGGGCACGGAGACGCTTAAAAGCTATTAGATGTTCAATACTGGGGTGGCGCCGGTGGCGTTGAAGCGCCCGGCGTCGCTCCCGGATAGCGTCAGCTATCTCCCGCGTCCACCAAGGCACCGACTTGCGCCTAAGTGAGCCCTTGGTAGTCGGGACATTCGCTTCAGCAGCAGAAATGTCCTCAGTGAGTTGTTGTACTGCCATATCAATGTTATCTGGCAATGGAGCAGTAGCCACAGCTGTCGAGGTATAGCCATGCCAGTCAGCCCTATGGAGGGACCACCGAGGCAGGCGTCCTGCAGGGTGAAATTGTGAGAGCGACAAAAGGAGAGGAAAGTGGTCGCTCCCACAAAGGTCATCATGGACCTTCCAAGATAAATGCGGAAGGAGACTCGGGCTACGAATGGATAGGTCGATGGCGGAGAAAGAGCCATGTGCCACGCTGAAGTGTGTGGGTGCCCCACTATTCAAAATGCAAATGTCAAGCTGTGTGAGAAGGTTCTCAAGGTCTCTACCACGGCCCGTGCTCTCATTTCTACCCCATAGAGGGTGGTGGGCATTGAAATCACCCAAGAGGAGGAATGGTTGTGGCAATTGGGCAACCAATGCAGTGATGTCAGCAGGAGAGAGAACAACATCTGGGGGAAGGTATAGGGAACAGATGGTAAATTCCTCTATTGCCCGGAGTCGAACAGCCACTGCCTCCAGGGTCGTGTTGAGAGGCACAGCAGCGCTTGGGACGGTTGCAAGAACATAGAGACATACTCCACCAGATACCCTGTTGTAGATGCAACGATTGTTGTAGTAGCCCCAATAGCCACGAAGTGCTGGGGTCCTCTGTGCAGGGAACCAAGTTTCCTGCAGGGCTATACAAAATGCTGGAAATCGGCACAACAGTTGTTGCAGTTCTGACAAATGGCGGAAAAAACCGCCACAGTTCCATTGCATGATCACAGATGCTCCTGGTCGCTGGGACATGCAGATTGGGACGGTACACTAGTGTCTGCAAGATTGTTTGCCGTCGCTGATGGCGGAGGCAGAGCCTCAACGTCCATCGCTTTTGGGGACTCAGCAAAAGCCAAGTCCTCAGGGGACGTGAGAATTTCTATTTCGTCCACTGAGGCTGACGTTTGTTGCGGTGGCTCAGAAGCCACTTGGTGTTCAGTCTTTTTGGTCCTCTTTTTCTTTGTCCCGTTTGTCTTTTGGTCTCTCCTGCTGGGAGGGCTTGTCTGCCACATCGGGGACAGAGGATACCCTCGAGGCCCTGCGACCAGCAGGTAGTGGCTTTTTCAGCCACTCACTGGTATCTGCTGTACCAGCGTCAGAGACTTTGGGAGGAAGGGCATCGAGGGAGCCCTTCCTTGCAGGAGGAGCCAGAGATGGTTGTTGGTTCTCTGGCTCAGGGATGGGGACCGTTGTCCCCTGTGGTTTTGTATTCGTTGCTCCCAAAGTAGGGACCTTGTGGGCAACAGAAGAGGAGGCGCCCCCTGACAGTATGGGGGCAACTTGTAACTGTTGGGCCGGAGGGCCCAGGATAGTAGATTGAACTTGAGGTGATTTTACCATTGATGTTGCTGTAGCATATGTAGATTTCATGCTGACAGGATGAACCTTTCGTATTTGCACTTGGCCTTGGAATATGAAAGTCTGTCCAGGGTCTTGTACTCCATTATCTTTCTCTCTTTTTGAAAAACAGTGCAGTGTGGCGAGCAGGGAGAGTGATGCTGGCCACAGTTAACACAGACTGGAGGCGGTGTACATGGGACGTCTGGGTGTGATGCACGTCCGCACTCCCGACAGGTGGGGTTGGCATCGCAGCGAGATGACATACAGCCAAACCGCCAGCACTTAAAGCAGCGCATAGGGGGAGGAACGTAGGGTTGGACGTCACACCGGTAAACCATCACCTTGACTTTTTCGGGCAATGAATCACCCTCAAAAGCCAAGATGAAGGCACCAGTGGCGAACCTGTTGTCCTTCGGACCCCTGTATATGCGCCGAATAAACTGCACACCTCTCCTCTCCAAGTTCTTCCGGAGTTCGTCATCGGTCTGGAGTAAGAGATCCCGATGAAAGATAATACCCTGGACCATGTTCAAACTTTTATGTGGTGTGATGGTAACGGGAACGTCACCCAGCTTGTCACAGGTAAGCAGTGCCCGTGACTGCGCTGGGGACGATGTCGTTATCAAAATCGACCCGGATCTCATCTTAGATATTCCGTCTACCTCGCCAAACTTGTCTTCAATGTTCTCAACAAAAAACGGAGGCTTAGTTGACAAACGATTCGCCATCTGCGACTGCACACCAGGTATCGAGGGGCATACGCCTCACCTTGATGACGAGCCCGACGTTCCTCCCATGGCGTAGCCAGGGATGGAAACGATTGGGGGTCATACGATGCTGCATTGAACGAAACTCTTCCACGCTTTGAGACGCCGTTTTCGCGGCCGGCCACGCTTTTGTTTGCTCGTTTCATGTTCTTCCCACGAGCAGCTAGGGAACTAAAGGTCAACCCAGGCAGAGCCCCGCTTGCCTGGGTAAGCCTTATACAACTGAGGTGCGGCAGGTTCCTCAGAGGTTGCTCGCTAGCGGCTGTTCAACCTCAACAGCCATGCATCTCCTCGGCACGTAGTACACCTTGAGATTGAGGGTTTTTTATAGAGGTTTATTCCGTCCTCGCGACCCGGGCGATTAAGCCAAGATCCCCGGGCTCTGAAACGTACAACGTTCCACCGTCGCGCCAAACGATCGTCGTTGAAGCACGCACAGAGCTTACGGTGTAGCGGACTGTTGGCGCGACACAGCCCACAGCTCAGAACCCCGGGTTCGCCAAGCCCGTACTCAGCAAATTAATGCTGAGCCCCTGAGGGGGCGGGTGGAGGTACTACAAACATGCTATGTCATTTAAGGAGAAAGCATCCAAAATGTTCCTTTGAAGAGAAGGTAAATTCGATTCATTTTGTAAGCTTGGAATACTAACTTTTAATGTATTATATTGTTGTGCTAACAAGTTTTATTAATGTGATTCCTTGAAAGCGAGGGGCCTTTTAATAACCAATAGGGGTGTAGGCAACATTGATCATGTGGTACCTCGCGAGGTACCCGTGCGGCTGCTTCAGTCGGAGGTTCGAGTCCTCCCTCCTCCCTCGGTCATGGATGTATATGTTGTCCTTAGCGTAAGTTAGTTTAAGTAGTTTGTAAGTCTAGGGACCGATGACCTAAGCATTTACGTCTCATAATAACTCACACCCATTTGAACAATCTGTGATCATGTGGTACAGAGCTTTCCTAGTTCAATTTGCGTAAATTTACACTGACAACAATCATACTGTTAGTCGGAACTGGGACTATTTTTCGAAATACTTCTACAGCACTTATGCGCTGGCTCACAAGTCCAACTTACGGAGTGGTTGGCTCAATATTCGCAACTGTCGGATGGAAATACTGGACCAGTAAATCTGTATGCTTCGTATTTCGTCTTCTACGGACTCCTGGCTAGGCTTACACACACTCAAGAAGGTGTAGTATTGGGAGGAGACTTTGCAAAATATGGAAAGACTAGTGATTTGTCATAACGTAAATTCACAAATTTTTACTGAATCTCGTAATTTTCGGTTTCGGCCGAAAGTAGAAGAACCGACGATTACGGTTTCTGTTTCGGCCGCAAAATATGTTTCGTTGGAACTCTACTAGAAATAATAGCAATAAAAACCGAAAACCGGTTATTTAAGAAACCGGTTATCTTGAGCAATTTTTACGGTACGGTTAAACTGGAGATGAAAAGAACCGGTATAACCGAAAACCGGTTGTTTCAGCGATAACCGCCATCCCTAGTATCCCATAAAACCCAACGTGCTCTTGTTAGGTGTACGTCGACTACCCTGCCCATCATTATCCCCAGATCTGCCCCCCATTGCGCATGTTTGAGACAGGATGAAACATGTTGCGCGGTCTGCATCAGCGGCACGAAATCTGTCAACTGAGGCACCAGGTGGAAACTGCATGGCAGCCATTCCGCAAGACTTCTTTCGGCACTTTATGATCGTCTCCATGGGAGAATTACAGCTTGTATTACTGCAAAAGGAGGATATACACGGTACTAGCGTCGACATTGCTCACGCTGTGGTGGCTGTACTCACGTGCGTATAGGTCTGTGTGTGATTGTGTGTTTACATCCTCTAGATTTTGTCAAAATTTCCGCCTGTCGGGTCGACGAATTTATGGTGGTGGTTGTCGTCATTTGCCCGGAGTGCTTTATCAATGGGGAACGTTAAAAGTTTCGTCCAGCCCGAATGATATTTAGCAGGGTTTTTTTTCAAATTTATATATGTTTTCCTATCTAAATTTGTGGCAATAGGATTAACGGTGTAATCAGTACGGAATAATAAGGTAAACAAATTCGTCAGACAAGGTGGTGGAGAAATAAAGATTAACTTGTTTTACAATGCCGGTTCTACACTGTTAATGTCCACAGCTTTTCTAATAAGTTCCGAGATGGTACTTTTCATATGAACAAGTCTAAGCAAATATATTCGCAGCGCCTGTAACGAATGCATTCTTCTCCGAACTAAATTATTCGTGCCGTTGATTTAACGGAAACTAGACTGTTTATATTTTAATATTCACGAATTATAATTAATCCATATTACAAATACAGTTTCCTGGAAAACTGTTTCTGAAAGTTCATCGTGAATTTGGCTAAGGGACTAAATAGCGAGGTCATCACTCCCTCGGTTCAAGGATTGTGTAACCAAAATAGAGACGTCAGCAGATGTACTCAGGAGATTCGGCCGGTAAAGGCAGAAATGCTTAAAACTTAACAGGCATTCGCTGTACTGTCAATAAAACCAACCTAGTAAACAACTGGAGTGTCCTGGGTTCTCCATGCAACCAGAAACTTCCCACCGTTCATTCGTTAGTTATGAACGTTCACTATCCAAAAAGAATGTTCCTGCAGTGAGAACTAGATGTGAGAGAACGAGGTTAACGTTATCTGTAAGTGGTTAAAACGAAGTAACCGAAGGGTAAAATTGTCACCTGCCACAGTGGAATAACAGTGAAGAGTACATGTGCACTTCCCAGTGTTTTGTGGTTTCTTTTATTTATCAGAAGACTGCATTTTAGTGAGACAAGAAGAGCAGTTACTTTAATGAGAAGTGCACGTCCAGATGGCGTCGTGTATTCTTCGACGTGTCGAATAACCGACATCACGCTATCTACATATATTTCTACGTGACGGCAGAGAATGTTCCATATCGTCACCATAAATGCGGTAGTTTCGTTCGACCGGTGGCCAACGATAAATATAGGAGTTATCACAGGAAAATGTAGGGTAAGGTGGTACAATTCCGATCATTTCGGACAAATGATGTTGGTACTGGGAATATGTTGAGGAAAGAGAAAATCTTAACTATGGCACTTGTTCTTAGATGTTTAACTAATATGTGACAAATACTAGACCATTACAAATGTTGGTATAAACACAAAAAAGGTTACAGAAGTGTGAAAAATCGATCGAAAGTGTACCACACTAGGTACAATTTTGATCACTGGCTTCTTCCACATAAAAAGCATTTTTTCCCTTGGGCACCAACGCATACTTCTAGTTAACAAACATTGCATAATATAGAATTTGCAATCGCTTGGAAACTATAAGAGCTCGTTCGACGAAGTTGCTCTACGTACCTCTTAACAGGAAAAAATTTATATCTCCGTAGCGCAAAGTGGTGTATTCTTGGAAAAGACAGGAGGAGCTGTAGAAACCTGCTACACTACAACGCCACACAAAGGCAAGTGCTACCAACACTACGGGACTGACAAATTATGTTGTTCGGAATTGTACCTATATCGAATTTGTACCACCTTACCCTACCGCCATCAGAGTAGATCCCGAAGGTTTTTAGTATCTGTTGAGCCTAACAATTAAAGTCACCACAAGCACGTACCTTTATCTGATGTAATCGGTAACCACACAGGCGGTCCGAAGATGACAAGTGGAGACCACAGAGTCGCTGACTGACTGAATATCTTCTCAAACGCCTCCGTGAATATCAGACCAGAACTTATCTGAAACAAATGTATTCACAACTTTCAAATATTTATCGTTCAGTGCTTACACAAAGCAACAAATTTCATTTTTCTTCTATCTATAAAATAGTCTTATATGAAGCAGTCTTTACGAAACCTTGACAGCTTCCGACCGTTTCTGTCATTCAGATTGCGACTAATTTGCCTAGTATGTTTACGTATATGTGACAATCCTGCCACACAAATCTGACACCCAACTGAAGTTGCCGTTATCGTTTGCACTACAGTTCTCACATATTCGTCAAATAAGGTTGGCTCTTACAGCTGGTTTCCATTGAGGTGTTAACTTTCTGCTGTATACAGGGTGAATCTAAATTCGCGCACTCTGCTTTCGTAGCGCGATTCCTCACATGCTAGCAATAAAAAAATTGCTCAATTTCGTCCTGCGCATATTTCCGGCAGTAAATGGACGTCGAAAATTGAGATGGGTGTGGTCCCATACGTGTGTTGCAGAATTACACTACTAAACCAACTAACTTCTAGGGTCTGTGGGAGGTGTCTTTAACAAAGTGAGCATTGAAACCCATGCCCGGTAACATCCAATGACGCTACAGAGCGTCGAAGTTGCTGGAGGGGATGTCTAATGGCAGGAGCTGGTGCCTGTAACTTTAACTCTCCGTAGCGTCGTTGAATGGCGTTTCCGAGCATAGGTTTCCATGCTCATTTTGTTCCTCAAGACGCTTAATACATCCCTTACAAGTTTGTTGGTGTAATTATGGAACACTGACGTATGGAAAACTCAGCCATATCTGTCTTTGACGTCCATTTACTGGCGGAAATATGCGCAGTATGAAATTTTGTGGGAGACATTTTTCATTGTTGGCAGGTGAAGAATCGCGCTGCGAAGCCCGAGTGCGCGAATTTAGATTCACCCTATATACACACAGAACAAAATAAGATCGGCGAATACAATGTCAGATTTAATAATTAACAACAGAAGCATCCGTAACGTTATTCTCCAGTTAAGCTGTCACGCTCCTATTATCAAAACCGAGAACTACATGAAACCAGCAGTACATAGATCTGAAATATTTTACTAGGTATATAACTGTTTTGAAGGTAGAGGTTAGATGCCTTATAGGAGAATTCACTGTATTCCAAAAATGTTGTAACCGACCTAAGTGAAGTCAACATCGAATGTTTTTACCGACCACCCTATTCTACCTTAAAAAGTGTGGCTAGGTTTTCCGGAAACTGCATTAGCAGCTGATTCGACAAGTCACACAAATGGGATGTACGGACACACAGGGCTGATCTCTCAGACATTGCCAGAAAGGAACACTGTTTCATCTAGCGACCATATTTACGGAAAATAATAAATCCATCACGAAGGTTGAGTATTTACGCTTGAAAGAGCTGGTTAACTGTCGGCGCTCTGTTTTTACAACGAACATACATGATTTGGATCTAGTATGACGGATGTAGACTAACGGGCCAAATTAACGGAAAAATTTGCCATCCTTTAATTGCCAAAATTCTATGAAAAAATGTTGCTATTTGTGTTAAAAATGTGAACAGGGAAGTGTTGGCAGAAATGTGTGCGACTGTAAAAATAGCCTGTCGATGAGCTAAGCGTACAACCTCTACTGTCATACATTAGTGAAATGTCTTGTGGAGAAAACCAGCAAGACTCAGTAAATCTAAAGCTTCTATTCAGTGAGTCGTCTAACAGTCTACAACCAAATGTACACTCCACAACACCTCACGGTGTTTGGCGGAGGGTACTTTGTGTTACTTCCGTTTCCTGTTCCAGTCGCGTATGGTTCGCGCGCGAAGACTAAAATGTTCAAATGTTTGTAGAGCTTATGGGACTCAACTACGCGGGCATCAGTCAAACTTACAAACTACTTATGTAATAGCTTATACTAAAGACGGCCCAAACATCCATGCCCGAAGGGGAATTCGAACCCGCACCGCAGTGGCCGTGCAGACCGTTACTGGCACGCCGCAGAACGTTCGCCCACCGCGGCCGGCGCGCACGAGGACTGCCGGCAAGTTTCGTGTGGTTTATTAATCCCTCTAATATCGTCATTGTCTTTTCGCGAAACACACTTAGGAGGAAGAAATACATAGCCAACTTCTAGGAACATATGCTCTTTATGCTTTGATAGATTCTTAATATTGTGAGGAAGTCTTGCAGAGTCTGCACGGGAGCCGGTCGATTTCGTGCTTACTAAAAACATCGTAAATAAGCGTGCTATTCCTTGGACCTTCTATTAATCCCACTTTGTACGAATTCAACACTGACCAGCAGTAGTTACGTATTTGTCGAAAATCTGTTTTGAAATCTACTTTGGACTACATTTTCTCAGGATTCGTCCACTGATTCTCACTAGGAGACCACATGGGTATCGGATTTTTAGATATTTCTGGCTCGTGAAGTTCAGAAGAACTAATCAGCCAACGCAACTCTCAAAAATTCTCGAGAAAATCGCCTTTGAAGTTTTTCCAAGTACCAGTAAGTACCAATAATTAAAACACTTTTAGCACCTGTCATTGTAGCTCAGATATTAGCGTCCTCGTTTCTCAACAGTAGGGTCGGTTATTCGGATACCGCAATGACCTGTGTTCGAACACTTACACAATTTTAATACGTAGTGTTTTTTTTTTTTTTTTTTTTTTTTTTTTTTTTTTTTTTTTTTTTACAAAAAATGCACATATTTTGTGTTTGTTCCTAATTTTCTACATTTGATAAAAGGTTGGGTTTCTTTTAATGACATTCTTGGACTGGATGCACCCCATTGGTGCAGCCTTGTGACATTTCTACCGTCAAGTAAAAAATGTTAACCGCCTGCAAAACTATTCCTATCTGATCGAACGAGGACGTGAAATTAGAGAAGATTGCATCAAACTTAAGTTATTCATCACCAGCTATCCTCCCAAATCTGAAATATTCAGGTACGCGCGGTTCGCTTCGACACTGTCCGATACGAGAGAAATCTTCATGAACGTGAATGAATTTTGTTTTCCAGTTGACATATCAAAGAAAAATTGCGACTGTAAAAATGCAGCATTTGTACGATGTGTTCGATGCCGTGAAAATTATTTTCCATATTTTACGATGCTAATCACCTCGTAATGTGACAACATCGAAATTAAGGATATTTATTTTTCAGTATTGCCACAAATATGGCATTACCAAGGTGTTTTGTGTTTTATTTTTTAAAATTCGTTATTGGTAACTTTTATAAAATATAGAAAATTACAATTAAGAAATACGTGCATTGTTCATAAAAATTACCATTAGCTATTAAATGGAGTAAGTATTCAAAAACAACGGAAAAATTTTATCGATCAGTGGAACTCTAAGCACCGACTCTTGGTTGCGAAACCAGAACGCTACTACCTGACCTATACAGGTAGATGAAGCAATTTTTTTAATCTTAGTACTTACATGTACTTACAAAATTTCGAAGTTGATTTTTTTTTTTTCGAGAATTTGAGAGTTGCGTCAAATGGCTTGGGCTGATTGTTATTTAAGTTCTTTAACTTCACGAACCATTAATATAAAAACGTTCTAAATCCGATACTCATGTCATATTGTTAGTCAAGAATCTCCCTCATCCAAGATTCACATCGTTGCATTCGCATACTTATTTCATGGAAGTAACTTCTTCCAGTTATTCTGCAGTCTTAGCATCATACACACGTGTATTCGCAATACGGTTCATTTGTTTGTGGATTAATTGCCACTCCAAGCGTCGATATGCTGCAGATCATCCTGCATTTTGTTATAATATTTAAGTGTTGTAACTTTTCTATATAATAGATCATCCGCGAAAAGCCTCATTGTATTTCCGATGCTTTGTGCTAGGTCACCTATGTGCTGATTTTAAAGTAATCGTTTTTAAACTCTCCCCTGCAGCATGTTAAAATTCCATGTCACAAGACCTCTCGGTTTATAGTGTTCTATTCGCTAGAACTCTATTCAGTCTCAGCTGGTCTAAATACGCGTTATTTTATCTAGTTTATCAATAGGAGACAGCAAACGGAATGTTTAAGATATAACTATTGCTTAAGAAATAATCCGCGAAGGAGGATAGTACAGAAGTACCGTTGTTTGACCTACGTACTGGATTCCCTTATGGATGACAGAGGTAATAAGCGTCTACCGTAGACACGCAACTGAAAGATATGAAGTCTCCTTGTCCGAGTGTATGGAATCATTATGTATTACAAAAACTATTATGCTGAATCAAAGAACGAGTAAACGTATGAGGAAAGAGTGATTAGTCCGCCCATTTTCTCTCCGCCATCTGCAACTATTTGCTAACGACATTGTAGTGTACGGGAGAGGGGGAATATAGTATTCGGATATGAAACAGGAATACATAATTTCTAGTGCAAATGAATGGCAGCTTGATAGATGAGTGGAAAAAACCTTTTGTCAGAAGACAACATTGGTAGTTTGCTGTCTGACATCTCTGTTAAATACCTAGACGTAACTTTATGTCAAATGGAACACCTACAAAGATATGAACACTAATGTTTAACGTCTATTCTTTGGCTGAGAGTTTTGGCAAAAATTAAGCTTATCTGAACGATCTATTTGCTTCAATTCATACAGGATGGCGAATATGAAATATATTATGGTAAGGAACATGTGGTCCCTTAAAAGTCAACTTGTACGGAATGACATTCCCCCGCAGACCGGGGCTTTTGCCGAGCTAGCCAGCTTTCCACAGGTACAGGCGTAATAACAAGCACGCCTAGTCGTCATCGCCGAATTCATCCAGATTTATGGTACATGTAGGGCGTGGTGGGACACCAAAGTGTCCCAATTGGAAACTCCAGATGTCCAGGCGCTTATAAGTTTGGTACGGATCTATCAGCACATGCATCTTAACTATCCTTGCGAGGGCATGTTTAGGAACCGGTGTTCGGCTCAGCAGTAAAAGATCGGATTCGTATTGAGAAAGTCGCGGGTTCAACTCCACCCGACGGCAAATTTTTTCCTGCTCCTTGGCAATGCGTACACCTAAATATTGTTGTCGTAGCATCGTGAAGACACGGTACGCACGGAGGCATTTAAACAATCTTTCTTCCCACGCTCAATACGTGAATGGAATGGGAAAAAAACCCTAATAACTGGTACAGTGGGACGAACACACTGCCATGCGCTTCTCAGGGCTTGCAGCGTATTGATGTAGATGTAGACTGACGTCACAATTAACCGCAACATGAGTTGGTTTACGTTCTTGGAGGCGATCCAGTTATAATAATGTAGAAAGATATAATAAAGCCAAGATCGCTGATCATTAATTTTTATTTACGACGAACGGTTTCGCTGAACTATGTCAGCATCATCTGGTCAAATAAAATATTTTACAAGGCCATAATCTTTTAATTTTCTGAAGGCATTTGTGTGGAGTGTTGCCTTGTACGGGAGTGAAACATGGACGATAAGCAGTGCGGACAGGAAGATAATAGAGGCTTTTGAAATGTGGTGCTACAGAAGAATGCTGAAGATTAGGTGGGCAGATCGCATAACTAATGAAGAGGTACTGAACAGAATTGGTGAGAAAAGGAATTTTTGGCATACCCTGACTAAAAGAAGGGATCGCTTGGTGGGACACATTCTTAGACATCGAGGAATTGTGAATTTCGCCTTGGAGGGACGTGTGTGGGGTAAAAACCGCAGAGGGAGACCAAGAGACGCGTATAGTAAGCAGATTCAAGTGGATGTGGGTTACCGTTCTTATGAGGATAGATGGATGGATGGATGGATGGATATGATGTTATGGGCTCACGACAACTAGGTCTTTAGCGCCCGTACAAGATAATTAGGCGATATGTGTGACCTGATTAAAATGAAATGAAGACAAATAGGGAACAGAAGAGAAAGGAGCCAAAGTAGCCAAACGATAAGGGGAACGAAGCAAAGACCCAACCAAACATGGCAAGGTAGGAACAGTTGGTGAGCGTCGAAGGTTTACAGACGTACTTAAAATGCCATGCCAGAGGAGTGGTGGGCTAACCATTCGTTAACGTCCTAAAACCTCCAGCCTAAAAGCTTAGGCCAGAGTCCGGAAAGTTCACAGAAATTGAATACTTTCGTCACACTCGCCTCGTCATCAGCTAAAACAGAGGGCAGGGGACCACAAAGAGCCACCGCTGCCCTAGCAGCACGGTAGGAAATACAGTCCAGTAAAATGTGGCGTACAGTGACTTGCACACCACAAGCGTCGCAAATCGGAGGGTCCTCCTGACGGAGTAAATAGCCATGTGTCAAAGGACAATGCCCGATTCGGAGACGTGTCAAGGCCACCTCATGCTGCCTCAATGAATGACAGGATGTTCGCCACGGTCGGACAGTGGGCTTAATCAACCGCAGTTTATTGTTCGTCACTGCCTGCCACGCCTCCTCCCACAAACGAAGGGACTTCCGGCGCACCACAGAGAGGATGTCCGGCAGGGGAACGGCACAATGATTAATACCAGAACTGTCGCAACCCTCCTTGGCAGCCCGATCAGCCATTTCGTTACCACTAATACCGACATGTCCTGGCACCCAACAGAATGTCACTTGCTTCCCCCGCTGCTGGAGAGTGGATATTCTGTCATGAATGAGCTGCACTATCTTCTCATCTGGATACAAATTTCGTATTGATTGCAGCGCACTGAGAGAATCAGACCACAGGAGAAACTTCGTGCCACGAACCCGCTGCATTTGTTCCAGCGCCCGCAGGATTGCATGGAGTTCTGCTGAGAAAACTGAGTATGCAGGAGGGTAGGCGAATCCTGATGGTGGTGTTGGGGAACACTATGGAACAGCCTATCGACTCCCCCTGTTTGGACCCATCCGTGTACACCACGGTAAAATCACGATGCTGATCTAAAATGTGAGAGATCAGAGATTGAAATATAAAATCGGAAGTAGAATGCTTCTGAAAATGTGTTAACTCTAAAAGTAGTCTCGGCCGCTGGAGGAGCCACGGTGGACTTTACTCCAACCTCGCTGTAAAACATTAAAACCAGACACATCCATATCTAAAAGACAATCTTGAGAACGTATCCCAAAAGGCCTCGTTGCCCGTAGCCTGTTACGAAACAGCCGTTCCGCAGGAGAGTGGGCAACGACCGGATGGGCTGGTGTATTTGGCGAGGACAAAGTCGTATATGCCTGGCGTGCCACGAGAAACTGCCGCCGCATGTGAAGTGGTGGCTCACCAGCCTCGGCGCAGATACTTGGTATGGGACTCGTGCGGAATGCCCCAGTTGCGAGCCAAATCCCCTCATGATGCACCACGTCCAGCAACTTTAAATAAGAGGGTCTTGCTGACCCATACACGGTGCACCCGTAGTCTAGGCGAGAACGCACAAATGCTCTATAAAATCGTAGCAGACAAGTTATGTCGGCTCCCCATGAAGTGTGGCTAAGACACTTTAAAATACTTAGTGCCTTCAGGCATCGTCTCTTCAAATCTTTAAGATGTGGCAACCAGGTAAGTTTAGAGTCAAATGTCACACCCAGAAAACGCACAGTGTCTTTAAAATTCAGAACGGTGTCCCTCATCCGCAGTTCAGGTAAGTTAAAAATAGTCATCAACAAATAGTGAACACTGGACAGGACTTTTCACAACACACGTGATACTGTTAATGGCTATAGCAAACAACGTCACACTTAAAACACTACCCTGAGGGACACCGTTTTCCTGCTCAAAGCGGTCAGAGAGCACGCCACCAACTCGGTATCTAAAAAAAACGTGGAGAAAGGAATGACCGGATAAAAATTGGAAGGCAACCGCGAAATCCCCATTCGTGAAACTGCCTAAGAATAAGATGCCTCCAAGTAGTGTCGTAGGCCTTCTCGATATCAAAAAATACACCCAGAAGGTGATGACGGCGCAGGAAAGCCTGTTGTATTGCCGCCTCCAGAGAGGCCAGGTTATCGAAGGTGGAACGATATCGCCTGAACCCACACTGGAAGCGACTAAGTAACTGCCTGGATTCCAACATCCAGACAATGCGGCGGTTGACCATCCGCTCCAGGGTCTTTCCAATGCAACTGGTGAGGGCAACACTACGGTAACTGCTGGGGCATGTGGAATCTTTACCAGGTTTTTAAAGGGGAATTAAAATAGCCTCTCTCCACAAATCGGGAAAGTGTCCTGACATCCAAATGGCATTAAAAAGGTTAAGGAGGATAACTCTGTTGCGATCTGTAAGGTGCCGTAACATAGCATAGTGGATCCCATCGTGACCAGGTGAAGTGTCCCGGGCTACACACAATGCAGAATCTAATTCCCACAGGGAGAAGGGGCGGTTGTACTCCTCCGTAATCGCGGACCTGAAGTCCAGCGTGCCCCCCGCAGCAGCCACTCTGTGGCGCCTGAATTCAGGATCCTGACTGGCAGTGGCAGTAACAGAAGCGAAGTAAGTAGCCATGGTTTGGGCAATGTCTGCTGGTCGCGTTTGTAAAGTTCCGTTACACATCACAGCAGCTATGGGGCACCTTCCTCCTCTTCCAGAAATCATCCTGATGGTCTCCCATACTTTCGTGCTGGTTGTAGAACGGTTAATGGAACTCAGGAACTGCTGCCATGACCTCCGTTTGCTCTCTCTAATAACCTGACGACACTTGGCCCTTGCAACCCGGAAAGCAGCGAGGTTCTCTGAAGTCGGACGACACTTGAACCGACGCAGAGCCGCCCGCCTGGTCCTGAGGGCAGATCGGCATTCGTCATTCCACCAAGGGACAGGCTGCCGTTTTCGACGTCCCGAAGACTGTGGAATGGATGCATCAGCGGCGGAGTGCATCACGGCAGTAATATGGTGCACCCATTCTGTGACATTGTCACGATGTTCAAAGCGGGCAGGTTGGCTGTAAAGTGCCCAATCCGCTCTACTGAGTATCCATCGTGGCGGGTGTCTTTCAGGTTCGATTCCATACGGTTGGGAAATAGAGATTGGAAAGTGATCGCTGCCATGGAGATCATCGACCACGTCCCATTGTATAGTGTGGGCAAGGGATGGAGAGCAAAGAGTGAGGTCTATGGCAGATAATGACCCTGTCGCAGTACAAAGGTGTGTGGGTTGACCGGTGTTAAGTAAATGTGCGTTCGACGACAAGAGGAGCCGCTCAATGGCCCTACCCCTGGGGCAAGTAGTGACAGAGCCCCAAAGCACATTATGTGCATTAAAGTCTCCACACAGAAGAAAAGGCTGGGGAAGTTGAGTAAGAAGGTCCTTGAGGTCCTCTTCATTAAGCGTATCATGAGGGGACAGATAGAGGGAGCAAACAGTCAGTCAATGACGCACATATACAGAAACTGCGACTGCTTGGAGGCTTGTGGTGAGGGAGAGGGGCTCGGAGTGATAGGCTGTACAAACAAAAATAGCCACTCCACTCCTAGCTCTCGCTCCACTTACGTCATCCTTCCTACATAGCGTTTAACCACGTATCTCAGGGGAGTCTGAAGGCTTAAAATTTGTCTCCTGGAGACACATACACAGAGGTCGACCCTGAGATAAGAGACGAAGTTCCTCCACATGGGTCCTAAAGCCCTGCATATTCCATTGTAGTATGGGAGCCATTGCTTACGGAGGTTTCACCCTCACTTTCTCTCTCCGCCGAGGCGGCGAGACGCTATGGGGTAGAGGGTCCGACTTGGGGCGGTTTGGCTGCCCCAAACGCACATCAAGGTCCATTGGCTCGGACAGAGAGTCGGATGGAGCATCTGTTACACGTACATGGATAGGCTCAAACAAAGTAACTTCTACTTTATCCTGTGACAGATACTTTTCAACTGCTTTTTTAGCCTTAGGTGGTTTCGGATGGGAGCCTGTTGCAGAGGTAGTGGCTGTGGTGGATTTCTGCACAACCTCTACTACTGGGGGGCCATCATCTCCACAGGAGGCGGATCAGTTCCTTTTTCCGATGTTTGGGGACCAACCGGACTGGAATCGCCTACGACTGCAGCAGCCGCCTGGCAGGTGCACTGGCAAGTGCAGGTGCTAGTACCAACACAGACTCAGTTTGCGTAACAGCATCACACTTGACAATCGGCTTCTGGACAACAGAAGCGAAAGAAGCGGCAAAAGCTGGAGGTTGCATGGCCTGGAAGATTTTCTTGGCCTCAGCATACGAGATGCGCTTCGTGGTCTTTATTTCCTGCACCTTTTTTTCCTCAAGGAAGACTTTACAATTACGACTCCAGACAGGGTGATCCCCAGAACAGTTGACACACGTGGCAGGTGGTGTACACTCTGCTCCGTCATGCGCCACCTTGCCACATTTGCCACAGGTGGCCTCACCTTTGCACCCCAGGGTGGTATGCCCAAAGCGCTGGCATTTGAAGCAGCGCATTGGGTTGGGGACGTAAGGTCGAACTTTCAAACGAAGAAAACCTGCTTTGACATTATCTGAAAGTTGGGGATTATTGAAGGTAAGGATGAATGAGTCCGATTTCACTAACTCACCATCCACCCTTTTCATAATATTTTGCACATCCAAAATACCCTCCTGTGCCCACTCAGATTTCAGTTCTTCCAAAGGGATGTTTACTATATCTCTACAGGTCACTACGCCTTTACTGTAGTTCAAGGTGTTGTGCAACTCTGCCTCTATGGCATATTCACCCAGGAATTTCGCCTGCTGCAGGTTGGTTGCCTGCTGGGAACTCTATGTTTCGATCAGTAATGTCCCATTCCGCAAACGTTTCACTGATTTTAAACTGCCAGCAATTCCTTCAAGGCCTTTTTGAATATAGAAGGGAGATACTCCCTCAAACGAGCCGTCCTTTCGTTTCACAACAATAAACACATTCTGTACAGCAGCCTGTGTTCTGTTACTATTCCCAAAATACTTTTTCTTACTCCCCGAATCAGGTGGACTGGATATCCTAGCCCTCTTCTTGGATTGGGTGTTGGTACCCCCCAGTGGTACACCCATCCCACTGGAAGGTTCAAGGGACAAATTGGAAGTGCTCATGTCGGTCCCACGAGCAGCTAGGGAAGTACATGTCCACCTAGACAGAGCCCCGCGTGCCTAGGTAAGCCTTATACAACTGAGGTGCGGCAGTATCCCCAGAGGTTGCTCGCTAGCGACTGTTCCTCTTCAACAGCCATGCATCCCATCAGCACGTAGCACACCTTGGGATTGAAGGGTTTTTTATAGAGGTTTGTACCATCCTCGCGACCCGGGCGGTCAAGCCAAGATCCCCATTCCCCAGTACACACAACGTTCCACCGCCGCGCCACACGGTGGTCGCTGAAGCGTGCCCAGAGGTAACGGTGTCTAGAGGACTAGCGGCGCTTACCAGTCCCCAGCTCAGGACTCCGGGTTCGCCAAGCCCATACTCAGCAAATTAATGCTGAGCCCCTGAGGGGTTCTTATGAGGAGATGAAAAGGTTTGATCAGGATAGAGTAGGGTGGAGAGCTGCATCAAACCAGACTCCGGACTGAAGACCATAACAACAATCTTTTAATGTCATAGTAATGACATAGTGCACCTAAGTACTGTAAATTGTTGTTATATAACAACTGATTGATCATTTTTATTTACGGCGACCGGTTTCGCTGAACTATGTCAGCATCATCTGGTCAAATAAAATATTTTACAAGGCCATAATTTTGTAATGTCAATCAGTTGTTATATAACAATTTACAGTGCATAGGTGCACTATGTCATTACTATGACATTAAAAGATTATGGCCTTGTAAAATATTTTATTTGACCAGATGATGCTGACAGTTCAACGAAACCGGTCGCCGTAAATAAAAATGATCAGCGATCTTGGCTTTTTTATATCTTTCTACATAACCGCAACATCATATAGGTTATTTTATTAATTTATATAAGAAAAAAAAAGAAAAAAGAAAAGAAAAGGACGTTGGATGAAATTCGGGACTACAAACATTTAAACAGGGACTGAAGTTAACGCGTACTTGGGGACGTCGTGTATGTAAATCTATACTTCCATTCTTTTACAATTGATCAATTTACATGTGCCGGGTGGTTTTCATCGAAGAAACAGGGGAATAATTTTGACCTCAAGTTGCACACGATATGAACGCCGCCCTTTTGCAGTTACACGGTTTTTTAAATATGTTGTGCACATATAAATACAAAGTAACATGTGATGTTGCGGTTAATTGCGAAGTCAGTAGTGTACGCATTGCCAAGGAGCAAAAAAATATTTGACGCAGGGCGAAATCAAACCCGCGAACCTTTCAATAAAAGATGTCTTACCGCTGAGCCAAACACCGCTTTCTAAATCGACTGTCTCAGGGGCAGTCAAGGTGCATATGCTATAGGTACGTAGCAAAATGCCTTTTATTTCCTAAACGCTTAGCCATCTGGAGTTCCCACTTTGTGCACTTCATACCGTGCCCTGTATGTACCATAAATTTTGACGAATTCGGCTATGACGAGTAGGCATCCTCTCCTTGTAAGAAGTCCGGCGTGCTGGCCAGCGCTCACACCGCTCCAGTTAAGCAGCCGTATATCGCTTAGAGGTTGTTGTTGTTGTTGTTGTTGTTTATTGAGGGGACTAAACATCTAGGTCATCAGTCCCCTGTTACTATCTCAGAGTCCACTGCCAAGAACGACAAAATTGAACGAAGCTCTAAAGATGATCGCGCACATAAGGGACAAGTGGACAATGGACAAACCTCTGATGACTTAAAACGAAGACACACAGAAATGGTAAAAGAAAGTCAGGAATAAAACTGGATAGCAGAGTACCTTGGCTGGCTGATCACAAAGAAAAAACTGGATGAGCCAGCCATACTGCATACACGAAGAACCCCTAAGGGCGGAAAAGGTAAAAAACGGGATTGGTGGTGGCCTAAGATATCAGGCCACAGCACCTACCGTTAGATCGATTCATAAAAACCAGCAGCGCGGATAAAACGTAAAACTTTGGTAGCCATAGAGGCGTCGTCTCCTAAAACTGAAGGTAGTGCGTCTGGAAGAGTAAAATAGTGCCGCAGGTCGGCTAAAAGTGGACAGGCCATCAAAAGATGGGCCACTGTCAATACAGTGCCACATCGACACACGGGTGGAGCCTCACGCCGAAGAAGATACCCGTGGGTGAGCCACGTATGTCCAATCCGGAGGCGACAGAGGACAACTGACTCTCGGCGGGTCGGCCGCAGTGAAGATTGCCACAAAGCTGTGGAGAGCTTTACTGCCCGAAGCTTATTCGGTGCAGTCGCCGTAGCCCACTCGGTGCTCCAAGTCTCGCGCACCCTCCGGTGCAACACCAGTTTAAAATCCTGTTCCGTGACACCAATAGCCAGAGGCGGTCCCTTAGTGGCCTGCTTGGCCAATCTATCAACATGTTCATTCCCTGGTATGCCAACATGACCTGGGGTCCACACAAAGACCACAGAACGGCCCGATTGGCATAGAGAGTGAACAGTGTCCTGGATCGACCGCACTATTGGGTGCCGAGAGAAACACTGGTCGATCGCTTGTAAGCCACTCAGGGAGTCAGTACAGATGACGAATGACCCCCTGGGGCAGTCTTTGAGATGTTGGAGAGCTCTGAGAATAGCGACCAGCTCGGCGGAGAAGATGTTACTCTCACAGGGCAGAGAATGCTGTTCTACGTGGTTGTGATGTAGAAAGGCATACCCAGCACGGCCATCTACTACGGAACCATCTGTGTAAATGGCGTCTGTGGCACGGAACGGTTCGAGCGCTTGCAGAAACTGGTGACGGAGATGGACGGGAGAAACAGAGGCCTTCGACGCATGGGACAGGTCCAGACGGAGCTGCAAACGAGGAATGGACCAAGGAGGAGTGTGAGAGGAATAGTGGAAAATGGTAGGAAGTGGGTAGGATGTGAGAGACGAAAGAAGGATACGAACACGGACCGAGATCGGGTATCCCGACCTTGGCCGTCGTGCAGGGATAGGTAGTGCAGCGTCTGGAAATAGGAGCCGGCGGTTCGGGTGGAAGGGCGAGGCCTGAACACGAGCAACATAGGATGCCAGTAGGTGTTGCCTACGGAACCGCAGCGGGAGGACTCCAGCTTCGACAAGGAGGCTTGGCACAGGGCTTGTGCGAAAAGCCCCCGTCGCCAAACGGACACCACAGTGCAAAATTGGGTCCAACGCCTGCAGTGCTGATGGCGCAGCCGAATCGTAGACTATGCAGCCATAGTCCAGACGCGACTGAATGAGCGCCTTGTAAAGTTGTAACAGCGTCGGGCGTGAGGCTCCCCAAACAGTGTGGCTGAGACAACGCAGGATGTTGAGGTGTCGCCAGCACTTTCGTTTCAGCTGGCGAAGGTGGTGCACCCAGGTGAGACGGTTGTCGAACAGCATGCCTAGAAACGTGTGTGTTTCTACGACATGTAGCAGGTCTCCAGCTAAATAGAGTTCGGGTTCTGGGTGTACTGCCCGACGTCGGCAGAAATGCATGACACGGGTCTTCGACGCAGAGAACTGAAAACCGTGGGCAAACGCCCACGACTGCGCTTTTCGAATGGCCAGTTGCAACCGACGTTCAGCAACACTGATGCTGGTGGAGCTAAAATACATGCAGAAGTCATCGGCATACAAGGAAGTGGATACCGATGACCCCACGGCCGCCGCAAGGCCGTTGATGGCGACTAAAAATAAAGGGACACTGAGAACGGAACCCTGCGGGACTCCGTTCTCTTGACAATGAGGTGAGCTAAAACAAGAACCAACACGAACTCTAAAAGAACGCAACGCCAGGAAATTCTGAATGAATATGGGAAGCGGACCCCGTAAACCCCAGTCGTACAGCGTAGACAGGATATGGTAGCGCCAGGTAGTGTCGTATGCTTTCCGCAGGTCGAAAAATACGGCAACCAGGTGTTCGCGGCGACTAAATGCTGTACGGATGGCCGACTCCAGTGACACGAGGTTGTCAACAGCGGAGCGACCTTGACGGAACCCACCCTGTTGTGGCACCAAAAGTCCACGGTCCTCGAGGATCCACATGAGCCTCCGACTCACCAAGCGTTCGAGAAGCTTGCATGGAACGTTGGTGAGGCTGATCGGGCGGTAACTATCAGCCACCTGCGGATCTGCCCCAGGCTTAATCACTGGAATGATAATGCTTTCCCGCCACGAGGACGGAAAAACACCCTCCAGCCATATCCGATTAAGCAGGGCGAGAAGTTGGCTCTTGGCATCCGCTGATAGGTGTCGGAGGAACTGACTGTGAATTCGATCGGGTCCAGGGGAGGTATCTGGGCATGCAGCAAGGGCACCTTCAAACTCCCACTCAGTGAACGGGACGTTGTATGGTTCCCGACGTCGCGTTCGAAATGAAAGCAGATGTCTCTCTGCTCGCCCTTTAAGGGCGCGAAAGTCTGCACCATAAGCAGCAGTCTCTGAGATGCGACAAAAATGATCCGCCAGGTGCTCAGCGACGGCGACGGGGTCAGTACAGAGCGTACCCTGAACGCTGAGACAGGGAATTCCCGCCGGTGGGTGGTGCCCAAAGAGGCGTCGAACCTGCGACCACACCTTGGAAGGAGAAGCGCGGGAACCAATGGAGGCGACGTACTTCTCCCAGGAAGCCCTCTTACTTTCCTGTATCAGTCGCCGGGCTCGTGCTCGGAGACGCTTGAAGGCCACGAGATGTTCGACACAAGGGTGGCGTCGGTGGCGCTGTAGAGCACGCCGACGTTCCCGGATGGCCTCAGCGATCTCCGGTGACCACCAGGGCACCGATGTACGACAGAGCGAACCGAACGTGGTGGGGACAGAGCTTTCGGCTGCAGAAACAACGGCCGCTGTGAACTGCTCAACGGCGGCATCAACATCTGCTGGAAAGTTTGAGGATAGTACAGCAGCTGCGGAATAGGCTGGCCAGTCAGCCCTACGGAGGGACCAGCGAGGCAGGCGGTCGGCAGGCAAACGCTGTGGGAGCGACAGGAAGATAGGAAAATGGTCGCTACCACACAGGTCGTCGTGGACCCTCCAGGTGAGATGTGGAAGAAGGCTAGGGCTGCAGACAGACAAGTCTATTGCAGAATAAGTACCATGCGCTGCACTAAAGTGAGTAGGAGCACCGGTGTTTAGGAGGCAAAGATTCTGCTCTGATAGTAAAGACTCAACATCCCTACCCCGAGCCGAGGTCTGTGTGCCACCCCACAGAGTGTGGTGGGCGTTAAAATCCCCCAAGAGAAGAAAGGGTGGGGGAAGTTGGGCGACCAAGGCAGCGAGGTCTACGGGAGAGACGACTTCATCTGGTGGAAGGTAGACAGAGCAGATCGTAAAGTCTCGTAATAACCGGAGCCGCACAGCGACTGCCTCTAGAGGTGTTTGCAGAGGCACAGCAGCACTGGGGACTGAAGTGTGAACATAAACACACACGCCGCCGGAAACTCTGTTGTAGGAGTTTCGATTCTTAAAATAGCCCCGATAGCCTCGAAGGGCTGGGCTCCTCTCGACGGGGAACCATGTTTCCTGCAAGGCGAGACAGATAGCAGGGAATTGGCAGAGTAATTGCCGCAGCTCAGCTAGACGGCGGAAAAAACCGCCGCAATTCCACTGCAAGATGTCTTTTGCAGCATGCTGAATATCCATAAGTTAAGATGTTGAATGGTTATTCAGCAGTGGCACCTGCTGCCAGCTCCGCAGACTCTGCAGGGTCCAGAACCATCGGTTCTGGCGACCCAAGTATGGCGAGATCCTCAGGCGACGCGAGGATCTCCACCTCATCTTCAGAGGCCGAAGATGTGATGGAGCGTTCCTTCCGAATCGCCGAGGAGTCCTCCTTTGGGTCAGTCTTCTTCTTCTTCTTCACTTTCTTTTTGCCCTCCCGCTGGCCCTTTGGTGTTAAGGGCTGGGAGGACTTCACGGGAGTGGCATCAGGGGCCGTCGAAGAGCCAGAAGCCCTTCGACTAGCAGGCTTCAGATCCTTCAGCCAAAGGCTGGGATCCACTGGCGCACCCTGGGACTCCCCAGAAGGGAGCGTCCCGAAGGACCCCTTCCGAGGGAGAGATGCCGGAGGAAGCTGTTGTTTCTCCGGCTGGGGGTTGGGGACTGGTGTCCCCGATGGTTGTGGGGAGGTTTCCCCCACAACAGGTGCTGCAGCAGCAGATGGAACATTGCCCCCACCTAACGAGGGGGCAGTGGTAGTTTTGTGGCCCCTAGGGCCCACAGGAGGAAGCGATACCTTGGTAGATGTCGTACCCGTAGTGCGCGGGGACGACGTTACTACAGCATAAGAGGTGGTCATGTTTACCGGATGGAGCCGCTCATATTTCTTTCTCGCCTCATTGTATGACAGACGGTCCAAGGTCTTAATCTCCATTATTTTTCGTTCTTTGTGGAGAACTTTACAGTCTGGAGAGCACGGTGGATGCAGCTGGTTGCAGTTCACACAGACGGGAGGTGGGGTGCAGGGAGCGTCCGGATGAGATGGACTTCCACAATCCCTGCACACAGGGCTAGAAGTGCACCGGGAGGACATATGCCCGAACTTCCAGCACCTGAAGCACCTCATAGGGGGCGGGACGTACGGTGTAACGTCGCACCGGTAGATCATGACCTTGACCTTCTCAGGCAGTGTATCGCCTTCGAAGGCCAGGATGAATGCACCGGTGGCGACCTTGTTATCTCGTGGTCCCCTATATACACGTCGAACAAGGTGAACACCTCTGCGCTCCAAGTTGGTACGTAGCTCTTCATCAGACTGTGACAATAGGTCGCGATGGTAAATACGGCCTTGGACCATGTTGAGGGTCTTGTGGGGCGTGACACTGACAGGTATATCACCCAGCTTGTCACAGGCCAATAATGCCCTGGACTGGGCTGGGGATGCCGTCTGTATCAGAACAGCCCCACTTCTCATTTTTGAGAATGACTCCACCTCACCGTACTTGTCCTCGAGATGGTCAACGAAGAACTGCGGTTTGGTGGACAAGAAAGAGTCTCCATCAGTCCGGGAAAAGACAAGATATCGCGGCGTGTAGGGATCTGAACTCCGTAAAGTTTTGCGCTCTTCCCATGGCGTAGCCAGGGAAGGGAACGTCTTAGGGTCATATACTGTCGCATCAAAATCGGACTTTCCTCGCTTAGAAACGGCGTTTTTGCGACCGCCCACGCTAGTTAGTGCTCGTTTCATTTCCGTCCCACGAGCAGCTAGGGAAAAGAGGTCCACCCAGACAGAGCCCCGCTTGCCTGGGTAAGCCTTATACAACTGAGGTGCGGCAGGTTCCTCAGAGGTTGCTCGCTAGCGGCTGTTCAACCTCAACAGCCATGCATCTCCTCGGCACGTAGCACACCTTGAGATTGAGGGGTTTTTTAGAGAGGTTTGTACCATCCTCGCGACCCGGGCGATGAAGCCAAGATCCCCGGGCTCTGAAACGTACAACGTTCCACCGTCGCGCCGAACGATGGTCGTTGAAGCACGCACAGAGCTTACGGTGTAGCGGACTGTTGGCGCGACACAGCCCACAGCTCAGGACCCCGGGTTCGCCAAGCCCGTACTCAGCAAATTAATGCTGAGCCCCTGAGGGGGCTTAGAGGTGGCTCACTAACGCGTTTCATGGAAAATTTATTTTTAAGACTTAGTAATTTTTATCATGCACAATGGCGGCGCTAGGCGTCGGCGACGTCGGCCACCGCCGACGGCCTCGCACCTGTGGGGGCCTCGCAAACATTGTTAAATATTAATATTCACGGAATATGACAACTGCGTTTGGGCAAAGCTGAAAATGTGTAAGGGGGCAAGTTTGAAGCCCTTACTCTTACGGGAAGAGTACGCCTAGGTAGTCCTTGCAGGTGCGGTGATCACTGTGTCCCCAGTGGTGTAGGGGGTCAGCGCAACTGCCTAGATAGCAGGAGGCCCGGGTTCGAATCCCGGCTGGGTACACATTTTCAGCTTTGCCCAATCGCAGTTGATGTCATATATTCCGTGAATATTAAATAACTGCGTCGGTTCTTTCGGAACAGACGCCACATGTATATATTGTTAAATATTAGTTTTTTGTTTTTGTTTCTTTTTTTAATTTGATGTTTAACGGCGCGTTCCAACTGCTAGGTTATATAGCGTCGACCTACATCTAATTTACACTAGCTTAATCAATGGACGAACACAACATTCGTACCCAAGTGTGGCATTCGACCACGGCGAGAGCGATCTCACTCACCGTGGTACGATGCCTTAGTGCGCTCGGCCATTTCCGTATGAGTGCAGTAGTGATGCAATTTTTAGTTAAATACTTACATAACAATTCCTTCAGTACATTTTAGAAAATGATTTGGAAGAAGTCTATCCAAATGTTTATATAACAATCAGAATCATCCCGACTGAAGCTTCACAAAGTTAAAATTGATTAAGACTAACTTGAAAAGCAAAATGATCCAAGAAAGACTTTCTGCATTGTCAGTACTATCAACTGAAGCCGAAAAGTTCCTCTAATTTGAGTTTGTTTATTGTAATTTTTGTCTTTGCAATATTACTCGTATATTATACTAATACTAAAATTCTATTAGTATAGCATCATTATACTAAATGATTATTGATGTATAATTCAGCTCATTTAACAATTTTTTCATTAATGAAAAAATTAAAGGTGCCTCGCAAAGACGAGATCGCCGACGCCCAGTTCTCGTCTAGCGCAGCCACTGATCATGCACAGACGGGGAGTAGCAAAATACGTAACATGATATTTCTTACGACTGTCACAACCTTATGAAAATTACCGTTTTAGGACGAAATTTTAATCGACAAATTTATATTTCATTACTATTTTATTTAAAATTTAAACATAAAAACATGGAATATTAAGGAATATTATTTTCGTTTCCACTAAAGAATCAATGTCTGACACCCAGAAATGGTAATTCTAAAGCAAGCTGTCCAGTTAAAATCTACCATTGAGCTTTCTGTGGGTGAATTTAGTTCTCTTCATTGCATAACAAAGCAGCATTTACAAGCAAGTGTTGAAAGTTCTAGTAGTAGAGACAGATTC
Source organism: Locusta migratoria (assembly GCA_026315105.1). Classification (NCBI taxonomy): domain Eukaryota; kingdom Metazoa; phylum Arthropoda; class Insecta; order Orthoptera; family Acrididae; genus Locusta; species Locusta migratoria. The sequence goes on along the minus strand of CM048755.1, from coordinate 208,418 downwards.
TACAGCGTCAACATAACACGAAAATCAGTGATATAACAACACTTTACAAGGTGAAGAACAGTTTAGTAACAATCTAACTCCAGATTTCATTGAGAGTTTTCCTGAAAAATGTATATTCATATTGAAAATTTTTGGAAAGTTGGGATAAATTTGCTTTTTAGGTATGACCTGCCTTGAGCAAACAATTGTTTTTAGTTTTTCCCGAACATGCTTCGCTTGCGTTGCAGCCTCAGTGGAATATTTATTGTATTGTGAGTATTAAATTACCGTCTGGATGAAAATCTGACGTTAACTAAAAATTCCTTGCAAAGATTCTTCAAAACTGGCATAATTCAATTTTTTACTCTCGCCTTGATCAACTAAAGAGACGCAAAGAAGAATACCATACAGTTTTCTTTTTATTTCACTCAAACAAACATAATCCAAAATATACAGGTTTACACTTCTTGACAAAGATCCGTTCGCAGTAGAATTCACTGCTCTATTATAAATTCTACGCTGTAACAGTTATGAGCGAGTAAAATGACAATTGCTCTCCATTGGCCACGGTCTGGAGTAATGGAAATACGCTGTTAATGACTTGTCAAGAATCGTTTCAGCAACTGTCTTAGTAAAAACTCAAAACATGAATTTTTAATTCTGTCACTATTGTAGAAAAAGTGCCATATGTGGAAAGGTTTCAAGTTTATTTTTCATGATTTTTTGTCCTGACTAGTTTCATGTTAGTTTGCTCAGTATCTAACGGAGAGAAAGTAGGAGTTTAATTTGCACGTCAATTTCCTGCATTTCCGCTGTAAAGATTTTGCATTGTGTGTCAGCCGATACAGTTTTTGATATTAAGAACCTCACAAGATGAGTGCTGTGATTATTCCGTAGAAAACACTGACATATTCATTAGGGACACACAAATCTTAAGAGCCATTTAGCCGACTTACTGTCTTGCTTCCAGGAAACACCACGAGGAGGTAGTCTCTTTCCGTAACCCATCGTATTTGTTTACAATATTTACAGTATTTACAAGATCGACATTGGCTGAGAAACTATTTTACAACATTTACAAATATTTCAATTCTGACGTTCTTTTTTTCACTGCAACTTCTGTGCGTAGGCCACACACCTCCGAAATGATTTTAATTCTCCGTCGATTTGAAGTTTCCTTACAGCTTTTGCGATCGTTTCGCCAGTCTTCATGGCTGACTTCTTTTTTACCATCAAAATTTAAACTTAGTCGATCAAACTGATGGCCGTGGTATTCTGCATCTTTTTGAAGATTTTTCCACCAGTGAGTAAACATTCGGATGAACTTATTGTATTAATGTATTATGCGGTTCCATCCTTCCTAGACATTAGTGCGATGGCGCCTACCACTGCAATTCCACATATCTCTTGGCATATGCTCGTTATCGAGCCACTGGTCTACAAAACAGTCATAAGAGTCCTGAAGCTTTTGGTTTTTCAGGAGTGCTCTGATTACAAAGTCAACCATCATCCATCTCCAGTGGAAGATGTGCTACAGGAGAACGCATTCTTATGTGACAACGTATTACCTCGTTTTCCTAATAAGCTGGAACGTGGCCGCACCATTGTACTTTTTTCCACAAACATTGATTACAATGATAATTACAACCAGCAATTTATACTCCAGGATACCAACTGTTAGATGCTTGGATGATTGGATGATGGCGATATCAGTCCATCATCAGAGGTGAGTTCCATCCAGGCACTTTCGTTTCAATAGCTTTAAATATACGTTCAAATATTTCTCGCTTTTTATTTGACAGCAAAGCGTAAACAACTGGAATGGTGTGTGTGTTTCCTCCCAAGAACTATTGAGGTCGACGTGGAGTACAAAACTGTCCGAACTGCTTGCTCCAACCCTTGAACGTTTCGTCTACAAAGAATGATTTGCAGTTTGATAAATACGCCTCCCCCTTTTCGCTGGCATAAACCAGTATTCTGTCACTCGCTCCCATCATCACTAAATCATTTTCTTCGACTAATTCCTCTAGAATCGATGGGATCTTGTCTATTTCCAATACATTTTCGTCTTATGCAGTGTAATGATTGTTTCGCGCTTATCTGATATGGTAACGATGTTACGAAGTCGTATCCTCGATTGAAGAGCTGCCCTACGCTTCAACGTAAACTGATTAAACTTTATGCGTCTACTTCCGTTGGCCGCTTCTTTGCGCTGACAAAATGTTTTCGCACTTCATTTGCCACTTCGTCTGGAATACAAATATGGCTACCTTCGCCTAAAACTGCATTTTTGGAGGGGGGGGGATAGTCTTCCCTTTTATAGTTTGCACAACGCCAGTAAGTTACTTCCTGTTTGTTCGTGTAGTCCACAACATACTGATGTCCGTTGTAAATCAGGAGGGGCTTCCCTTTGGTTATCTCTGTGAACGCCATAATTATAGCACTAAAACACAGAACACTACTTGCCAGTCAGAGGTAAACTGCTACTGTGTGCTGCAGCACTGAACTCCTGGGGGAGAGCCACACAGACTACGATCTGGAGGGGCAGAGCAAATTTTGTGCAGGAAATTGGCTTTGGCACTCCCTAGAATACGTCATAAGTAGCGGCGGGACGACGTGGAGAAAGGGCAACGCAACTCCGTTGACCGACAGTTTTTTTTTTGTTTTTTTTTGTGGTTTTAGGGCGCACAACTTCTATGGTCATTAGCGCCCAGTCAAAAACATAGATTCGCTATGGCCTCAAAAAAAATGCGGACTGTCAGAACATCCAGAAGAGGCTAAAAACGAAAGATAAAAGACAATTAAAAGGATTAAATATCCTTGGATAAGTTGGCCAAGTTGATAAAACGCAAAACTCTAGCAACTGCTCGTGTGTCATCAGCTAAAATTTCCTCCAGAGTAGACGGAAAGTGAAGGGCTACACGGAGATGATTAAAAAGTACGCAAGACAGTAAAACATGTCGCACGGTCAGCAGTTCACCGCAGGAGCACAGCGGTGCAGGGTCGGCGGACAGCAAGTGACGGTGGCTGAAACGGCAGTGACCGATCCGCAACCGGGCCAGGATGACCTCCTCCCGCCGAGAGGGTCGTGAGGAGGTCCTCCAAGCGGTCGGGATCGGTTTTACAGTTCGCAATTTGTTGTTGGACATTGAAAACCACGCACTGTGCCATTGCGACACGATACTCCGGCGGAGATCCCGGTGAACATCGTCAGATGGGACGCAAAAGGTAGCCACGCGAGGTAAAAGAGCTGCGGCCTTGGCCGCTATGTCGGCCATCTCATTCCCGGGCACACCTACGTGGCCAGGGACCCACAGGAAAGAAACGTGACAGCTGTCATCTGCTAGCAACTGGAGGGAGCGTTGGATCCGATACACGAGAGGATGGTGCGACAAAGGGTCCTTAAGACTCTGCAGGGCACTAAGGGAGTTCGAACAGATGGCATAGAAAGGTTGGCGGTGGCGGCAGGTGTACAAAACGGCCTGGTGGATGGCAAAAAGCTCAGCCGTGAAATTCGAGCACCGGTCAGGGAGCTTGTATTGGAAACGGTTGTCTTCGACGACGAAGGCAGATCCGACACCGACAGTGCTCTTGGAACCATCAGTGTAAATAAATATGGCGCTATCGAACCGCGGAGTTCGACAAGCCTCGAGCGGTATACTAAATCCGGAGTGCTCTCCTTGGGGAGCGAACTAAGTTCGAGGTGAGTGTGAACCGGGGCCTTATGCCACGGTGGCAATGGGCTTTCGCTCAACCGAAAGGTGAAAGGAAGGGTAAAATCGAGCCGCTGTAGTAGGCGGCGAAACCGAACTCCAGGTGGAAGCAAGGCAATCGCAGACAACTGATATTGGCGATCGAGTGAGTCGTCAAAAAATAATCTGTAAGATGGATGGTTGGGCATCGACCGCAGGCGGCATGCGTACCGAGACAAAAGTATGTCACGCCGAGTGGTCAAGGGTAATACAGCAGCCTCGGCATACAGACTTTCAACAGGGCTGGTATAAAATGCACCGGTCGCCAGACGTAATCCCCGATGGTGGATAGAGTTGAGACGGCGGAGAATCGACGGCCGTGCAGAAGAGTATACAAGGCTTCCGTAGTCGAGCTTCGACTGAACAATGGCCTGGTAAAGGTGAAGCAGGACGGTACGGTCCGCTCCCCATGACGTGCCACTGAGGACACGAAGGACGTTAAGGGATCGGGCACAACGGGCAGCCAGGTAGGACACGTGCGTGGACCAGCAAAGTTTACGATCCAACATGAGTCCCAAGAATTTCGTAGTATCCACGAAAGGGAGAGCAACAGGGCCGAGATGTAGGGAAGGTGGAAGAAATTCCTTGTATCTCCAGAAGTTTATACACACAGTTTTCTCAGTGGAGAATCGGAAGCCGTTTGCGATGCTCCAGGAATAAAGACGGTCAAGACAGCGTTGAAGAGAACGCTCCAAGAGAGACGTCCGATGGGCGCTGCAATAAATTGCGAAATCGTCAGCAAAAAGGAACCCGGAAACGTCGGCTGAAAGGCAATCTACGATCGGATTGATTGCAATGGCAAAGAGAGCCACACTCAAGACGGAGCCCTGTGGTACCCCATTCTCCTGGCAAAAGGTATCTGACAAAACAGAGCCCACCCGTACCCGGAACTTGCGATCCGCCAAAAACGCTTGAATGAAAAGCGGTAGGCGGTCCCGAAGGCCCCATGTGTGCAATGTGCGGAGAATGCCCGCTCTCCAACAGGTATCGTATGCCTTCTCCAAGTCGAAGAACACTGCTACTGTTTGACGCTTCTTTAGAAAGTTGTTCATAATGAAGGTCGACAACGTAACGAGGTGGTCAGCAGCAGAGCGGTGTCGACGAAAACCGCATTGGATATTAGTCAGGAGGCGGCGAGATTCGAGGAGCCAGACCAACCGAGCGTTAACCATGCGTTCCATCACCTTACAGACAGCTCGTCAGAGAAATAGGACGATAGCTGGAAGGAAGATGTTTGTCCTTCCCTGGTTTGGGGATGGGGACAACAGTGGCTTCACGCCAACTTGTGGGAACGTGACCTTCAGTCCATATGCGATTGTAGGTACTAAGAAGAAAACACTTGCCCGCAGGAGAGAGGTTCTTCAGCATTTCAATGTGAATGGAATCGGGCCCGGGAGCAGAAGATCGGGACAGGGCGAGAGCACGGTCTAGCTCCTGCATGGTGAAGGCGACGTTATAATTTTCACGATTAGAAGAGTGGAAAGAAGGCGGCCGGGCCTCCTCTACCTGTTTGCGAGGGAGAAAGGCAGGGTGGTAATGGGCGAAGCTCGAAACCTCCGCAAAGAAACGGCCCAATGCGTTGGAAACGTCAGAGGGGTCCACGAGGACTGCGTTCTCCACGGTCAGGCCAGGAATCGGGGAGTGGACCTTGATGCCGGATAGACGGCGTAGGCCACGCCAAACAAACGTGGAGGGATTACAACGGTTAAAAGAACTAGTAAAAGCAGTCCAGCAAGCTTTCTTGCTGTCGTTTATGATACGACGACATTGCGCTCTCATACGTTTATAATGTATGCAATTCTCCAAAGTTGGGTGGCGGCGGAAGGTGCGTAAAGCACGGCGCCGGGCTCTAAGCGCGTCGCGGCAGGCTGCAGTCCACCAAGGGACCTGGACACGACGTGGAGAAGAGGAAGTACGAGGTATGGAACGTTCGGCAGCTGTGAGAATAACCTCTGTGAGGTAGTCGACCTGACTGTCACAGGTGGGAAAATCCCGATGGTAGAATAAAGCCACCAGTCGGCTTTAGAAATGTTCCAACTGGTGGGACGAGAAGATGGGGAATGATGCAGAATGTGGATGATACAGGGGAAATGGTCACTCGAGTACGTGTCAGAAAGTGCATACCACTCAAACCGACCGACAAGCTGAGGAGTGCATATTGCGAGGTCTATATGGGAGTAAGTGTGTATTGTGTCAGAAAGGAAGGTCGGTGCACCGGTGTTGATGCAGACAAGATCGAGGTGTTGGAGAAGGTCCACCAAAAGGGAGCCTCTCGGACAAGGTGCCGGAGAGCCCCATAAGGGGTGGTGGGCATTAAAGTCGCCTATCAACACGAAGGGTGAAGGGAGCTGATCAACAAGGTGTAGCACATCTGCCCTAGTAAGGGCAGATGACGATGGCGAATAAATATTACAGAGGGAAAAGGTAAATGTGGATAGGGTGATGTGGACGGCAACTGCCTGTAGGTGAGTATGCAATGAAATGGGATGGTAATAGACATCGTCTCGAAGGAGCATCAGAACCCCTCCATGGGCTGGGATACCTCCCATGGGTGGCAAGTCGAACCGCACAGAGGTGTAGTGTGGAAAGTCTGCACGATCACGTGGACGCAACTTAGTTTCCTGGAGGCAGACTAGAAGCGGGCAGTGCAATCGAAGGAGTAGTTTTAACTCCTCCCGATTAGAACGAATGCCGCGAATATTCCATTGAAGGAGCGCCATGATAAAAATGAGAGAAGAAATAAGGATAAAAACCAACTAGCAAGCGGGGTCACCTCGACGACCGCTGAGGACCCGATTTCGAGGGAGCACTGCTATCGCTGTCCAGGGGCAAAGGGTCGTGGTCCATAGGTTCGACCGACGCGCCTGCCACCTCCCTGAGTTGATCAGGAGGGGCAGTTTCCACCGCCGGTAGAGGGCCGGGTGCCCGGCAGACGGAGCGACCCGGTGAAACAGAAGACGGCCGAGGCCGGCAACTGTTGGACGGCGTGACGGACGGGTCACGCCTCGGCGGGGAAGGAGAGGAACTCTTTCTGGTCAGCTCTTCTGGAAGAGTGACGGCGGGAAGAGGCAGTTGACGGTTGGGAAGCCTGAGAACGCAGAAAATCCTCAAGGACGGGTTCCTTTTTCAAGGTCCGGGTATCTTGTTTAGGTGCTCTCGGTTTACTAGAGTTTGACGAAGACTGTACCTTAGAAGCAGCAGGAGGAAGCGGGGACGTGGAACGGGCAAACTTCGGGCTGGCGGATCGCACAACTGTGTCAGCGAAGGTGAAGTCACATGTCTGGGTACTGGAATCCTTGGTAGGTCGAGTTGAGGTTAGTACCTTACTGTATGTACCCGCAGGGAGGACAGTGGGCTTTCGACTCGCCAACAACTTACGAGCGGCAGATGTCGATACCTTCTCCGTAACCCGAATTTGCTGGATTACCTTCTCATCCTTGTATACAGGGCAGTCGCGAGAGGAAGCCGCATGGTCGCCGTTGCAGTTTAGGCAGTGAGGGGACGGAGGTGGGCAATCCCCCTCATGGGCGTCCCTACCACAAGTGACACACTTTGCTGCATTTGGGCAATGTTCACGGGTATGGTTGTACCTGTGGCACTGAAAACAGCGCGTTGGGTTAGGTACATAAGGGCGGACGGAGATGACATCATACCCTGCTTTGACCTTCGACGGGAGGTCAACCTTATCGAACGTCAAAAACACAGTACGAGTCGGTGTCAGCTGGTTATCGACCTTTTTCGTCACCCTGTGGACGGCTGTCACACCCTGATCGGACATATACGATTGGATGTCTTCATCAGACAACCCGTCAAGGGATCTCGTAAAAACTACCCCCCGTGACGAGTTGAGTGTGCGGTGCGCTTCTACCTTAACTGGAAAAGTGTGCAACAACGTAGTACGTATCAGTTTTTGGGCTTGGAAGGCACTTTCCACTTCCAGCAACAATGTGCCATTGCGCTGACGTGAACAGGTTTTAACAGGGCCAGCAATTGCATCGACACCTTTCTGTATAACGAAAGGATTGACAGAATTGAAATCCTTTCCGTCGGTGCGAGAGACAACCAGAAATTTAGGTACATTAGGCAGAGTCTTTTTAGGCTGAGGCGAGTCTAACTTACGTTTCTGGGTCAACGTCACGAAAGAAGATAAGGAAGTCATCGCGTAAGTGTCCCCCGTGATTACCGGCGTCTCGGATGGCGCGCTCCTTCCTAGTGGGGGCCCTCTCCGAGGGCTTACCCGCCTTAGGTGATTGTTCACACCTCAGGTCACACCTCCCGAGAACTGACGGAGGGACCAATCGGCACGTTCGGAAGGTACCAGCTCGGGTAATCACCCCTCCCTGGGCCTGGCCTATACCAGGGGGTACGTACGTGCCTTACTTGTCTACCCGGGGCGGGGAATTACGCGTTACCCCGTCACCTGCTACGCATGATAATGCGTGGGTCGGCCTTCAGACACGCACAGGGAGGAAAGAAGAAGAGGATAGGAAAGGAAGAGAAAGAAGGAAAGAAGTGTCTCAAACGCCGAGGCGGAGACTAATGAGGAGAAGAAGGCTAGGAGAGTACAAGGAGAGAAAGACAGAAAACGAAGGGTAAGAAAGGAAGGAACGAAGGAAGAAAAACCACAACAAGAACCACCGTATCTCACAAAATATGCCCGTCTCCGGGCGAAGGCATAAACCTGGAGGGAAAGTGAAGCAGCCTGGGGCAGAAGAAAGGCTGCTCCGGCTCGGGGCCCCGTGCGCGCCACACACGTACCCACAAAAGAACTGTGGGCCCCCTGGGGGGGTTGACCGACAGGATAATGACCGAAAGCTACCTGCGGCGATAGGCCGGTATACCCAACTTGTCAAACACTGTCCGAGTCCTGGGCTCCGGAGAAGTGTCTACAAATTCCCTATCCGAGCAAGTGTCATTTCGTGCAACTGTCACAAACTCCTTATATTAGGGGACAGTGCTTTTTTTAAACATTTTTTTTACTGGTGCTGACCATCTGTTGTGTCGCTAACTAGGAATCTCTACTGAACTCAGAACTTTCATACCCCAAGCCATTCAAAAGCTTCAACGCCAAATTTTAGCAATGCTGTGGGCAATCATCTCAGAGCCACCAATTGCTAGAATGGCCGAGGTGGCCCCGTGGGCTTTTCACCCAAGGTACCAGACGTGTTTTGATTTCTTTCTCTGCGGCCGTATGAAGTAACCAGTGTATGAAACTGTTGTGGAAAAAAAGACGTTGCTAGAATTTCCGTTGCTGTTACACCATTACAGACTTAACACCAGCTTTTGTTTTTGTTGTGGTCTTCAGTCCGGAGACTGGTTTGATGCAGCTCTCCACAATATCCTGAGCAAGGCTCTTCATCTCCACATAAGAACGGCAACCTACATTTGAATCTGCTTACTGTATCCATCTCTTTGTCTTCTGCGATTTTTACCCCCCACACTTCCCTCCAAAGCTAAATTCACAATTCCTTGATGTCTAAGAATGTGTCCTACCAATCTATCCCTTCTTTTAGTCAAGGTATGCCAGAAATTTCTTCTCTCCCCAATTCTGTTCAGTACCACATTAGTTACGCGATCCACCCACCTAATCTTCAGCATTCTTCGGTAGCACCATATTTCAAAAGCTTCTATCCTCTTCCTGTCCGCACTGTTTATCGTCCATGTCTCACTCCAATACAAGGCAACACTCCATACAAATGCCTTCAGAAAGGACTTCCTTAGGCTTACATCAATATTCGATGTTAAATTTCTCTTTTTCAAGAACGGTTTTCTACCCATTGCCATTCTGCATTTTATATCTTCTGTACTGCGACCATCATTTATTTTACTGCCCAAGTAGCAAAACTCATCTACCTCCTTTATTGCTTCGTTACCTAATCTAATTCCTTCAGCATCACCTGATTTTCTTACACTGCACTCCATTACCCTAGTTTTTCTCTTGTTAATGTTCATCTTCTATGCACCTTTCAGCACACTGTCCATTCCGTTCAATTGCTCTTCCAGGTCCTTTGCTGTATCTGACAGAATTACTATGTCATCGGCAAAACGCAATGTTTTTAATTCTTCACCCTGAACTTTAATTCCTTCTCCTCTAACGAACACTAATGTCAGTAGTTTCGTTTTATGCTTGCGTACAGGCCATTGGTCGCGCATTCAGGCAGTTCCTTTGAACTACACAGCTGTAAGCATGCTACTTTGTGTAAATCTTTCCTAACATCAAAAATTGTCAGACCGTATGTACGTACTATAACGAAATATATTTTCCATGTCGTGCGAGTCCTGTATTGATTTCAACGAACAGTTTCCAACACCGTGTATAAAGGAGATGATGTAGACAACACGAGTAGAACATTTGAAATCTTGCCAGGCCGGATTAGAGAAATACATCGATTCAAGTCAAAGTCGTGTGATAGATTTGTCAGCGCTAAAATGGATCTATATTATTGTTTTATGGACACATTTCGGGCAAAAGGGTACCCGAGATAGTAGGAGGTTGGGGGAGGAAAGTTCTTTCCGCTAATGAATACTGAGGAAATTCAAGGAACCTGGATTTGCAGCCGATTGTAGAAAGAATTTACTTCCGAAATTGAACATTTCGCGTTATCACGAAGACACATCTGAACAGGTGCGAAACCATATGATCAGTAAATTCCCATTGTTCTATTCACAAGTGGAACAGGTGGGTTGCAGAATATAAATGTAGACGAAAAGAAATTTCCTATGCTTAGAGTATCAACGAGTCACAATCGAAACGCCTGGTTGCAGCTATTATAAGAATATGAAATGTAACCACAACATTGACAATATCGCCGGAAGAGAAGGCCTGAGCGCTGTCTTGTCACGTCACAGATTTGACCGCGGTCACGTAGCTGACGTGCTGGCCGCTGTGGCACAGCCCACTGTCTCATAATAGCTAAACAGTTGGTCGATCGTAGCTTACTGACACCACAACGCTCAGACGTCTTAAAAAGGTGATGGGTTAAGGGGGGAAATTAAATACTTCACAAGGACAGCACTGATCGTTCCAGGTTTGTTAGACCCGCGGTTTGAGCGACACGGAGACATCCCGAGTAGTCAAACGCTTTAACAAACATTGTTCTAGTGAGGGGATCTCAGAACAGAAGTTTGTGAGGTATTCTCCCCACGCTGCGGGCGGCAACGGACAAAATCTAACTTGTGGTACGGGGAAGTACGTTCTGCAATGCCCGTTCACAAAGCCTGCAGAATAAATTGACAAAATCAGGATGATAATGTCTGAAAACTTAAGGGTGTTAGTGAGCTGGTCGTGCTGAGAAATAGTTAGGAAAGTAATCTGGTAAGTTGCGCCGTTTCCGATTTAGTTGGCCTTGCAGTTATAGTCGAGCCGCCGAAAGAACGACTCTGACAGCTAGCGGCTATGTTGCCAATGCTGCTACGCGGCTGTTTGTTGTTGCGCCGTGTCGGTCGCCGGCACACGAATATTACGTCCGAATATTTTCGGACCGTTGCTATGTACTAATAAAGCGTGAACGAACGAGAACAGTCACGCAGTAATGAAAAACACTTTTTGCAGCTAAAAAGAAAAGGTTTCGAATTATGCCTCGAGTTAAAGTAAAGCTTCATATGTTCCAGTATTCCATTAAATATAATGTATCATTTATTCTTTAGCCAAAGTTTGCTAGTTGAAGAATTTTGCTTATATATTTCATCTTCTATAGACATTTTCCACAGACTCGCTCGCTGTTATTACTCTGACACTGTATTGTAGCAGTCGGCCGAAAGGGTAAACAAATAAGGACTACCACTTTACAAGTAGTAAAACCGCCTCTTCCAGTGAAATGATTTGTCTTCTTACATAAAAAGAAGAGTTTTTTTGTCTCATTCGTTTATGGTCGCTGTTGACTGCCATAGTATAGTGTCTGAGTAATTTTATCAGATCAGTTTCGACAGCTAGTCTATTGGTCACAGAAGTAGAAATAAAATCACGTAATTTTTCAGTAAATGATCTTTGGTTGCGAAACAAACTGTACATTAAAAATCAGTCGCGGCCAGCATCATGTGCAATGCACCGCTGCTACTGCTACTATCGTCCCCTAATATTATTAAATCTTCTACCCTTTCTTCTCGTTCCAATGCCTCTTCTAAGATGCGCCACGTATGTGTGGTGACATCATTCCATTTTGTGCCCAATGCTTCACGAACTAAGAATTCTATTTTTGTTGATGAAAAATTATTTCTTTCTGCAACGTTCGATTACACCTGAGCCACACGAGTTCTATTGCATTGAAATGGCAGTGATATAATGGAAGGCGCAACACTATGACCACTTTATCTCCAGCAATTTTATCAATTTCATAAATGATTTTTCGGATTTTGTTTTTGTAACAACGAGACAAACGATGAACACGCGACAGATGCTTTGCAGCGACTGAAGCACGCCACCCTGCGCGACCTTGAGTGGCAGGGTGGCAACGCGGCACCGTTATCCCGGCAACGTTTACGAATTCCAGAGCTCAGGTTGGCGGTTGAGTGTCCCCCCCTCCCACCCTCAGCGGCCCACGTACACGAAATGTCAGGATCGTTCTTTCGGCGGCCCGACTATAACCAGTCATGTTGCACTATGCGCACATTTAAGCAGCCTACTAGTGATGTCAGACGTGTTTGATTGCTCCAAATCACACTAGAGTGATACCAAAATTGGACATTAGATGGTAGTAAGGTACGAACAGCTCAGCAGTGCTATGTCTTTTTCGGTTTTATATAACCGAACGAAGAATAGGACTGAAACATTGTCTCTGGCATGGGCCTTTAACTTTGAAGCGCAAGATGTGATTATGTAGCTCCAATGCCTATAAACCACAAACTGGTCAAAGTCTCAAATTTATCATTTATCAGCACTATCTACCCTGTAATACGCATACTAGCTGACCACCATGTAGGCTGGTATATAGCTCAGTAACATCACAACATGTTGGCAAGTCTTTCACTTTACTGCTCCCTTCACGAAAGCCACTAGGAAAGTTAGACTAAATATCACTTCCTGTGAGTTCGAATTTCTGATTTTACTGGGTCATGATGTGGCATGTCTATTTGGTGGAGTATTGTTTTCTACTTATTGACATATTCAGGAATTTTAATAATCCACTCTTAGGCTCAATCTTAATTTCTGCAATACATCTGGTTATTTGCATTACGTTCTCGTGCTTATAAAAATGACTTAACTACGCTCTTCTGATACTCCACCTGCTCCAGTAATCTTACATGGAACGGTCGCAGATTGACGAGCAGCAGTCAAAAAATTCATCAATTTCAACTCGACATTTCTGTAATCATATGCACTGCCCTGTGGCGGAATAATTTGTTGTAATATCTGGACACATTTCGCAATCCCTTCTACACAATTACTCTAGTTCTGAGGTAAAGCAAATATTTAGGAATCGGAATGAAACTGGTGTGAGTAAAGGTTGTGAATATTATTTGGTAAAACACTCGAAATGTAGCTTCTGGGTTGGAAATATCCGCACGACAATTCACGTTCGTACATAATATGAATAATTTACGAATAGCACCGATGAGAAGTCTATCATGGATCCGTAGACGGTCACTAACCGTTCAAATTCAAATGTTTGTAAAGCCTATGGGACTCAACTACGGGGTCGTCAGTCCCTAAACTTACAAACTACTTATGAACTATTTACGAACTAGGACGGCACAAATATCCATGCTCGAGGGGGGATTCGAACCCCCGACCGTATTGGCCGTGCAGACCGTGACTGAAGCGCCTCAGTCCCCTCGGCCACCGCGGCCGGCCACTAACCGTGTTAATAAAATTTGCACTCATTTACCGTATCACTGAGAAATGCAAGTGCAAAACAAGTTGACTGTTAATGACATCGGATACAGTTTATGTGCATGGTTAATACCTTGCTCCAGCCAAACCTGCCATTGTGACCATCCATAAATGCGAGTTACTAATTGCGTAATCACCCCTCACAACTCGCATAAACACACGTGCGTGTAACTCATGGAAAGATGATCCACAAGCATGCTACAACCTCAGAACCATAATTCGTAGTTAAAATTTTACTTTCCGTCCCGGCGGCCTCGCATAATTACGTTGGCAACAACAGGATAGAAAATATTTGGCAATATGTTAATAGTCTTATAAATACGAACCGCATGGAATGACAATGTTTCGTACAGACCACGAGGTAAACTATGCTGTTACTGCTCAATGGCTATGTCCGCTAAGTATAAATACCCTCTTAAAACATTTGCGTTGTCTAACAGCTAATGTCAACGACACATGATTGCGAACATTATCACGAGAGGACGCCAAGTAAAAACTAACCCTTCCAACTGAAGTGAAATTAAAGCTATTTAAATTTCTGTTGCAGTTTAATACATGCTACAGCGATAACAATTTCTTTAACAGTCTGTCAAGATTGTTCAGCAACCAGAGTTGCTTAGGAATTTAATAACTAAACATAAAATTAGAAGCGCTTTGATCAAATGCTAACGCCGCCGCGGTGAAGTGTCCGAGGCGCCTTACTGCGGATCGCGCCGTTGCTCGTCGTCGGAGGTTAGAGTCCATCGGATGCAGCCGCACGCACGCGTTTGTTCTGTCCTTAGGTTAGTTTAAGTAATTTGTAAGCCTAGGGAATGATGACCAAAGAAGTTAAGTCCCACAGATTTACAAACATCTAAACTTTTTTTCTTCTAACGCCTTGAGATACTTTACGACACCTAAATACCACATGACAGTATTTGTTAAATCATTTCCGAAGCATCGACAAATGCCTAATAATGATAATGATATAATAATAATAATAATAATAATAATAATAATAATAATAGAGTCGAGTAACAGCCAGAACATTTTGTTTCAAACTCCACACCACGTAACTAGAACATCAGTTTCGTAGTCTTTTCTACAAGAGATTCATATGACTTCATGTAACTGCAAAGGAGTAAATAGGTCAAGACATTTCGCAATGTAGCGCAACAATGTCAGTGCGAGAACAAGCAGTTAACGCCTATGGGCCCCATACAAGATCAGACCTCACCACTCCCAATTTTTGTACCTCCCAATGGACACTATTTATTTCAGAATCTCATCAGCATAATTTTGAGACATGTTTAGGAGAGACCGATCTGACGGTAAGACTGTTGTATGAAATGGTCTGGTATTGGACTCCATCTTAGGTATGACTGTAAATTTGATGTGTTAATATGTGCCTACACACAGGAAAATTAATCTCCGAAATGATCAATTTGTGGTACTATGTAACAGGACTAGAACAAACCACCAGTACTGGACGTATCATGTCCCAACCGCGGCACAACCTTTATAGTGCCTCGTGCGTGGCTTCCCCCCCCCCCCTTCGCACGGCGTCCATCTTTCGCCACCCACCAACCAGTACGTCAGGGGCCCGTCACCTTGTCTTTCAGACCATTTGGTTCCCGGGGCAACTACAAGGTTTGCCGGTCCAGTCCGTCTCAGACTTCAAGTCGCACGCTATGGCTGTAGCGGCCCTACCGTCCATTACGGATTCCCGTGTGAGGTCGAACATACGGCCGAATCTGCTGTGAAGTAAGTGAAGCAAACGCAGTCTTCGCGTTTAAATACTTCTTATATTGGTGTGCTGTCTGCTCTTTCGGCCTTGTCCGAAAGAACAGACACCGCGCCAATATAATAAAGATATTATCGACAATGACTGTCCTTTATGGTTCAATACAAAATTCTCAAAAATAAATCATTAGTATCATCTTACAAGATTAATGGTGAACTCTGAACCCATCACAACGTTTGATTATTTATGGTATATGCTACAGTCAGTAACAGCAGTACCGAAAGCGCAATGGCTGTCACATTATTGGTCTTTGCCATTCATCTGTATTGCAAAAATTTTAGACGTTACTTTTTGCATATTAAAATCTTCCTTATGCCAGCATCGACGTAGTGTGCTGATGTTTGCAATGGCAGTTGCATGTTGGAAAATCCATTCATATGTTTGTGTTGATCACAATGTTGTTCCTGCACTACAGTTTACCTTTGTCCGATGAGTAATTGTCTTAATACGAACATTTAGTTGTAAGCATTAGTGCACTACAATGCCTGGGTCGTAACTAAAATTTCCCCAACGTTTTAAATTTTCATTGAGTAGGCATGTAGGACAAATTCAGAGATCGTGTACTGTCAAAGTCGCGGTACATCCCACACTGAAGTGTAACTGGAAACAATCTATACAACGGAACTTACATTAATTTCGTAAAAATGTAGGATAAATGTAGAGAACCGGTATCAACTGTCCTGCGTATATCTTGTACAAAGATTCTGAAAAATTAGGATGACAAGGGGACCAGGCGACTTATTAAACACGGATTTTAATTCAAATGTTTGTAGAGCTTATGGGACTTAACTACGGGGTCTTCAGTTCCTAAACTTACAAACTACTTATGAACTAACTAATACGAAGGACGGCACAAATATCCATGCCCGAGGGGGGATTCGAACCCGCGACCGTAGTGGCCGTGCAGACCGCGGCCGGCACGGATTTTAATGAAAAATATTTTATGTGACGAGCAGATTTTCTTGCTACGGTCCTTAATTTCCGAAAAAACGAAGTTTTATGCATATATTCTATACCAGTAACTTTAGTTAGCCACATATCAAGCGGGCGTAGCACAGTAGCCAACGTTCATAGGAGCAATATTTGTGATGCTGTTTCAAAAGCTACCCGTGTATCTTTTGATGCACGACTAGCAAATTTTTTAGAAATAGTTTTTTCGCAGTAACTTACAAAGCATTCAGTACATACACGCCTTAATATTCTTGCGTATGGAAAATCCCGAAATTCTCGGATTTTTAAATCGCGAATAAATTGAAGACCTGACAGTCCAAAATGCAACTGGCCTTCGCGAAATCAGGGAAGTTCACGGAAGCGCTGTACGTGTTACAAAAATTCCGGCATATTTGAAGGAAGTGATTCTACACGTATGCTTTGACCCATGACGTCAATATGGTGGCCGTGAAAAGAATAGAGACATTAACGGGACAAGCGAGGGAATGGGTGTGTCTAGGGCGAGGTCATTCCAAGCGGAAATAAACGAGAGAATGAGGGTCACTTGTGTTTGATACCATTGTTTTAGCTGTTTTATTCCGCAGGGTTGTTTAGCATTGTATCCTTTAGGATGTATTATAGGTCAACTGAATTCTATACTATTTTCTGGTACAATTTTGTGTGTAATGGCTGATTGGAATCGTTTTTTTGTATTATAGCTCGATTGAAGTTTTCGATACCTATTTTGGTGTTTTGTATCTGAAGGGGTTGATTGGAATCTACTACATTTGTGGTATGGGTCAGCTAAAATTTTCGATACCCGATTTGCGTGTTTCGTCGTTTTTGGTGTTTTTTTTCCTCGAGTAATGTATTTTTGTGTTTTCCTGATTGTTTTTCTTGGAAATACTGAAGGACTGTGTACCATCCGTCTGTATTAATCCATGGCTTCACTAGCGAGGACGCACACGAAAAAAAAACACGGAAAACATTACCAAACAATGCTCTTAAAACTTTCCATTACGCACAATAAAACTTTCCTTTGCAATAGTCTTCTGCCAAGCAGTTACTATTACGGATGATCGACATTTCAAGTGATTCATGAAAATAAATAAAGCATGGTACTTGGGTAGGTGGTTGGGTGAACGTGAACTGATATGTTTGTCTTTTAAAAAGTAATGTCAAATTCATAACTAAAGGATAATCATCAGTGTTTTGAGTCTTACAATATTCTGACGTCAGAGGTCAACAGGTCTCCCATAAATCAACAGGTAACGAACAAAAGTGTCATTCATCGATATAAAAAACAAGGAAATAGAAACGAAATTAACCATCCGCGAAATGAACTGGAAAAACACGGCTAAAACACGTAACACGCCAAATAATCACAGAACTCATTTTCAAACCGTAATAACCACCCTTCAAGCAAGAACAAAACCGTACCGACCTACGTCACATAAAATGCAAGAAATAGAACACCCCCCGACACACACACACACACACACACACACACACACACACACACACACACAGTAGGTTAAGAGTTTCACAATAAAAGTTCAAAATGCTCTACTTTCTACGAGAAGTCTTAACGCGACGATAAATATTTTGGGTCAATTGTCTGGGATACGACCCGGCGGCTTTGACCAATGACATTAAATCTGAGAAAGACGATAGGTTGTTTACAAGCAGAACATAGATGAAGGATTAAGATTTTGTGTTTAAAAAGTGATCTGTAGCTTTTGGGCTAAGACCTGTGATAATCTGTAACGAGTATAATCACAGATTATTACCTACAATACATAAGTATTACTAAATTATCCCGTATGTTTATATTCGTTGTTTGTGTTTTGCTAGCTGGTGTATCTACGTAGCCTATCTGAGACTCCTCTGACGTCATTGGTCAAAGCCAACGGGTTCTGTTCCGGTCTTCAATTATGTCTATTTTTAATCAATTTAGTGCACTTTTTCACAGGACTGATCAAATCCATGTGATTTGCCTCCATGCTGATAGAAAGATCAACACGTTCACATTTAATCGAACAGTGTTTACCGACATTGCTTCTGAAAAATTCGTGTAACTGCGATGTCATTAGGTTTCATTAAATTACGTACTGCCTTGCGACTGTGTGTTGCGTTTGTTTCTGCAACAAATACCATCTACAATTTTTTTTTTCTGAAAATAGCATCCGTTGCATGAAAAACCGCTAGTTAATATGGCCGTCTCAAATATACCTACGACTCACCTTACACCGGATTAACAATTTAGAGCATCCCCTTGTGAATATCGAGGCATATAGACGTTTTCTTCACACTCCATTCGAGATTGGAGCAGGAAGGAACATCCTAATTTTGGTTCGTACATAACTGAGTTATATAGTGCGTAGTTGAACGCAACTTACGCGCGCGTGTTTACAAATTTATGATATAAATGGCTGTTGAGCCCAAAATGTTTAAAAAAATTTAAATATTGCCACAATCTTGTCTGAAACCTGAATGAGATTTTCCACACTTCCATCTTTAATCATTACTGCCAACTAACAACGGCGTCATTTACACAATTGGGTACTCACGCAGCACACAATGGAGTAGAAGAGTACATTGTGTTGATGCCAAGCACGTTGAAGGATGACCACATCAACAGGCATGGTGATTGTATTGCTCTCACAGACCAACAGCCCTTCACGCTTTCCACAGCCAGACTGTAGTCACGTGAGCATGCCCTTCAAACCGCCAAGGTACGTATTACACAGCTGCGGTAGGATCTTTGACAAGTTCAATAAAATAGAAAGTTCGTTCGAAGAGTTGCCGGAAAGCTACTTGGAGAGCCAGCAAACAGGCGCTACTACGCATGCGCGGCAATGGTGACGGCATGTGTCCGTGCTTGGTGTTTGGACTCTTCGAACACCTATCGTGTTTTATTTAGCCTTTTTGCCACCTTCGGTAGTGTAGCGTGAAAAGACAGCAGAAAGAACAGTAACGGCGCGAATGTTATTTACATCACATTTGATTTGTTTATTCACCACTTATCTTTTACAAAATTTTACGCAATGTGTTTAGCAAGATAATTAAATGCAAGATACACTTACAGAAAAATATATGCAATATAGCAGAGTATTGGCCTCCTACTTACAAAGGAAAGTTGTTCCTACTTTTTCTCAGATTATATTTTCTTTAAATATTTTCGCCATATAATATTTTTTGTAAGGAGAAACATTTTGGCAACTTATTGTACAATATTGTCCTGAGTTCTCAATTTGTGTTTTCTTGTCAGGTCCAAGTGCTTCCAAATTCTTGTATTATGGTTATTATAGAGCTGTTTCTCCTACACAGGAACCACTCGTGTTACGCACACAGGAAATGTTGTGGTGTACAAACTCTACATTGGCTGTTAATAGAGCTTTGCAAGAACCACAGCGAGAGATTTAAACGAAAGCAGCAATTGCTGGGAGACAGGGTGGCTTATTTGAAAGCATTCACCGCAGTGCAATGCGAGAACAAATGTAGGTGACTGTTACGGCCTACAAAACATCACTAATAATAATAAGTCCTATTTTTGAGAGAACAACGTTCAATTTATACTCTCTCGCAGTGATAAATGCTCAACGAGGTCAACAATGCGTCTCTTGCGGAAAACATCTGCAAGTGAACGGGAAAAAAATTCTGTATCTTCTTTGGACCTATTTATTATGCCATGGGTCTCATCTATTGCACCTGGCATTCCTTTATTTCCCAAATGGGATTCGATGTCATCTCTTTCCTCTTTATAACGTCCACTCCCAGACTACTAATAAATTTCGCATTTTCTTTTCTCCTTTTTTCCCCTCCAAACACAACGAGCGGACAAACGTTGAGCATGGCTGTTACATTAAAGAAACCTGCAGCTTCATGGCCAGCAAACCACAAAAAGAATCAGATTATGTTGTAATACGAGTATCTCCCCCATTCCCGCATCCTGGTACTTAAAAGAAACAAAATGTCTAAATTATTCTGCCAGAAGCCACCGCCGGCCGCGGTGGCCGAGGTGACTGAGGCGCTCCAGTCACGGTCAGCACGGCCACTACGGTCGGGGGTTCGAATCCCACCTCGGGCATGGATATTTGTGCCGACCTAGTTCGTAAATAGTTGATAAGTAGTTTGTAAGTTTAGGGACTGATGACCCCGTAGTTACGTCCCATAAGCTTAACAAACATTAACTTTAATTAACAGAAGCCACCACACCCACAAATGTTAGACAAATTCCTTATATGAGAAACGTGGCACAAAGTTAAAAAAATACAAAATAGGAAATAAATTCTGATTTTATTTCGGCGCAACAACATTGCGTGGAACTCGACGTCACTGGATACGAAATCTAAATTTTGAATTCTGTCATCTTCTACAGGTGATATTATAAGAATAAATAAGACCGACAATTACAGAAGAAACACACAGTAGATATATGTCCACATATAAGATAAGAATAAGGGAGCGTCGTGTATCCCCACTACAAGTAAAAAGAGCCACGCGCATGCGCGAATCTGGCAGCCAGAAAAATTTCATCGGGCAGCATCTGGCTACTTGGCTCTGCTTGCAAGCAACTCTTCGAACAGCTGGCACCTCACTTCAAGTAGCCAGATTCGGGGCCAGGCGCTCTTCAAACGCGAACTTACGTATTGCGCATGTGCGGTAGCCAGAAAGCAACTCTCCGAACGAAGCCAGAGAATTCTCTTAAGTGAGCATTGATATGCAGGGAACGGATTTTCTGTTCGCAACATGGGCTTCCTGATTTCGTAAAACGATTTTCCAATTCAGCTTTTGGTTGGTAATGTATACACTCTAGAATCGATTCTGAAAATCCGCTTTTACAAAGCGATTTTCCACTTCCACAATTGATTTTCGTGCCCCTGTAAATTCAACCGTTTTTGAAACGTGCCTCTCTTGTCAAGATGCGTCTTCTAGTGAAGAATTTTCGGTTAATATGGACAAAGTAACTTTTTCTGTAGTGCAAAAGATGTATAAGAATTACACTGAGCATGAATCTGTACCTTTAAGTAATAAGAAATAGCGACTGTGCTGACTAAATCAGGAACTAAAACAGCTGTTTTTAGTCGCCATTGGAGTAGGCTAGAAAATTCGCTTCAGGGTTTGACGTGTAAACACGATAGCAAAAAACAGTTTACGAAATTCGTCTTCCGGAAGATGTGTTGCATGTAAACGTAGTGCTTGAGCTCGACTTCTCATGTCCTCGCATTAAACTGTGTTTACGTACAATCTTTGCTTGGAACATAATTACAGTGTTCAAATGTTTGTAAGTCCATTGGAGCAAAGTGCTAGGGTCATCACTCGCTAGAATTACAAACTACTTAAACTAGCTTGCACTAAGTACAATAAACCCACCCATGCCCAAGAAAGGACTTGAACTTCCTGCGGGAACGGCCGCACAGTGCAGCATGACGGCCGCGGCGGAGCGGCCGAGCGCATTGACGCGCTATGCTCCGATGCGCGAGGCCGTTCCCCGTCGTGGGTTCGAATCCCCCCTCGGGCATGGATGTTTGTGTCGTCTTTAGTATAAGGTAGTTCCTCAGTAGTTCGTAAGTTTAGGGACTGATGACCCCGTAGTTAAGTCCCTTAAGCATGACAAACATTTGAACATTTTGCAGCATTACGCGTTTGACCACGCGGCCATTCTGTGCGGCGAAGCATTAGTGTCTCAGTAATCGCCTCATACTCATGTCGAAGTTGTGAACCTGACATACTAGGTACTAGGAGGGTTCGTTAATAAATTACAAAATTGTTGTTTGTTAAGCTTAAGGGACTTAACTACGGGGTCATCAGTTCCTAAACTTACAAACTTATTATCAACTAGCTTATCCTAAGGACGTCACAAATATCCATGCCCGAGGGGGGATTCGAACCCCCGACCGTAGTGGCCGTGCAGACCGTGACTGAAGCGCCTCAGTCCCCTCGGCCACCGCGGCCGGCAAATTACAAAACTTTGATTGATTTTTGTCTTAAGAAATTCTCTGTAGTTTTCTGAACAGTTTGTTTTTTACAACTATCTAGTCTCTAATTCTGACTAATGTTCATTAAAGAAATAAATCGCAATTTGCGATCAGTTATGGCTTCACTGTACTAGGTCTAGATAGAATAACAAGAGCGGCGAATGAAAATTTGTGCCCGGGGGGGATTCGAACCCGGGATCTCCTGCTTACTAGGCAGACGCGTTGACCACTCCGGTACCGAGGACACAGTGACCAAACCGACTGCAGAGGACTCTTTCATGCACGTCTCCCGCCACATCCAAATCTCCATTCGCCACGCTGTCTCTTTCCTATAGCACATCCTACTTGTTCCGTAATGCTCGCCGGCCGCGGTGGCCGAGGGGACTAAGGCGCTCCAGTCACGGTCTGCACGGCCACTACGGTCGGGGGTTCGAATCCCCCCTCGGGCATGGATATTTGTGCCGTCCTAGTTCGTAAGTAGTTCATAAGTAGTTTGTAAGTTTAGGGACTGATGATCCCGTAGTTAAGTCCCATAGACTATACAAACATTTGTTTTTGTAATGCTCGCAGCCACAATACTGTATTCCCGCATCAGGGAGAACAGACCATGACGTATCGAGACACAATTAATTGTCGTCAGGAGCCCAGCCTCTACTTGTATACAATTATATATTCTTGACGACGTTACAGCGTTCAATGAATGAAATAAATCGCAATTTGCGATCAGTTATGGATGTGGTATAGGAAAAAGACAGCGTGGCGAATGGAGATTTGGGTGCAGCGGGTGACGTGCACGGAGCAGTCCTCTGCAGTCGGGCTGGTCACTGTGTCCTCGGTACGGAGTGGTCAATGCATCTGCTTAGTAAGCAGGAGATCGCGGGTTCGAATCCCGGCCAGGCACAAATTTTCATTCGCCGCAATTCGTATTCCATCTACACCTAGTACAGTGAAGCCATAACTGATCGTAAATTGAGATTTATTTCATTCATTGAACTCTGTAACGTCGTCAAAAATATATAAATGTTCATGAAAGGTTAGGTTTAAGATAGAGAACTTTGAAGAAAAATTTGAATGGAACAAACTTAGCTTATGATAAGTGTATTTATTAGTGGAGGTAGTTGGTTCGGTTCAGGCGTAAGGCGAAGATATGAACAGGTTGCGGTATTTTTATGCACAAGTCACGAGATTAAATAAATGCAAACTTTGATCAATTAAAAAGGCAGTATGATCCACGTATTTCCATTAAACGTCCACAGATGACAACCCTTTCATGCACTCTGTCCACCTGGCAGAGAGTTGTGATGTGGCTACCAGAGGCCATTATTCAAAGCAAAACCTACAATTGTAAGTTTTCTTTGTCTTTCTCTATATTAGAGGTTTAAAAGCTATACATTGTTATTAGAAGTAACACTAGACAAGAGCCAATTCCGATACGCTTCGAATATGTTATAGTCTAGAACAAAATGAGAGACTTATTTTTATACATGCCCGTATGGTATTTGAAGTGGTCCCGTAGATGCCTATTATTTGTCTTTCTGTGGTCACTGCCGCGGTGGAGTAGCCGAGCGGTCTAAAGCGTCTCACTGCGGGGCGCGCGGTTGCTCGCCGTGGAGGTTCGAGTCCTCCCTGGGCATGGGTGTGTGTGTGTGTGTGTGTGTGGTGTCCTTAGGTTAGTTTACCTAGGTTTAAGTAGTTTGTAAGCTACGGACGGATGACCACGCAGTTTGGTCCGATAGATTTACAGACATTTGAACATTTTTTGAACATCTGTGGTCACTCCCCACTCGGGACATGCAGACTGACCTACAACCCCCATTCCTCTTTCCTCTGTTAGGATACCACAATACCTGATGAAGGGGGAAACGCAATGGCATACACAAAAAATAAATAAATAAACAAACAAATACACAAAAAAGCAAAAATATTTATAACTTTATCAATAGATGGTGCCGTGAGCGGCATACGATGCAGATAACGGGACATACGCACGATTCACTGCCTCCTTTTCCCTTCTTCAAAAACTGGGTAGTCGTTGACGCTTTCGTGATTACTAAATGAGCCTGTACGACGTTGCATTGACAAAGGATCAGCTGGCAGAACGGAAGCTTGCTTATAGCCAACTTCGAATACATTGGCGCTATCACTTACAAGTTGCATTAGGTGATGTCGCTATCCAAATACCTCTGTTCTTTTCAAATCAGAATTGCTGATAACAAGGAATTACGTTAAGTTCCGTAAAAGAAAATACTTCTCTCAGGATATTTTAGTATTTCGGAAAGACCAAGTACCCAGACGTGCAGTAATTTGGTTGTTTTGTGGTGCACGTTCTTTCTCATTTGACCGCGATCCCCTGAACGAGACTTTGCGACCCCTGGGGATCGCGACCCACAGGTTGAAAAACACTGTTCTATGCTATTATTAAGGGAATCTAAAGGCTTGTACTATATTCTTTTTGATGGACTGTGTTCAGACGACAACAAGTTCAATTACTTACGAATGTCTTAATCACCTTTCGTTAATAAAGGGAGATATTACTGGTAAAGTTTAGAAAATGACAAAAGTGTTCCTCGCCATAAGAAAAACTCGTGGTCACTTTGAGGTAAGTAAACCGATAAATCGTGTTATTAACGTTTTTGCTTTGCAAAATATTAATTACTACTGCAAACAGTTAAAACTTAGGAATATTTTAATTCAATATTTAAATCCAAATATGTCGAAAAAAATTGATTCAAGGTATAACTTCTGGCATTCATTCAGGCTTCCTTGCAGCTTCATGTTTTTCTTTTTCGTCATGTCTAAACTTTCCTTCCTTTCAGTCCGAATTTTACTAGACACTTCATGAGTACAGGCAGAAATGAGGGGAAAACAGAAAGGAGGAGATTGGTCGACTGACGATAACTACTGTAGCCGGAACAACCACCACTACGCCACTGGTGGCTGCTCCGCCTTGTGTAACAAGCCAGCGTCACCGGTGGCGCCGCCAGTGACGTCGGCCGGCCTAGTGTAATAAGGCTCATACCCTCTCACTCTAGCCTCGTGAAACCATTGACGTTGCTGTTCGCAGGGACTGGTATCAACTTTGATACGTATGTTAAGATGTACCTGTTGGCAACCAAGTACTAATGTAACATCTTACAACAGCGTCTAGACACTGTATGAAGTTACCTTGCTATTCTCCAAAGCGAAACCCTTCATTCTGCGATGGTGGCTGAGGATATCTGCAGTTCACAAGGATTTTTCTTTATTGCCTACATCCCGTAAGCTATATGGTTCCGTTTTAGCCTGTTATCTGCGATGGTCTCTATTTCTCAGCTTTGAGTGCGTCCCTTTGGCTTCACACAGCCTCCCAAAAATGTCGACAGTAATACTCAATATATGACAGTATGTTCAGTTTAAATCTGCAGCAATTATGCCTCGTGGTTCCTTTGTACAGCATTTTGAAAGTGGAACTTTAAATATGGACAGCCAGTACATGAGAATATATCATATGCTATTTTATGGAGCTCAGGAATAATGGTGCCCATATTTTTATATGATGGAAGATATTGAAATGATTTCACTCGATTTACCTGTATTCTCAACTGCAGCCAACGCTGGAACAGCCATAATTATTCAGCGATTTCTGAGGTCTACATAACACACACATCAAATAAACAAAAATTTTAACAAAAAACCGACTTAAAAAAAGCTATTCCGAAACAAATTAATACGCACTAAAAAGTAAAAAAATAATTGCGTATTCTTCTATAACTTAGTAATCAAATTACTTTTTCTACTCATCAATATGTACGTACGATTTATGTGCTTATCACGCAAGAAGATAGGTAGGTATCTACCCACTTTAACTCAACACATACCTATGAATAACAAAGAATGATCAGAAAATTTGATTCTCCTAAGTAAAATGAAATGAAAAATATTGGACTACATAAAAGTCAGTCAAGTTATTACGATAATGTAATGTAGTTACAATTATCATTATTTTTGGAGTCGGTGTCAGCCAAGGAATCATCAGATCCGACTTCGGTCTCAATATTCTTGTATTATTTTTGCTAGGTATATTTTAGTGTTTCCTTCAATGACACCGACTCCAAAAATAAAAATAAATGTAACTACATTATCGTAATAACTTGATTGACTTTTAAGTAGTCTAATATTTTTAATTTCATTTTACTTAGGAGAACTCTAAAAATACTTTGATCAATTTTTGTTATTCATATGTACGTGTTGAGTTAAAATGGGTAGATACCTACCTATCTTCTTGCGTGGTAAACACAGATCGTACCTACATAGTGATGAGTAGAAAAAGTAAGTTGATTATTAAGTTATAGAAGAATACGCAATTACTTTTTTTTACTTTTTAGAGCATATTAATTTATTATTATTATTATTAATGGATGTGGAGTACACTAACTAATTTTTCTGAATATGGGTAGACCTACTAAACGTGCTGCTCATATGAGACAGCGCCGTTTAAATTAAACAAACGAAGCCTGGAAGAAACGCCTATCTCAACAGAGGAAACCTACCTCGAGGACAATTTCAAAAGAGGCTTGCAAAGATCACAAAAATAGACTTTCAAAAATGCGGCTTTACATTTAAAAAGTTTTGCACAGGGAATTACTTGACCATAACGACGTTACGGTAGGTGACTCAAACATTCGGATAGCCTATAAAAGATTCGGTCGAGTATCGTTAATTTGCTCCTAAGAATTGAAGAGTTCCGTTTTTTGTCATGCATCCCATAATCAGAATCTATTGAGTTATTCGTCCATTTGTGGCGCACATAATAATGCAAATTTTATATTTATATGGCTTTCTTGTTGTTGTCGCTGTTATTTAAAGGGGGCTAAACTGCGAGGTCACCAGTCTGTGGTTTTCTTTTGGATTCCATTGTCAGAACTGGACCAAATTGAAATGGAACCACACGGAAAGAACCAGCTTTCAAATAAAAAAAGAATCATCAAAATCGATTCACACAGTTGAAGGTTCTGAGGTAACAAACATAAAACATACAGTCGAATTACGAACTTCCATGCCGCCCGCGGTGGCCGAGGGGACTGAGGCGCTCCAGTCACGGTCTGCACGGCCACTACGGGCGGGGGTTCGAATCCCCCCTCGGGCATGGATATTTGTGCCGTCTTTAGTATAAGGTAGTTTATAAGTAGTTTGTAAGTTTAGGAACTGATGACCCCGTAGTTAAGTCCCATAAGCTTAACAAACATTTTTTAAAGAACTTCCGCCTTTTTTTTAAGTCGGTTAAAAAAGTCTTGCATCACCACAAGTCTAAGGATTCATGGCCCTTTACATAAAAATGGAATAGAGATGTACAAAAACAACATTTCAGTTCTGTTTATCGTTAATGACAACAGAAAGCGAGAAGTTGTACTACAAAAACCTAGACATTCCGTATTTTTATTGCAGCATACACCAGTACCCTAATACCCGGAAACACGTCCTCTTGCACTGATGCATGCCTATATCCATCGTGTCATACTATCCAATAGAGCATCAATTGCCATCTATTAAGATGAATCCTTCACCGAAATGCTGCCGATATGGTTGCACTATACATAGGTGGACGTCATCCCTGTACTACATAGCCGTTTGGAAGCCTTCTACGGCCACCAGTCGCGTAACGTAGTCCAACATAATTCCACCCAAAACATCAGAGAACCGCCGCCTTAATGTAATCGCTGGACGGTGTATTTAATGCGTTCAGGCTAACTAGGCTGCCTCCAGGAAACGTCTCCGACGATTTTGTGTTTGAGGGCAGATGCAATTCGCATACGTGAATAGTACATGATACCAATTGCGACGATTCCATTCAGCATGGTTTTTGGGCCCATCCGTATCGTAAACTACCTAACTTCGGCCAATGTTTACGTGCTTTCTTGTGAATTTTCACATGAAGACGTAAATTAAATGTTTTGTTAAAATTAGGGACCTGTGTTGTACACAATGAAAGAAGAAAGATAATACACTCTACATTTTCTTAGCTTTA
This sequence comes from Locusta migratoria, assembly GCA_026315105.1. Classification (NCBI taxonomy): domain Eukaryota; kingdom Metazoa; phylum Arthropoda; class Insecta; order Orthoptera; family Acrididae; genus Locusta; species Locusta migratoria. The sequence continues at coordinate 180,160 of CM048755.1, read as the reverse complement.
TAAAATTTTTAATAGTGGCCGACGTTTCCCTGGAAATGGGTGAAGTCGGCCACCAACGAAATGTTATGAAAATACGAAGATACGCACGTAGAGATGTTGTAACGATGGAAAATTGTATTGAAATGCAGGAGGTCTGCATCGAATTGACGCGTGGTGCAGGGAATGGCAGTTGAATCTCAATGTAGACAAGTGTAATGTGCTGCGAATACACAGAAAGAAAGATCGTTTATCATTTAGCTACACTATAGCAGGCCAGCAACTGGAAGCAGTTAATTCCATAAATTATCTGGGAGTAGGCATTAGGAGTGATTTATAATGGAACGACAATATAAAATCAATCGTCGGTAAAGCAGATGCCAGACTTAGATTCATTAGAAGAATCCTAAGGAAATGCAGTCCGAAAACAAAGGAAGTAGGTTACAGTACATTTGTTCGCCCACTGCTTGAATACTGCTCATCAGTATGGCATCCGTACCAGGTGGGGTCGATAGAGGAAATAGAGAAGATCTAACGGAAAGCAGCGCGCTTCATTACATGATCATTTAGTAATCGTGAAAGCGTTACGGAAATGATCGATAAACTTCAGTGGAAGACTCTGCAGGAGAGGCGTTCTTTCTCCTCGGTACGTGGTTTCGAGAACATACCTTTACCGAGGAGCCTAGCAATGTATTGCTCTCTCCTACGTATATCTGGCGAAGAGATCATGAGGATAAAATCAGAGAGATTAGAGCCCACACAGAGGCAGTCTTCCTTTCCGCGAACAATACGTGACTGGAATAGGAAGAGGAGCCGATAGTTGTACTCAAAGTACCCGCCACACACCGTCGGGTGACTTTCGGATTATGGATGTAGATGTAAATGTAGATGCATTATCTTCGTCCACCTGAAAATAATTCTACAATATTGGAGAAACTTTCTTTAAATTATCTTCGACTAATCCTCTAACCCAGTCTTCTCCAGGCAAATTTTCTTTGAAAATGGGTGCAGTTCTTCCCTCCCTATTCACGTCGTTTTGGCCCAATTGTGTTACGGTAGTAACACTAAATGAGGGTTTTTGCGATCGCCTTCTGACAGCTCGAAATTTAAATGAAAATAACGACTTAAGCGTTCATCTGACACGAAAATCGAATAACCGAAATTGTAAGGGGAAAATTCTCTACAACTTTACTCTCTTATGTTTTTTTCGTATCTTGTGCCGCTTCAGAGATATTTGCGAGAGTAACGGCGATTTGATTATGTCTGTCTGTCTGTCTGTAACGTGTTCCCTCTTTTCACGTCGCAGCGTTCAACTAATCGGCACCAAATTTTACAGACATAATTGTTGGCCGCCAGAGTCCAGAACTTCCCTTTTTTTTCAAATATATTTGCACAAAAACTACGTTAGTAACACTAAAAAACCGTTTGTAATCTTATTTTAATTGCAAATAAACCGTTCATCTCACACGATAATTGAGTAACCGAGTTTGTAGCGGAGAAAATTCTCTAAAAATTTGCTCTCTTATGTTTTTTTTTCATATCTCGCACCGTTACAGAGATATTTGCAAAAATAACGGCGATTTGACACCGTCACTTGATTTTACGTAAACCAGGCGTTCGGAGATGTCACGTGACAATCCTCGCCCAGAACTCTCTGGCATACGCCATCTTGCTTTGTGTATTTGATGATTTTTCTTATTATAACTTACGGGTTGTTATTTCAAAGCAATGGCGCACTGAAGGATGAACAAAAACACGTCGTTCTTAGTACGATAAATTTTAATCTAGTGTCTAAAATGCGATATTAGCAGTTGACAACTGCATCATTATTCCGCGAATTAAGGGACAGTTTTGAAATTGTCCACCGTAGTGTAGTATGCCGCGGGTTTGGTTGCGATGTCCATGGTCGGTAGTTCGAGACCCTCCGATACCTTTTTATTTCTTTCTTTTTTTACCCTCGGCTCCTGAAAGGTTTCGGCCTCCCTTATTAATTAAATAGAGATATCTTCTGCAATGTTTAGAATTGTGCATGTGTAAGAGTGCCCCCTCTAAAATGTGAGTTTGTTCTATTTCGTGAACATGCTGTGAAATATGTAAAAATGAATTTACAATGGTCTTCCGAAGCATAGGCACATAAGCTGCAAGGATACTGTAATACTGAATATTCTAAACAACTTGTTGATACTGGTAGTTTCATATATGAAGTCCTAGATTTCTGTGGCAACTGTCGTTCCTTAATGAAGCACAAGGGAAGTGTATACACCGCAACAAATTACCTTGCTCCTTGTTTTTCTAAGCAGTTATTCACTACTTATGGAATATGATTAAAATCATTAATTAGAATCAATGCGTCTTCTAAAATGTTTGTCTTTGGCATGGTTGCTATGGACGCTTTTAACGTAAACTGTATTAACTTTTTTGTACTCCAGATATGACTTTGTTCATGTTACTTCGTTCTGCACTAAAATAAAGAGCAAATATGCTCTCCAACCGTGACTATGTTTTTTTTACAGCTAAAATAACAAACGGAACAAGTGTGGCAATCCTGAATTCTACATAACTCTAGTACTTAATCTATATACCGGGTGATCAGAAAAATCGGCATAAATTTGAAAAGTTAATAAATCACGGAATAATGTAGATAGAGAAGTAAAAATTGACACACATGCTTGGAATGACATGGGGTTTTATTTTCTTTTCTTTTCTTTTCTTTTTTTTTTTTAAGTTCAAAAAATGATCCACAGATGGCGCTGGACAGCAAAACTTCAGTGACTGCGCATGAAAATCGTGTATAAAAGGAGCTGTAATGAGATATTGAGAGTCAGATGCACCAGCAGTCGCAATATGTTGACGTTACCTGAAAAGGCGCTTTTAGTGAAGCTGTATTATCAGAATGGGAAATGTGCTAGTTCACCGTTACAAAAGGGATTCTAACGGGTAAAGGTCCGTTGATAAATGCAGCTATGGAGAGAATGATTTCGAAGTTCGAAGCCACGGGTTGTTTAGACGATAGACCCCGTAGTGGTCGACCGAACACAAGGCGTAATGCTGCTGAAACCGTTCAGAAAGAAATGGAGACTGTAGCGGGTTCGTCTATGTGCGGGAACGTCAGCGCTCGTGCAGTTGCACGTCGCACCGGCATTCCATACACTAGAGTTTGGTTGGCACTTATGCGTACCCTCCAATACTATCCTTACAAAATCCATCGGCATCATCAACTGTTACCTGGCGATTTAGTGAAGCGGAAGGCATCTGCGGAGTGGGCGTTTTAAAAGATGGCGGAAGATGACGATTGGTTGGGTAACGTGTTGTGAACCGACGAAGCTCATTTCAAGCTCCGAGGGTCTGTCAACACCCACAGCTGCAGAATTTGGGCTACCGAAAACCTTAGAGCTGTCGTGGAAATTCCATTGCACGACGAGAAAGTCACGATATGGGTTGGATTAACCACATCTACCGTTATCGGGCCTTTTCTCTTCGAGGAACTGCGTAATTCTGGTTTTGTAACTGCTACCGTGACGGGTGAGAGGTACGCCAATATGTTACACAATCGCATCATCCGCAGCCTCTCTGATAAACACATGCTGGAACCTACGATATTTATGCAGGATGGTGCTCCACCCAAAATTGCTAGACGCGTGAAAGATCTCATGCGCGCGTCGTTTGGTGATGATCGTGTGCTCAGCCGCAACTTTCGTCATACTTGGCCTCCCATGTCCGTGCGATCATTGGCTTTGGGGTTACCTGAAGTCGCAAGTGTATCGTGATCGACCGACATCTCTATGGACGCTGAAAGACAACATCCGACGCCAATGCCTCACCATAACTCCGGACATGCTTTACAGTGCTGTTCACAACATTATTCCTCGACTACAGCTGTTGTTGAGGAATGATGGTGAACATATTGAGCATTTCCTGTAAAGTACATCATCTTTGCTTTGTCTTAATTTGTTGTGCTAATTATTGCTTTTCTGATCAGATGAAGCGCCGTCTGTCGGACAATTTTTGAACTTTTTTCTGTCTCTAAATAAACCCCATGTCATTCCAAGCATGTGTGTCAATTTTTACCTCTCTATCTACATTGTTCCGTGATTTATTAAGTTTTCAAATTTATACTGACTTTTTGATCAAAAAATGTTCAAATGTTTGTAGAGTCTATGGGACTTAACTACGGAGTCATCAGTCCCTAAACTTACAAACTACTTATGAACTACTTACAACTAAGGACGGCACAAATATCCATGCCCGAGGGGGGATTCGAACCCCCGACCGTAGTGGCCGTCCGGACCGTGACTGGAGCGCCTTAATCCCTTTTTTTTTTCTTCTTTTTTTTTTGTTCTCTCGGTAGTTCTCTTCGTTGCGGACGCTGATCGTTTTTGTTCGAGGTTGTTCGTTGAATATTTGGCTCAGCTTTTTTATTACAGAGGGCGTGGAGCCCTCTGACCGGGCGCGCTGAGCCACGGCGCCCGGCCGTGACGGGTGAGAGGTACGCCAATATGTTACACAATCGCATCATCCGCAGCCTCTCTGATAAACACATGCTGGAACCTACGATATTTATGCAGGATGGTGCTCCACCCAAAATTGAATCCCCTCGGCCACCGCGGCCGGCACTTTTTGATCACCCGGTACTATGTCATTTATAACAGTCATTATAACACTATCTCCAAAGTTTATGTACATGTGAAAAAGAAGTTTGTGTTTGCAGTTCATTGGTATGTATTTCACGGTATGTTCACAAAATAGAACAAATGCACTTTTCAGAGTAAGCGCTGTTACCTTTGAACAACTCGGAATCTTGCAGAATAAAGTTGTGTTCAATTAATAACAGGTGCGAAAATCTTTTAGGAATCAAGATGAAAGGAAGAAACAAAGGATATAATGCCAGTGACGGTTATTTTTTTTTTATTTATATACTTTTGTTCTTCAGTTATATCGATGCTTTTCGGTCGTTTGTTCATGTTCGTTCTGGGTTGTTCGTTGAGAATTTTGCTCAGTTTTTTTTATTACAAAGCGTTGAGCCCTCTTTCTTGTTCTCTCTTTTCGTTGGTTCTTCGGTTTGACCGGTCCTTTGTGGACGTTGCTTTTTGTTTTATTTTGATCGTTTCGTCGTTGACTCAGTATTTTTGTTATAGAGGGCGTTGAGCCCTCTGCCCGAGCGCGGTGAGCCACTACGCCCAGCAAGTTTCGAGCCACAGTGTAACATGTTCGTCCATCACAAACTAATTCGCCGCCCATTACGCTACGAGGAACAGCTGCGAGAGCAATCCGTAATTCTCGTACCATCGATGGCAGGTGTGACCTAGCATGGCATTTTTAGACATCTGATTATAATTCATTGTCCTAAGAACGACGCGTTTTTGATAATTTTCAGTGTGCCATTATTTTGAAATGACAACGCTTGAGTTATAATTAGAAAATCATCAAATACAAAGAGCAAGATGGCGTATACAAAAGAGAGTTTCGAGCAAGGTATGTCACGTGACTGATTTCCGAACGCCAAATGTACGCTACCTTCTCTCCAGGCTATAGTCATTCATAACCAGTACAGGCAAAGAGAATAAACTTAGAACAAACTACCAAAGCAAGATATGAGATAATATTTTAACGGAAAAAGATAATGAATATATGGGAGAGATATTAAAATAGTTTAAAGAGGTAAATGTTCAAAAAAAGAGCATGTCTGTCAAAGCTAAACTCAAATATCAAATAATTTTGGCGGTTTGCTAAAATACGGTCAGAAAGAAAATTACATGTTGGGTGCATAGATGTTACCACAATAGTAGAGTCGTAATCGTATCCTTAATAATTTGTTATTATTTATATTTTTATTATTTTTGTCCGAAATGTTTGCAAACAATCGTAAAACTACAGACGTATCTAAAATGGGCCGTAAAACACGCAATTTTTATTTATTTAGTTATCTATTTTTTCATTTTTTTTAAAAAGTATACACCTCGTGTTATACGAATCTATGATTCAGGGATCATGATTTTATTGTCGTGCTTCCTCTCTTTATCAAACAGGTCCCCCAAGCGAGGTGTATTTCAAAGTGTATTTCAGCTTCATTTGTCCCTGAATAGTAACGAACGTATGCCTTGTCAGATGGCTGGTAAATATTCCTAACTTGTTCATGTTTGTTTCAGTTTCCTCCCGTATATTTGTAGCAGTTTTACACACATTAGACGGCAATTCTGCAATGAATGCGATCCGATTTTGCGAGGTAACAGTCAAATACTGCATTTTAGTACAGGCATCAGTCGACATATCAGTTGTACTTGCACACGCACCACCCTCTACATCCTGTAATACTTAAAGAACCTTACCCACACAGTATTCGTCTGATATTTATTTATTTTACATTTCTAGAAACTGCTAAACGGTGAGGAAGAACGTCTTTAGCGCTCTGAGTGGGGTAATGTGCCCCTATATCACGAGTTTGTGACACTTGCGGGAAGTGACACTTGCGGGGAAAGGGAATGTGTAGACACTTGCGGGGAGACCCGGACGCTGCAGGTACTGAACAGGGTGTTCCAGAAGTAGGGATACACCACCCCTACTCCACGCCTTCCAGCCGCTACCTGTGCCGTATTCAGGAAAAGGCCCACCGGACCGGCCGCGCAATTTGTGACACAAATTACATGTTTGATAATATTAATGCATAGAAGTATGAAATCACATCAAGACCACTTCCTGCAAACATTTCGACAAAAAAAGTTGGCAATGAGTTTAGAAAAACAAAATTCTGGTATATTGGATTTTAACATTTTATCAAAAAATGAATGTTACTAAAAGAGATACAGCCATTCAAATTTACGGGCACCATAACGTTTTCCCTTCCTGAGTAAATGAGCTGCTTCTTGTAGTTTCAACATCACAGTAGCCTTTTCCTTGAATGTTCTGACTATAAATCTTCACACAGACTTCTTGAGGAGGAGAGTGATACGGATATCTGCATGTAAACCACTGCCTATTACTTTAGACCTTTTTGACTGTACTGAACAGGAGTTCCGCGTATTCCGTAATTTATATTTATACAGTTAACAGGCAATGCAATTTATAACCAACTATTGGCTGCCAATTTCGCTTCATTTTTCCTGGAAGTCTTGCGACTTGTTTCTCCCTGTTGGTTTATGCCAAGTTCGGAGTAAAAATGGTTCTATATGACGGTGATAGAAAATAGAATTTATCTTTAGCATTTTTCGGTGTGTGACATTCCCTTACACATTCCGTATTACATACATTTATTAGATGTATTTGTGATTCGAATACAGCGAAATCGTTTTGGGGTCTCGAATAAACGCATCAAGTATGTAAAATACTCATTGACTTATTATTAAGGTTTTTAATTGAATGTTTAAGGTTGCGTCTCCTATTAAAAAGCAGAGTAGCTATTTTTAAAGATATGATAGTTGCGTGATAGTGGGGTTAACTACATAGCGGTCAATTACATCAACGTATCTGTGCAGGATGCCTAATATATTTATTGCTTGCGCAGGTGTCTTGATATGCTTAGTGTTCTGAATAATATGCTTTTAGGAGGTATGACTGTTGAAAGTCATCGTCTTGTAGTAGCAGAGAATGTCTTAATAACTCTCCAAACATTATCACTGTTAAAATACCGTTTTGTTTTCAGGAGTAACATTCAACGAATTAATATGTAGTTAAAACAAGTTTCGTGTTATGTTGACAGTGCTAGACTTCTTGGTGTGCCTATACCCAGGAAAAGCTATTAGCCGCCCCAAGGGCCCCGGGTTCCCCGCAAGTGTTCGAACCCCCTATATCACTGTGCGACCACTATAAATCCTCCCCCTGCAGCAGACCTAAAAGACAGCAGATCTCTTGCACACATTTCTCCAGTAGATAAGATTTTGTTGACCCTGGAATGTTGCAGCTACAGTTTGAAAGGTGCCCAATATTCCGGGCACTCTTTCTGAAACGCCTGCCGTCTCCAGTATAGATCTCAATGTCACCACAACTCATTGCTCGATACCATCCTTGTAATTTGGGAGTAACGTGCATTAAAGGAGGCGTTTACGAGGGATTCTTTATTGAGAAGTAAGTTGTGCGGCCGGCGTACGCGAGGCGCTGCAGGACAGCAAAACGGGCCATCCTGACCAGTGGCGACGCTAGACGAAATCTGGGCGTCGGCGAACTCATCTTTGCGAGGACCTTTCAGTTTTTTCAGTCAGGAAGAAAATGTTAAATAAAGTGAGCTGAATTATACACCAATAATCATTATATTAAAATTTTATTAGTATAATACACAGGTATCATTGCAGTGACAAAAATTACAATAAACAAACACAAATTAAAATAGAGGAACTTTTCGTTTTTTCGCCTCACTGAATTGTTTTAAGATCACATCATAATTACTACTAGCCGCTATTTCGGCTTCAATTGACAGTACTGACAACGCAGATAGTCTTTCTTGCCTCATTGTGCTTCTCGAGTAAGTCTTAATCGATTTTAACTTTGAGAAGCTGTACTGACTGGAACTGTGAGCATGAGTCTTATTGTTATATAAACATTTGGATATACTTCTTCCAAATAGTTTTCTAAAATGCACTGAAGAAGTTGTTTTGCAAGTATTTAACTAAAAATTGCATCACTGCTGCACTCATACGGGAATAAATACAGACAACTAAATAGCTGCCGGTCGGGAATGGCCGAGCGCACTAAGGCGTCATGTCACGGTGAGCGAGATCGCTCCCGTCGGGGGTCGAATCCCACCCTTTGGTACGGATCTTGTATTCGTCCTAAGGTTAAGCTAGATGTAGGTCGTCGCTACATAACCTAGCGGTTGAAAAGAGACGCCGCGGTGGAGTAGCCGAGCGGTCTAAAGCGTCTCGCTGCGGAGCGCGCGGTTGCTCGCCGTGGAGGTTCGAGTCCTCCCTGGGTCGTGGGTGTGTGTGTTGTCCTTAGGTTAGTTTACCTAGGTTTAAGTAGTTTGTAAGCTACGCACTGATGACCACGCAGTTTGGTCCGATAGATCTACAAACATTTGAACATTTGAAAAGCGCCGTTAAACATCAAATATATATACTAAAATGTTAACAATGTTTCGCGAGGCCCCGTCAGGCACGAGGCCGTCGGCGGTTGCCGACGTCGCCGACGCCTAGCGCCACCACTGATCCTGACCGGCGGCTTTTCAAAGAGAATGCGTCCGGTCGGTTTCGGAAAAAACGGCTGGCATTAGGGAGAGCAAACCAGAGTACGCCGTTACCACGTAGGCCACGCTGGCAGTCAGATATTTTTCTGAGGTCACTGATCCCCGGGTCCCACGCGCTTTGCGTGGAGGGAGAGAACGTGCAAAAACCATTGGCGATTTTTTTTTTTTTTGTTTTTTTTTGTTTTTTTTGTTTTTTTTTTTTTTTCGAAATTGAGAGCTGGGGATTGGCGGAGAACGCTCGCGCATGCGTCGGCGGATTTTTTGGGTGCGAGAACCAGGGCAGCGTCTCGAGGAGTCTTCAGATAACAGTCTTCCAGTTCCGATGTGTACCTGATTGGAAGCTCTGCTTTGCTTGTCGTCTTTAAACCTGTATGCGCTGCTGCTTTCTGTGTTGACTTCGTAAGTGTTTCGGAACATTTTCTGATCTCTTTCAGTCTTCATTACGAGGTGTGCACACGTACAGATGTGAATTCGGCACCATATCGTGATTAGATGTTTCTAATTGATTAGCAGTTTCCGCTAAGCCAACACTAAAGCCCCTTTCACACGACGAACTTTCTTGTCTCAGTTGACTACTCGAGACAAGTGGGTCTACTGTAGCGCCCCTGGTGTGGTATTACCGTACTGCGTCTCGCCTGTCTCAAGTAGCCGTTTTCGTTTTGAGGTAATCACCATAACTATAGAGCACTCTGGTATGTAGTTTCGCAAATGAATGAAGAAGTGAGGTTATGAGGGCACTTTTTACGTATGAGCAGCAAAAGTATACTGGAATTTATTAATGACCAAAGGGTAATTCATAGTTTTTCTCCTTAAATGTCTTGCAGCAAATCTTGTACACAATTGAGAATCAAAGTGTCATTGAAACTTTTTAAAACTTATATATTTATTTAGTAAAGACAATTTATACTTGCAAACAATATAAAAAATGTAGTAAAAAGCGACTGTTTACTTAGGTTTTCATATCTTGTGCTCTTGCTAACGGTCAAAATTACATTGGAAATAATTTTCTCATCTAATAATTCAGACTCTTCTGTTGATACAATTTTCTATAAAACACGTTTATATACACCCCTGGCTATCAACATTGCTACAGCACGAAGATGACGTGCTACAGAAGCGAAAGTTAACCGTCAGGAAGGAGGTGCTGTGATATGCGAATGATTAACTTTTCAGAACATTCACACAAGGTTTGCGCCGATGGCGACACCTACAACGTGCTGACATGAGGAAAATTACCAACCGATTTCTCATACACAAACAGCTGTTGACCGGCGTTGCCTGGTGAAACTTTGTTGTGATGCCTCGTGTCAGGAGAAGAAATGCGTACCATCACTTTTCCGACTTTGATGGTCAGATTGTAGCCTATCGCGATTGCGGTTTATCGTATCGCGGCATTGCTGCTTGCGTTGGTCGCGATCCTATGACTGTTTAGCAGAATATGGAATCGGTGGGTTCAGGAGGGCAATACGGAACACCATGCTGGATCCCAACGGCCTCGTATCACTAGCAGTCAAGATGACAGGCATCTTATCCGCATGTCTGTAACGGATCGTGCAGCCACATCTTGATCCCTGAGTCAACAGATGGGGACGTTTGCAAGACAACAACCATCCGCACGAACAGTTCGACGACGTTTGCAGCAGCATGGACTATCAGCTCGAATACCATGGCTGCGGTTCCCCTTACGCTGCACCACAGACAGGAGCGCCTAATATGGTGTACGCAACAACGAACCTGAGAGTACGAATGACAAACGTCAGTTTTCCGGATGAATCCAGGTTTATTTATAATGATGGTCGCATCCGTGTTTGGCGACATCGCGGTGAATGCAAATTGGAAGCGTTTATTCGTCATCGTCATACTGGAGTATCACCCAGCGCGATGGTATGGGGTGCCATTGGTTACACCTCTCGGTCACCACTTGTTCGTTCGACGGCACTTCGAACAGTGACCGTTACATTTCAGATGTGTTACGACCCGTGGCTCTACCCTTCATTCGATCCCTGCGAAACCCTACATTTCAGCAGGATAATGCACGACCGCATGTTGCAGGTCCTTTACGGGCCTTTCTGGATACGGAAAATGTTAGACTGCTGCCCTGGCGAGCACATTCTCCAGATCTCTCACCAATTCAAAACGTCTGGTCAATGGTGGTCGAGCAACTGGCTCGTCACAATACGCCAGTCACTACTCTTGATGAACTGCGGTATCGTGTTGAAGCTGCATGGGCATCTGTACCTGTACACGCCATCCAGCTCTGACTCAATGCTCAGGCGTATCAAGGCCGTTATTACGGCCAGAGGTGGTTGTTCCGGTACTGATTTCTCAGGATCTATGTACCCAAATTGCGTTAAAATGTAATCATATGGAGGTTCTAGTATAATATATTTTCCAATGAATACCCGTTTATCATCTGCTTTTCTTCTAAGTGTAGCAATTTTAATGGCCAGTAGTGTATATCCGCTGGTGTACATGCATAGTGTAAGCTGTTTTTGCCCATGAAAAGAAAATATTTTTCCCCTTGCAGATATTTCGTCTCTTTTATACGAGAAAACAAGTCGAAGAAAACAGGCCACCTTTTCCGGTGTGATGAAAACAGAAAACAAACAACAGAAGAAAGTTAAAAAAGATACGAAAACATTTCTGTAATATGAATGCACTCTAATAGATTAGATTAACTTCCGATATTAGCAGACACCACTACTGTTTCTTGTTTCTGGGAATGCACAGTCTGCAGCACACTCTGAAGTTTAGAAATCCACACTCGGCACAATCTATAGATGACTGACATCATAGAAGAACTCGCGATAGGGGTGGCTGCTGATTTATGCGCAGGCACGAAAGGCGCACAAACTTCGAGCAGTCACGTGTCACCACAAAGTCGATCGTGTAAAACGGGCTTCAGCCAGATTTCTAGTCACGATCTGGCATCACGTTCACAGGAACGCTGATTGACCTTCGATTACGATAAATTAGAGTTGTAACTGTGCCGGCAGTTGCACTGTGATTCACATGTCAGACACACTGCAGTGGGCAAGGGCATTGTGGCCTGCGTAGATCAAACGCCATTATCTACCTGATAGTCGCCCTGAGGGATGTCGACACAGGCTGTTACCACAGACAAATATATACAGACGGGAAACCTCCGTAAGGGCCCGGTCCTACGCTCAGGGGTGCGGGGAGGGAGGGTTTCCAGCAGTTCCGTAAGATGTCCCATGATGGCGCTGCGGTCAGAAGCAGCCCTTTAAACTGGCCAGAGCAGGCGGCAGGTAGCGGCTGCCCCCACCACCACCTCCCCTCAAACGCCAGCGAGCTGGACACAGCCATGGCCTCGTCACAATAAGGAGTATACAGAAAGGAAACTCCCGCTGCAGTCTGTCGTCCAAAATTTAGTGCGCATGCGCGGAATCGGCCATCTTGAAAAGCAGTAAACGTGTGATTACTCCCTACTCTGTGGCGTGGTAATGCGCCGTCTTTGTTTGTTAATTGTGTATTTTAACAGCCTGAATCGCATAAAAGTAAACAAGTTTTTGGTACAGTGTAGTACAGTGAGAAGAAAGAACCGTGTGTCAGTAGTTGGAGCTGTTCCATTTTTATTATGAGCAGCAATAAAAGAAAAGGCGGCCGATGGTGTTCAGCACCTAATTGCCGTAATAATTCGAATACAAATAAGGATATAAGTTTCTTCACCTTCCCAAAAGATGCTGAGCAGTAAGTGAACGTCGCTATATGTGTAGTGAAAGTTAAATGTTATCAGTTTCGAATGAGAGCAATGTGTGCATAATTATTAAAAGTAGCCTTACTTCTTCTCTTGACGATAACTCTCGCTGTTGCTGTTGCTGCAGCAGTTCAACAGCATCGAAATGTTGAAGTACATTTATATTTTATAAGTTTAACGTTGCAGGGAATAATATAAAATGAATGACAAAGAATAGTGCGTAAGTAGGCAGGTAAAATTTTACTTACGGCATTGGAGGTGTAGTGTGCTAATGTTGGCAACGAATGCTCTTCGGATACTCAAACAAATAGATTAAGTGGAGTAATTTTTTTTTCTTTGCTGTTCCTGCTTTGTGGTTGATGGATTCCTCTATATCCCCTTCTCCGATCAGTAAATCAATTATACTCCTAAAGCAAATACAACTTTTATATATGCCCAGACGTCATTAGTTCTGTGTAATCACGTTGTACTGCTAAGTCTGACTTAATATTTTGTGCGAATTTATTCGTGTCAAATAAAACCTGACAGTTGTAAAGTCACTTTCTTGTTTATAACTAATTTCCCAAATATAACTCCGCGTTATTTGAGATTTTTCTAGAGATAAGCACCAAATAAAACGATCATCGATTCCACCGTACATTTTCGTAGTTGTATTAAAATTTAGGCCTATTTTTTCGTTGGATTACAATTAGGTGCAAGAGGAGGGCGCAAAATAGAAGAGAGCATAATGAAAAGTCGTTTCCTTTCGTAAAAGTCGGTGAGGTTAGCTGCAGTTCGTAAAACGTCCATTTCCAGCCAAAGTACTAAGTGACTGTAGTTCGGCGTTTACTGCTTTTCAATATGGCGTCGAGCGCACCGCTTGGTAACATACAGATCAAAGGCGCCGCCCCCAGCTTTCCCTTCTGTATACTCCCTATTCTGTGGCCTCGTGGCAGGCGGCACGAGCTCTCCCCTCAGCCTCCCCTCCACGCCACGCTCAGAAGCGCCTCTAGTGTGGTCTACCGGCACCAAGCCAGGGAACCGCCTGGCACATGCTAGCATCTTACGGAACTACGACGGGAGCGTAGGACAGTGGTTTAGAGGGGGCTGCTTCTGTGTATATGTTACTCTGTGCTGTTACACAAAGGCCACCGACTTCTGTGTCACATATGCAGTCGTGAGCCACCAGCGGCGTTCGCAATATTTATTCCACTTTTCCGCGTCTTTGCAACTCGTCACCTGGTCCTCGGCCTGCAGCGCCACATCTCTGGCACCTTGTGGTAACGTACATTCACAGCACGGCACAATAAATTCCCCCCCCCTTTTTTTTACCGCCCTTTAATGCACCTTGCGCCTCCCTTGCTTTATGCAATTGTGAGGCCTCTTCTGGGCAAGCAACTGGATAAAGTCCTCCCACTCCCCAATACCCAACCTTTGCCAAGGCATCGATAGCGTTAGTCTACGAGTTTTATATTACTGCTTCCATGTGTTTATTGATGACAATTGGGTTAGAAAGAGGTGTCTTCACCACCGGTCAGGTTATTTAGATCCATTTACGTGTCAAGTTTGTAATCTTCCCTATATCTGTTTGATTTGTCAGTTATTGTAACTTTTTCCTTGAGTTGATGTTCCTCATTTCAATCTTTTTTTTTTTTTTTTTGGAGTGTTGCATCAAATTTTGTATATTATTTGCATAAATTATTGGAGTAACAGGTCCATCAGATCTCCCTGGCCATCAGCCAGAAGCATCAACTCCATGTATGTAAAAACAATCGTCTTAACAGGTGATTGGTGAGTATCAATCTCATAAATGGGGATTAGGATTAATCACAACTCACCATATATATCAACCTCCATTCCCGCGGCACTTTGTAAGTTGAAATGAGATTTGGACGTATTCATGTGTCGTAAAAAGGTAGTATTACTGCCACCACTGAAAGAATTTAAGACGGCCACTGGACTGTGCAAAACCTACGGATTTTTTCCATTGTCTATAATAGGCGTAAAAATTTCCCATATCATACTACCTCCAGATTCCTTGAACTAGTGTCGGCTTCCTCCAAGAGTTTTCTGCAAACTTTTTCTCATATTTTCTACTCTTTAGACATTGACACGGTCTATCCTGTTCGGTATTTCAGCCATAATAATGCTAACGTGTGAAAACCGAAAACTGCCATCAATATAATCAAAAATCTGCGCGAGATGCCTTGCTCCGATTAGCACTACTATAGCTCGGGCTGAACTGTGTGCGCAGCACTGCACTCCCTCGTTGGCTAGAGAGCCTCTACCGTTGGCAGCGCTTTCAAGCCCATCAACGTTCTTGTATCAGTTGACTACTCGAGCTGAGTATGTCTACTGCTGCGCCCCTGGAGTGGTATTCCCATACTGAGTCTAGTCTGTTTCGAGATGTCGTTTTCGTTTAGACAATAGCACAAAAATTGACGAATGCTTATTTCCTAGACCTAAAATTCATTCCATTCCAAAGATAGTAACTGCTTCTTCCAATCTGCCAATAGCGATAGAGGTTACAGTCAGCCAATAAAAACAGTCGAATACGATCCACGGGCGGCTTCATGCATCTAGCTTTGCCCTTTGTTTACCAGAATAAGCACTCGTTTATCGACGTTTAAAACAGAATTATGGTGTGTGAGATTTATTTGTTCTGTGTAGTTAGATAAGCCTCAAATGATTGCCTTTATATTCGAAGATTGCAGGAGCGAGTATGATTTTTCGGAGACCTTCGAAGTGCAGGATTTCTTAAGCCCAGTTTACACGATCATCGCGCTAGTAATTAACAGATCACATTGCGCGCCATCTAGCGACGTAAACGCGGAACTACTAGCATTTCGCAGACGGCGTTTCGTTTCTAGCTAGTACGCTTTAGGACAGGTTCTAAATTTGCTTGTAGCGAAGTGGGTGTGCATGCGCAGAAGTGAATTCGTTGTGTGGTTTTCATGTCTATGTGTGGAAATAGCCGCGTCGTTACCGAAATTGCTTGCTTTGTTGGAGTGATATGTCTTGCATCAGTGGAGTGGAACACAGCAGCGATTCCGCATGCAATTGAGGCATACAGGGTCGCTGCATTAAATTCTCTCTATTGTAAGAAAGTGCAATGATTTATGAAGAAAATAACAGAAAAGTTTAGATTTAAATGAATTTTGAATACGTCTTGTTGATTAACTTCAAATTTTTAAAATTCTATAATTTTTAGCATGTCAAAAAGTCAGTTGCACATAATCTCTAAAGTGTGATGCTAAAAGCAAAGCAAAATTCAGTTGACTGAGGTCCTATTATGGATCGGAAATAATTCCTGTGCAGGTTTCAACAGGAATATTTGTAAGAGTTGGTACAGAAACACTTTGCCGAAAGGCTAGGCTTTCGAAAGGTTATCCTGTCACCAGTAACCGCAATGTTATAGCGAACCTGCAAAAAAATTACAGGAAATAACTGACGCATAACTTTAACAAAGCTGAAAATGTAATTCAAGTATAAAGTATTTCGTACCTTCAGCTTTTTGAAGTTCATTCATATATATTCTCTCTCTCTCTCTCTCTCTCTCTCTCTCTCTCTCTCTCTCTCTCTCTCTCGTCCAAGGACAAAAATACGGCGATGAGAATGAAAGCAACTTGGCAAAACACTCAGCACTTAATATTTGTAAAAAAAAAAAAAAAAAATTTATTGAGGTCCCCTGACATGAGTTACTTCATTATCTGCATGCAGTACACATCTCATTCTCCGTCTCTTCTTCCCAACCAAGGACACATCCAACTTCTATTTCTTCTTCATGTGGAGTGTTCTAACATTTCCACAGCTTCTGCAACCGTCGACAGTGTAAGCTTCTTAAGTTTAATATTATCAGCCATGACATGCACCCAAACGTGAACAATCCACATATACAAACAGTAATAGGTCCGTATTTTTGCACAGGCTGCTCACCCAGAGCAGCTGAACGAAATCGAGCCTTCAGATAGCAAGAAATTTTGCAGGGTGAAAATACTTTCCATATTAAAACATCTTGTATAAAATCAAGCCTTTGTTAGGTTGGATTGGAAGGATGGCTAAACATTTGGTTGTGGTTGACGAAAGTAATGAATGTTAAAATGAATGTCTCTCTATAAAAAAAGTCAGCTAAATTTTGATAACCTGTACTGGCTTTTAACATATCTATTTCTGATGACGAAAAAGTTATCGAAAACTATTTCGCTACCGGTACGCAAATTTCATCCAAAAATTGTTTTAGAATTGTCAAACTTTGTTACCAAGATAAGTTATGCAGTGGACACGCTTTGCATATTCGAAGTTTATGTAGAATATTTGTAACTAATATGCAGCAGAACACTTGTCAGCTGCTTCCGCATCCCCAAAGACATTCTGCTTTTTCCACTCAATTTTCGTGTTTATGGGCGAAATGTGCGAATCGGGGGGGGGGGGGGGGGGGGAAATCACATTTAAAAAAGGTGCGAATGTTTCGGCTGGGCTGCAGGCCTGACTAGCCACAGGTTTTTTATTTTTCATTGAAATTATTGGTGAAATTTACCCCCTTTCATCCACAATAATTTAGGCCTACTCTAAAATAGTGACTTTTCTGGAGGCGGGTCTACCAAACGTGCTGAGCTTTTATTGAATAACGACAAAACATTAAATTGTGTTGGTTGCTCCTCAGTTTTATCCCATTTATTCAGTTTTGATGCATTCCAAAATAACAATCTATCTGAAATAGTAGAACACAATGATCTAGCCACGATTCTAAGTAGATAGCTGGCTGGTGAAAACTGTCTCACTAGCAGTTCTCTCTTCCATTATCGTTGAAAAACAGTTTACACTCAGTTACACAGGGCTAGAAAGAGATTTCATCAGAAGTCAAGACTTTCTAAAGTTTCGAATATCATTACACCCATCTCAAATGTTTCCTTATGGGTGTACAGTGTGTAGCATGGCGGGTCACTCACCTCATTGTTTGGTGTGGCACACAGAGAGATCAACAGACTATGGCGAGACTGAGCAGTGCGAAATAGCAAGAGACGAGGATCTTACCTTTACGGTGGCATACAAAGGAAGAGAACAACTATCCTGGCATGCAGGAAAGTGTCTAATACTACGTAAGAAATCTTATTAAAATAAATATTCAGTATTGTTTTAACGAAGTTGTATAAGCTTTTGCGAAGCGTTACGATGTGAGCACTATCTGTTGTGCGGCACAAACTGTTCTAACTTCACTGATGTCCAAAATAATGCGCGTAGAATTGCTTTTCATACGAGCTAAGTATTTCAAGAACAGTACCCAAGGACTAACTGAAATAGCTACCTGCATAGATGCATTTTAGCTACTTTGGTTGCACTTCATTTAAAGTTTACTACCTGGAACATCTACAAGATAACGAATTGTTTAACCTGCTACATATCTAATGGGAATACTGTTCGTGTCGAACACAATGTACGAATTCGTGGCTATACCTATTAACTTTTATGGAAGTTTAAGACGGCACGGGAATGTTGAGAATATTGACTTATCGAAGTTAGTTCAGCACAAGGTACGGAGGAGGGCGGGGCTCGACAATATAAAATGAACACCATGCAGTAGGCAACCCGTTTAAAGATCGCACTACAGCGTACTTATTAAATCACGCTACTTAACTGCGCAACTTACGTATTAAGTGGGCCGTTACCTTCTATATTAAACGTTTTGTTCTCAGACGGTTCAACACAAATGATCGGTGAAACGAGTGGTCTGGCTTGCAACTAAGTTGCGCCGTTTGTGAGGTGCCTGTCACGAAAACGACCGCATTGTTTAAAGTTTCATTAGCGACAATATCTACGGGAATGACAGCTTACATAAAGCAAGCTATATCTGACAGAGGGATAGCGGGCCAAACTAAGTTACGGACAACGACCCTGAGCATTAAGAAAGATTGCGGCCAGACTAACGCTGCAAAAACATTCTGCAAAACCAACTCGTGTAATACTGTTTCGATAAAACACGGCGGGAGCTTAACATTCATGGAATGGCTGCAAACGCTAAACCTCAATGACTTGCAAAGCTGCGAATGCGTGGTGCCGCGATCACAAAACCTGGACAGTAAGTATGTGGTACATTGCTTCCTACAACCATCCGGGTTTATGGATATTAAAGCCCCAAAAGTAGCTTGCGATACGGCATGTCTGCTGCTTTCAGAGACGCACAGAGGTTCCGTCTTGATTTGGTCCTACATATCGTGGTATTCGATTTCTAATCAATACCCTTGTGGTCGGCTAATTGAATGAATCTCCTCGACAGCCAACTTACTATAACCACGACATAGCTAACAATCCAAAATGAAATGCGATTTCGCACAGTGAAGTTTTGAGTGCTTTTTATACCATAAACATAGATCTCCCATTGAAAGCAAAATTGCCATTTCAGTTTAACTATTATGGCGAATTTTAGAGCAGAGTACCAAATTTTCAGCTCCAACATCGAAGTAATTGGCCAATGTGTTGGTATAAATTGGAAAATGACACGAATTTGTTCTATGGGAGTTTCAGCTGTTATCTAACCCAATGGTGTGCGAACTCTCTACTAATGAATGAGTATTGTGTGACAACTTCCTTACATCATTGGTAGAGGTGAATGTTATTAGTGGAAACAAAATTATGATTCGAGGTGTCTGATACAGGGCATTAGCTATAAATCTGAGGAAAGGCTCTTAATTTAGTAATTGTCGCACTTCTTAGAGACCCACGTCAGCTGCTTCATCTGCCGCCACCGCCGTCCATGATAAGACCTGAACATTGTCGAAACAAACTTTTAACCTTAAATTACGGTCAGTGGCTTTGTTCGGTTTTAAAATATTAGCCAGACTGATGAAAATTTGTCGATTTATGTTGACTAGGTCCTTTGAGCTGTCTTTTGCTTACTCCCTGTGACTTGTCACTGCACCGTCTCGGTAACTGCACGACTACATGTAAGGTTATTTATAGGATAGTGGCAGTTTTAGAAGA
Organism: Locusta migratoria; assembly: GCA_026315105.1. NCBI lineage: Eukaryota > Metazoa > Arthropoda > Insecta > Orthoptera > Acrididae > Locusta > Locusta migratoria. The sequence continues at coordinate 160,337 of CM048755.1, read as the reverse complement.
CCTTATGGTAATATGGGCAAGGTTAATTTGATAGTAATGATGTATAGTACGATAATTCCTTACAGACGTTTAGAGTGCATAGCTTATTAACTTTTTGTAAATAACTTTAGTATGTTGAGCTAAGACTCAGCAGCACAATGGTGTCATGGACCACACTGCTAGATGACAGTGGGTGTAAGTTAAGTATTTCCTGAAACTTCCTGGCAGATTAAAATTGTGCCGGAACCGGGAGTGCTAGTCTTGCATGGTTCGCAGGAGAGCTTCCGTGAAGTTTGGAAAGTAGGAGGCGAGGTACTGGCGGAAGTAAAGTTGTGGGGGCGACATCGTGAGTCGTGTCGGGATAGCACAGTCGGTAGTGCGCTTGCCCGCGAAAGGCAAAGGTTCCAGGTTCGAGTCCCGGTTCCGGCACACAATTTTAATCTGCCAGGAAGTTTCATATCAGCGCACACTCCGCTGCAGAGTGAAAGATTCATTCTAAGTATCTTACTTTTTGACGTAAGATTCAAATCAGAACAAAAATGACTATTCGTCTCATATGTTACAGTTCGGTCCGATTAATATTCAGGAAGTTGACGGAATTTATCGTCAATGAAATCCAACAACTAGTTTTCCCGCCGATCTAGTACCGCCATCTGCTTGCCTGACCAGATAACTATCGTCTCGTGGGTAGGGATAATTTTTCCGGGTCCTGTATTAATACATTAAACCGGCTGGATGGAGATCAGCCATGAAGACTGCCGGAGCCGTTAAATTCAAATCCGCAGTACTTTCTTCGCTTAATGACATTTGTTCGTTATCTGTAGGGTTGCCGCTAAGACAGGCCGCCATCCTGGAAGCCGTGAAACCAGACCTTGCGGGCCGAAACAGTATTGTCAGGTTGGTAGCACGTTACTAATTATGTCGGCGGGAGACTACGATGCGAAACTAACTGGCGTGAGCGACGTGGCCGCTCTCGGTTCCTTGCAATTCTTGTGAGAACAGGTCCGCCATCTGTCTATTGGACAGGAGTAGCCGATAAGAACTTCACAGTGCCGCGGAGCAAGTTCTCGCGATCGAGGTAAAATCGCACTCTGTCGCGAGTTTGCTAAATATGAACGGTTCGCATATGGCGAGACAGGTATGATTAAAATGCTCTCGCTATAGTGTTCTTGCTGCGTTTACTTTGGGCGCTCTATTTTACTCACGTTTAAAGGATAATTTCATTTAACACATTCAAAAAGCGCACTAAAGACTGGTCGAATTATTTAAAAGTTCGTTATTTGTAGTGTTTTCTGTCTTATCTTGCAGCGAGTTTAGTAGCCTTTTTGTAAGATGTACCACACTACCTCAATTCTGTGTGATACTTTCAGAATCTAGTTCCATGAACTGTCAAACCTCTGGTCTGTAACCTTCCCCCATTGCTACAATTTTATTCAATTACCCTTCTGGAAGAGTGATGCAACGGTTAGCGACAAGGAATTAACCGTCAAGTCGCCTGTTAATTGGGAAATAAGCCAGGCACGTTAATTCCACAACCTCTTCATTTTCTTTTCCCCCCAACCATCAGAAAATTAGGCAGTACAAGTATTTCAAGTGGCACTTAATGTATTTATTTCACTGATCATATATAGTACAAAATTTTTTTCCCAAGTTTCCATCGCAAAATACAGAAGCCCTTCATCTTCCTGTAGGCGTTACAAAGCAAAATACATGTCAAATATAAAATTTATCAGATGTCAGAATATTAAAAATGACAATGCACTGCTGTTACAACCCGCAGTATAAAATATTTCACAAATTACAGTCTAACTACAAAAGCAGATGGTTTTGCTCATGTTATGAAGCAAGTTAGAATAAAAACCACCACGTTAAGATAAGAAGGCCTAGGCAGACTAGTCATTGTGGAGTCTGCAGCAGCGGCTGCTCTGTGGCGGGTTCTGACCCTCCGGCAGAGGGTCGGCGGCGCAGGGACAGCTCGCTAGGCGCCTCCTGACCCCTGCCTGCTGCCGAAATACCTCTCCACCGCCCCAACCATCCAGGGAGGCGCGATGCACGCTCTTCCCGCTGTTCCACGCCAACTAGGTTCAGCTGAGTAGCTGCCGCAAGTTCATCTCCAGACACTTCCAGTTCTGGAGCCATCAAAGCTACAGACCCCTCTTGTTCTCCAGGCATCACAGCTACAGATGCAGCTCCAGGGGCTTCCAGTTCTGGAGCCATAGCGGCTGCAGCTCCAGACGCTCGCTGTGCGCCAGACATGACCGCAAAAATCTGCATCTCGATGCCAGCTGTGGTGGGGTCCGCTTCGGCCGCTGCCGCCGCAGATACGGCCGCCTCGCGGAACAGCCTCCAGCGCCACGGCCAGCTCACGTTGATGGCGCCTCCTCGCTGGTATTCCTGCTGCAGTGCCAACGACTGCTCACCAGCCGCTTGGGACGGTGCCCTGATGGCGACGTCGTAAGACGGGGGCGGCGGCTGGCTCCACCTCTCGTCAGTGACCACTTCAGTCTCCGCAGAATGACCGGCGCTGTCAGGACTTTCTTCCCCCGAGTTCAGTGGTTGACTTTCAGGAGAATCTGCTGCACTGCGTGTTGCGCTTGGCATCCAGTTTATTCCAGTCCAAGTCGCAGACATGGCCAGGAACACGTGTAAAGCTGCTGAACACACAACTACTGTTAAATCAGTGCGAGTGGTTTGACACTTGACAAAATCAAATATCCCGTACTTCAGACGTTTCAGTATCAAACATATGTAAAATTCCGTCATCCACATTTAGGGTGTTGTGATGGTGGGGAGATTAAGGGACTGAACAAGATACATTGAGCCCAGAATACAAAGAAACATGGTCTGACCTATTCAGATTTAATTATTAAAAACCAGATCGTTAAACATTAGGTGTACCGTCAGTAACAAAAGTCGACAAGAATATGGAACTCAGCACTTTTGTCACGGTAACGTGGGCATACGATCAAATGTCCAAACCACAGCTGTCCCGTTCCCGGTTCATTAGAGCCAATATTCAACGGAGAACGTCATTCGAAAGAAAAAATACGTGACAAACAGAATATGAAAGAATAAAACTAAGTAGGATGAAAGACGTCTGTTAAGGGGCTTACAGTCATCCCACATTGTCACCGTACTGCAGCACTACCGCAATTAGTGTATCCCTGCTCAGGTAGATTAAAGTCTAGTAAACTAGACAAAACAGTTCAACCATTCATGGATCATCTTAACGTTCGAGGCAACGAGTGTTGCAGTCTATTTCGCATAGAGAGTGAAGATGGGGCATAACATTAGATGCTACTGCAAAAGGCTCTACAACCGCAATTAGGATGTGGCTGACAAGACTCAGCCTGGTATGGCTGATGCAAAGAAGATAGTCTGTTGCTTCTGGGAGGTGCAGAATAAAGAGCGCCTTTCTGAAGTAATCTCTCATTATGCAGACTGTTGGATGGGACAATAGATAAACAAATGGTGTTCTATTTTTGAGTAAGCGGAGATCGGATTTTCATCTACAAGTCCGCACCTGTCATCTTTAGAGCGAATAGGAAGCGTGCTGTTGCTCCTGTAGCCTTACAGTTTAGTCTGCGAGACACCACGTGACGGACTGACGAAAAATTGAGCAGGCAGTCCGACTAATGCCAGAGATATCATGGCTAATATCTGTTCCACGAATACAGCTCGGAAACCAGACTACATATTTAAACAGTTCATGGCCTAATAAAATGTTATGCAAATGGCACTGAGGTCTGCTGTGAACGCGTCACATGTGCTTTGCAGCAAATGGCGTGCCATACCTATGAGATATGCTTTTATATCTCATCTGATACTTTCAGAACCGTCGGTTGTAAAGATGGTACTGTTTTTTAACTTTAAGGACTGAACGAATTCTGAAAGAGCAACAGACTGCAGGACCTTTGAATAGATTTGCGTCAATTCCCTAAACTGTGACCTGAGTACCACCTAACGCAGGTGCATGAGAAGACACCATTAGTCTAAGGAAGGGAAATTTAGATATTGGCTCACGGAAGTGAGGCTCATTCTTAATATCCTACTTAATATCTTAAGCGAACACCCTCGTATGGAAATTTAACACGATCGATAGTCAAGAAATTAAATGACTTGATAACAGAGCTGGTACTGTCGAGAATGAATACGGAAGAGTCCGACTGCCAAAAGACCGTCGACAATGCTAGTCGAGGAGGAGCACGTAGCCTGACACGCTACGATAGACTGGCTCCACCAGTTTTTCAGAGCGGAAACACCTAGCGCCATTCCGCAATGACCAAACGAAAGGCTGTTACCACAATTTGCTCCTAAAGATGTGTTGGCAAGAAGTAAAACGTGAAGCTTCCAGATGCTTGTTTGGTTGACTATATGTCATCGAAGTCCGCCTTTTACCCAAACTGAAGCCAAGAGTTTACTGCCGTGGAAACATGTGCGTATCTATGTAGATCACTGGGTCAGGTTGACTGCTGTAATAAAATGCATAACGCCCGCTTTGAAGGAGACAAAACCACAGGTCACAAGTCCACCACACTGCACTTTTAAGCTACCGATTGGTAACAGATGCAAACACTGACGTACACCGAAGGGGTGATCAGACCAACAGTTCACCAGCTTATTGGTAGAAGTGAGTATTGTGACACCACATAACCCTGACGAATACCCTTCCCTTGGTTGAGTTGGGAGCTGGGTAACTTAGAACAGCCTGTGGATAAAAGCTGATTAATAAAATCAATAGGGAGCCTCGACAGTTCGTCATCGACGGTAATAATGTGATGCCATGCTGTATTTCATATTATACCCGTTCAAACGGCAGGAAGGCGTTAGCGTTTCGAGTGCCTGTCAAACGATGTGTCTCAGGAGTAACACTGATGGGGAAGGGATGGGGGAAGGCGTAAAAAGGATTTTTAAAGCCTACACAATCAGCTGACTATCATTTCAGGTAGTTTACATATTGTCAGGCCGATCTACCGGTAGCTTTCCACAGCCGTTTTGTTTCTAACTTACGGACTACAGTAACTTTATCTAGCAGTGCTAAGGGTGGACACAAACCTAATGCACTTTAAGACCATAAGTAGATGTCTATTTTGGTTTCAGACATTGAATTATCCGACTGCGATTTTCATCATAGCCTGGGTATGTCGTGTGATAAGCTTCACAATCAGTGAAGGTAGATTATAGGATTCAACTTCGAGGAAGCGGTAAATACAGGGGTGCGTCCAATTTATTTCTCCATAAAAAAACTGATTGCGAGAAGACGCTAATGCTGTGGGAAAGTGTCAAGTATCTGCGCAAAGCCATGAAATGGTACGTAGACCACAGTACAGGATAAGAGGTTCAATGGCTTTTGGTTGTTGGTGCATAGGACTACAGAGCTGGGCCTACAACTGAGCATAGCTGAACACTTCCAGGAAGGAGGCTTTGCGCTCCCAGTATTCCTTACTGTAATTAGTTCACCGTAGGACTGAGTCGCTTAAATGAAATGGAATAAGATTAGGTTTTAACGTCCCGTTAAAGGTGTCATTAGAAACCGAGCTCACGCATTGTTTTGGGTAATGGAAGGAGATCGCCAGTGCCCTTTCGAAGGAACCATCCCGGCATTTCCCTAGAGTTTACGGAAATCACTGAAAATATGGATAGTCTCAGGTGAATGACTCATCTCGAATGCACGCGCATTGATTTTTCAAAAATGTTTTTAAATGTTTGTAACTTATGGGACTAAACTACAGTGCCATCAGTCCCTAAACTTACAAACTACTTATGAACTCTCTAACACTAAGGACGGCAAAAATATCCATGCACGAGGGGGATTCGAACCCCGACCGTAGTGGCCGTGCAGACCGTGACTGACGCGCCGCAGTCCCCTCGGCCGGCCATTGATTTTTAACTGCGCCTCCTTAATCGGTTAAACTGCTTAGAAGTTATGTTTGTTTACGAGCGGTAAAGTGTGAATCGCTTCAGAGTTACTTGGCAATCTTTAATATCTGATGCATTATCTACAGCAATAAAGCCTGTGAGTTAAACAAAGGGAATAGCAGTCCCCGTGACATCAATGGTAGCTCCTGAAATGCTTCACACACCTTCAGTGCAGTCTGATACAGGAGGCGAATGTAGCCGCAAATCTAGATGAACAATGGTATGGTTAAAACTAACGTGGTAGTGGCAAGGAAACGAGTATCAACTCATTGTCGCGGCCATCATGTGCCCATTGTATTGAAGCTACAAGAGGAGTAGTGCATGTCAAATGACCAGTGTAGGTGTCATTTGCAGCAGTGACGTAGGTAGGAGACATCAGTGAGGAACCGACTATGGTCTAAGCAGCTGCTTAGTAGGCTAACAGAAATACTTTCCTGGAGTAAATAGCCTTGAGCAGGAATAAATGAGGTGACTCGTGTGCTCCATTTAATTGATATAAGTTGCTAATCTGAAGGTTGGTAAACGTTCCAACACATCACAGGGTCATTTCAACTATACTATTGCTTCGAAGGTGGTGTGAAGGGCATTCACTGCCAACGGGTGAATCAATGTTCCGATCTCCCTAGATGCCGTCGTGGCCCTCCTGGTCTAAACAATTACCAAACGATCATGGAGCAGTAGATTAAGGTTATTAGTGAAGAAGTTTTCACTTTGAGCAATATAACGAGGAAATAAGTTATTCAGAAAGGTCAGTAATACCACTAAATGCGTGACTACATCTACATACATACTCCGCAATTCACCGTAAGGTGCGTGGCGGAGGGTACACTGTACCACTACCAGGCATTTCCTTTCCTATTCCACTCCCAAATTGAATGAGGAAAAAAGAATGCCTATATGCCTCCGTACGAGCCCTAATTTCTCTCATCTTGTCATTGTGATCTTTACGCGAAATTTAAGTAGGCGGCAGCAAGACCGTACTACTCAGCTTCAAATTCCGGCCCTCTAAATTTACTTAACAGAAATTCACGAAAAGAACGTCTTTCTTCCAGCGATCCCCAATTGAGTTGCCGGAGCATTTCCGTGACACTCGCATTGGTCGAACCTACCGGTAACAAATCTAGCTGCTTGCCTCTGAACCGCCTCCATGTCTTCCTTCAAACCGATCTGCTGCGGGTCCCAAACACTTGAGCAATACTCAAGACGTGGTCGTACAAGCGTTTTATACGCGGTCTCCTTTACAGGTGAAGTACATCTTCCCAAAATTCTCCCAATAAACCGAAGTCGGCTGTCCGCCCTACTCACAACTGTCCTTACATGTTCGTTCCATTTCATATCGCTCTGCAATGTTACGCCTAGATATTTGAACGACGCGACAGCATCAAGAAGCTTACTAATGATGTATTCGAACATTATATGTTTTTTCTACTCATGCGCATCACCTTACATTTTTCTACATTGAGAGCTAGCTGCCACTCTTCGCACCAACTAGACAAAATTTCTAAGTCATCCTGTATGCTATTACAGTAGGTTACAGACGACACCCTCCTATACACCACAGCATCATCAGCAAACAGCCGCAAATTACAACTTACTCTGTCCATCAGATCATTTATATAGATAGAAAATAATAGCGGTCTTATCACACTCCCTGGGGCAAGCCTGACGATACACTCGTCTGATGAACACTCCGTCGAGAACAACGTACTGCGTTCTATTACTTAGGAAGGAGGACTAGATGGGAAGGAGGCACGGACTAGTCACAAGATCACCTGTTACTGACGTCTTCTGTGCAAACCAAGGTGAAGACCCATCCTTAAGAAGGCATGCGTCCGTCACCTGACTAGCACTTTGACATGTGTCCAGCAAGCTATCTGAACAATTTCGAAGCTTTTAGTACAATGAAATAGCTTAAATCCCTAATAACATGACCTAGTACTAGACAACCAATATTACAGGTGCAAACAGCATTATGAATGTTCACACAAGGAATTTTCAGACAGTACTCGTCGCCACTGGCATTACCTCTGGAATGCTAGTTCGGGATTCCACCCACGGTCCAACTTAGATGCTATCGACCACGAGATTTTAAGAGAACCCAAATTATATTAATTTGACACCATAGAAAAATGCTGAAGATTTGCTAACTACATTGAGCAACCAATGAGTACTGTAACTGGCGAGTCGATATCTATTGCGTAACCTTGCTAAAGAGGGATACATTGATGAAACAATATCTTTAACAGCTAATTTGGTAATGCAGGAAATTAAGCCATGAAAAATTTATAAGCAGCAAACAAAAGTTGGTTTCATGTTTTGGTCACTGTCACTACTATGATAACTACTTTCCCACTTTAAAAGTATATTATATCCTAAGTATGTACTATTGTCAAAAATTTTATTCTGTTGTTCGAGGTACAGTATTCAGCCTTTAAGTGTAGATTTTTCCAAGGCTTTGTATTCCCGTAGTATCAAAGTAAAATTCGATCTTTGTTTCTACTACTAAATAAATATGGAAGCCAGAAATTTTTTACTTACTGAAGTCCAATAATCCTAACACGATTTCCCAGAAAGGGTAGTCCTCTCTGTTCTCCATTATGACAACTATCTGATACACCATGAAGAAGCAGTGCATGACTACCCACGGACCCATTAGCCGGATATTTTTCTGGCAAAAGACAAAGTGAAATTAATACCAACAAATACTGCATTTTGAAGTACAGCTGTCAGACACGTACGGTCATTATGTACGCTAGTGATATTTGGTGACGAGTCCTTACCCGATATCTCGATTGAACCAGATAGTAACACGCTGCGAAGTACATTGCGCTGTGCACCAATGTTTGAGCAGCCATCAGTTTTCCTGGAACAAACGTTTCACCAAAATTTTAGAAATGTCACCATGTTAAAAATTAGGACATGTTAAAGTAGAGGGCACCGTTCCAATTCACACAATTATGTACATTTGTAAGTGAACAATAAAAACAGCCTTCATTAGTAGTGAATACTTCCATGAACAATACATATGCCCGAGTTAAATCTACAAGTTCAGAATGGTTAGCACGCAACATTCTAAAATCCATCATATGCACTACTAAATATGCTAATTTCTCAGCGGCTTTAATTCGAAGAAATGGTTGAATGTGAAGCAAGAAAAATTTTTTAGTTGAATCGAGACTAAAAATATTAAGTACCGAGAGAATACACCAGTGAAGTTCAAACAAACTTAATGCTGAAGTGGCACGTCTACTAACACGTGCATTGTCCTCCGTGAAAATTTTGTCACCTGCCCATGGTATTTTCAGTAATTTTCAGTCTATGTTAATTCGTACTAGATTCATACTCTCGTGTTTATTAGACATGTATAAGCAAGCTTTAAATCTTTTTACACTAAGATTTTGCTATCTTGTTAAAGGTATAGTACCTAAAAATCATTAACAATGCAACATTGTGCGAAATTTTCTTCCACTTCACCTAATGTAATCTGTTTCCTCGTAACAAATTACAGGGGATCTTAATACTTCCGGATTCGGCTCAAAACGAGTAAAACTTTTATTGTAAAATGTAGAGTATGTAAAGGTATTTTTCTATGCGCCTTTTTGGATTAATTATCTTGTATAGTAGATTTGCATTTATTTTCGTTTCACCAGCAAGACAGTGTGATATTCCACTAAGGACAGGCTGCCATAACCCGTGAGCAGCAGCTCTACTACATGGACACCCACGTTGCAACGTGCAAACGTCATGTTGCTGTCACCGTTATGATGATGTATCCTGCAAGGCAGCACGTTTCGGAATATGATTAGGTATTCTGTCCATGTTACGACAGTTTTACGTCCAGTGGCACGTGCCGTGTTCGTTGTATTACTCTTTCAGTTAGCCATATGCACTTCTAAGCTGTGCAGTCACTTAAGTGGTTCTTAGTGCAAGTGAAGTTCAAGGGAAGCGGTTGCACAGCAGCTAGGGTCGCGGCTTCAGTTTACGCCTCCGCATTCCAAACTATTGTTTTTGCATGTAATAATTGAACATTTTAAAAGGTTTGTAAACGTACTGGACCAAACTGCTATGGTAATCAGTCCCTCAGAAACGCATCTTTGAGCGTTCGGCAATTCTATCGCGGATGTAATAATTCTACCTGACTCTTCATAAGAGTATTACACGACTATTTATCAAATTATTGGATGAACAACATACTAATTGTACGATTACAACAAGGTTTTACTATGAGTCATGTAATGCAATTTGTAGTACTCCAGAATTAGTTTTACATTTGGAATGAGGTGTAGATGTAGAATGTTAACAGTATAGATTCTAAACTCAGTCTGTACACCACCAGTATGTCACAAAAACGTAAGTACTATCATATTTCTTCGTATGAACCTCTCGTTAGCATTTTCAGAGGAAAATACAGAACTATCAGTGAAACCATTTAAAATCCTTTTACTGATTTGTTACCTTCAGACAGATGGATGCCATTTAAACATTCTTTGAAAAATATGATATACGAACATTGTTGAAAGAAACTAAATAGAAACACAGAATACTGAGCACAAAGCTGAAAGGATGACTAATTGCTGAGCCACCGCTTCCATTATTCACTCAATGAAAGCGCTCAACTACATAGAGAACGGTGACAGTCACTCTCAAACACTAGACTGATACGCCAGGACACGTGTTCGCTTATTACGAACAATCTTTCAGTGAAGTTTATTGGCACTCTTATGGTACCTGATGTGTTCTCTCTAGTGTTTAAATTCTACCTGATCTGTCTGCAAGATCAATTTATTTAGTAATTAAAGACTAACACTAGCAGGCAATCTAGTTCGCCACCCTCAACTTTAAGAGAACACCATGAAGGACCAATCCAATTTTGCAAAGATCTCGCCGAAAACTAAGTCTACACTACTACTCTACAGTCAAAATCCCCATTACGCTCGTGTTTGGGAAAAGTATGCTTCGAAGTCTAAAAAGAATCCTTTTCATAGCCGAATTCTAAATTTATGGTGAAACTAGAGTGCCTGAAGCAGGAACTCCCGATGACCGTTTAGGAAAAATTTTGATACGGATATATTACGATATGCATCGCATCAGTTGTCCCCCTTAATGAATGTTGAGAAGAGATTGGATTCGTATTTGAAGAGTCGCAGGTTCGACTGCGCCAGGCGGCAAATATTTGCTCCTTGGCAATGCGTACACTTCTGACGTCACAATTGACCGTAACGCACGTGACTAGGCTTCCAGCGCACAGTTGTGCCACCCTAGATAAGCCACAAGCTTAACACTAAATTGAATTTTATTCGTGGGGATAGGAAAACCAACCGGGGATCAATTAAAACGAAGCAAATTACGGATAAAAGGGCGACCTGGACAAGTAGTCGAGTTGTGACAACGTACAGCGCCCCAACCTGCTTAGGCGATAAAACCTTACAACTAAGAACCACTTTCACGGAAACAATTTCAACCACCCGTGAATCGTCAGCCAATATTAGAGGCTTTGAATCCTGAAGTCCATATCTAGCACAGGGTCAGTTCTTCGGATTTAAGCTAGTTGCCAGCTAAGTATTACGAGAAAAATTGCCTATTGTTTGGGACTGGGGCTCTAAGGTCAGTCTACCGGTGGAGAGGGACAAGAGTGCGGATAAAATTTCGCAATAAACTTAAGTAAGTCGTCAATCCGAACATTGGTTTCGACACAAACGTGGGTCTGGTGTGTTATGACGATTTTTGAACTAAGCCAGTTCTAGGGGGACCTAGAGTTTGGCGTGGATTCCTAAAGAATGTGCAATTAACAGTTTTCACTGTTTCCAGAGGTTAAAGAAGCAATCAATCTTAGTACTCACTATGGAGCGAATCCACATCCCTTTGATTCAGTTTGCCACCTTATCGTAATTTCTTACTTCTGCAAGAACGGTTATTTGTTACTGTGCTGGTTTTTATTTTATGTTGATACAGTAGTTTTTGGCCAAGCTTTTTATTACAGTGAGCCACCGCGAATGCTTTAGTTAAATCTGTAAAGAAGTTTTATAGATTTTGGAAGCAACGCTTAGTCCCGGGTAACCCGTATCTCAATGGCGCAGTTCACTGAGCTGGGGAGGCAGCGGAAGAATGTGACGGGAATACCGGTCGTTGGCATCTAAAGGGAACAGTCTTCCTTTTCCCGGCGGAAACAAGGCTGCAGGACCGGGATTTTAACCCGGGTTTTCTCTAATACCAGAGCCCAATGTTGCCGCTCACCAATAAGGCTCTGTCCCACCAAACCATTTCGTAACATTCTGATCAACTGCGACAGTGCTTTCTGTTCTGAAAATTTAAAATATTTGCACTTCTGAATTTCCTCGTTTTGTTTTGTTACCCTTTTATGCCGCCCACGAAAGGGGAGACAAAGTCTACTGTCACATGGAAAATGCCATTCTCAGGGAGCAATGCGGACCCTCAAGCCACACTGAGCAGACACCCACTCAAGATCGAAATAGTTACTTCAACAAATCAACCTTATCTCCTTGCAAAATTTACTTTGTTACTTTACTATGCTTACCGTCGTTTGAGAGTTATGATGCAACGTTTGCGTCCTGCTACTTTAGTTATTCGCCATGAGGTAACAAAGAAGAGCTGAACTTAAGCTTGTTGCTCTGCACTAAATTTTCGACAGATTCCACTGATGGGGCGTTGGCGTCTGACACCTAAGAGCGATGTACTCGCATTTAATCTGTTTCATGGAAGACAGCTCAGTCTTCACCGAGGACAAGCCCGATGTGCCACTACAAGTAAAATTTTGATGCTAACTGTCTGGAAAAGATTAAGTCAGAAGAAACAAGAATGAAGATTTCTAGCGAGTGCAATCTTACCTAATTATTTTGGCTTGGCCACGTTTATTAGCCTGAGGCTTAATCTGATTCATTTTCCTTATTTTAAGCTGGCTAATAAGGGTAAATACATTTTATGAGTAATTGGTGTTTAATTAAAGTTTATGGAAGCAGCCGAATGAGAAGTCAACGCAGTTCAGTGTATTTAATTCCGAGCAGAAGTATTTTACCAGTCATAAATCGTTGACTGCATACTTCACCGTTATTACCATTCCGATACCGACCAATTTTCAAATTAACTTTCCGTCCACGTTTGTGTGGGAGGGGTCAACAGTAACGGTGAATGCCTGAACTCTCCGTGACAGCCATGTAAATATTAGAAATTTTACATCTTTCAAGAAAAGACTATACGGTATATAAGAAGATTCTATAAAACTAAACTATTTCAGTCTTAACTGTTAACCTCTTATGCTATTTCAGTGTACATCGAAATAAAATTCTACCGTAAGTACAAACCAGTGGGAAGAGGTTTAATTTGAACAGAAATTATTTAAACGTAAATACGTTACAGCTTTAAAACCAACCTAAATTACATGTACTGCTCGAAGTACGAGAAGTATAAAAAGAATTCTTTTCAGTAACTTTTTATTCACCTCTCCTCGAAATTAGGTACTTTACGGTTGCCAATGGATCGTTGAAACGAGTCATATCACTAACATCTGCAGATGAAATTTCTTAATTCACGAGACCGATTTTAGACGGCCTCACCACAGCTCTATCTTATTAGCAGTGTGGTAATGGTGCGCAACTAAAGGTTCTCCAAAAACTTTTGGGGCTGTGCCATCTGTCACCTTGGATCTCACTCTTCATTAGTAACATTAGATGGTTGGCGTGAAGGGTTGAACAATGGCGCCATCAGTCCCTTTAGCTCAGAGTGGCCTATTCAGAATTAGTATTTAAAGTAAGTCATCCAACTAAAAATATTTAGTAAAAGGAAAAATGGGAAGTTAAAGTCATACCAGCAAGTCTAAAACCAATCATCCTGCAGTACACATCTCCACAGCTCTGCAAGCGACCGTTAACATCCAACGTTAGATTCATTATCAAGGAGCATGTAGTGGTCGGTGTACCTAGAACAGGAGCCGAAACATGGAATAAACCTTAAAAAGTACCGAGTTTAAATGACCGTGTGGGAGGTTGGTCTAAAACCAGCGAACAGCTTGTAGAGAAATCCACCCTCTCTACCTGTGGGTCAGAAAGAAAATCTTAGGATAAAAACCGACTTCACGGAGATAAGAATCCTCGACTGTCAGCCACCCGTGGATCAGCCACCAAAACTAGAGGTGGTGAGTTCAGAAGTCCGTATTTGGCACGGAGGTCAACATGAGTAAGGTCAGCGAGGAGATCGTGGATAGACCTGAAGATTGGGAAGAGTAGGATCGGTCATTTGTCAGCAGGCTTCTCATTGAGTGTACAGATTAAAATGCGGTCCATGGCGGCCTGTTTAATAAAATGAAGTGCTAATGTTCATTAGTTCTGCCGTAAACACTACATGTTCCCGACATAATGGCGCGATTTACCGGAGAAAGGATATACCTGATATTTTGAGCTCTCCGCCTAGAAGATAGTGGCACCCTGAAACTAAGTACTGGGTGTAACAAACGCCGAAATATTACGAGGGCGACTAAAGTTTTGGACCTTGGAAGAGAAATTCGTGGCCTGGGCATCAAACAAGACGGCGAGTGTGAGAAGACTTTAGTACAACCCAGGGGAAGAAGATTGAAGTCCCTTCAAAGTGACGTGAGCCGCAATTCGACGGGTAACACTATTCGAAGGTGGATATCAGGAGGTCGAAATCCATCGCATGCAAAAACGTGATGTGGGACGAGCAGGAAACTTGCAATGGCTTAGGACGCCAGAAGTTTATGCCGCATAATCTGAAGAGGGAAGATTCTCGCTTCAGCAGGGAAACAGGGCTGGTCCGGAAGGCACAATGGTGAACTGGGCCTAACAGTTTCAGGGCAGAGCCACCGAGCCATAAACCTTACACCCATAATCCAATCTGGACAAAATCAGAGCCGGATACCGACCAGAGTTGCACGATCTGCACCCAAAGATGAGTGGGCAAGGAAACATTAAGCTCTCAGCTAGTCTTTGGGTGAGTTGTGAACAGCCAAGTCAGGTCTTTATTAAAGGATGCCCAAGAAACTGTTTCACAGCTTACAGCTGCCGAGTACCGAAATACAGTTCTGGACCATGTGGGGGACTAGTACGACGACGCAAATGCATCACCCTTGTTTTGGAAGGAGAGAATTTAAAACCATGGAACAGTCAATGTAAAAAGCACAGCGTATGGCACCTTTTTGAGTTGGAGTTCAGCAGAGGCTGTTGAGCGGGAGCTGTACAATAAAAATTGACGTACAGCATACACATGATCAGTGGCCCAATAGAGCTCACCACCCCAATGAAGGAGATTAGGAAGGGCATCTGACACCAAATCTTATCTAACTCCTGTCTCCTGGATCCGTAGAGCGTCTTAAGAGCTGACTAGCACAGAACATACGGCGGAATAAAAACCGACTAATAAAAATCTTGGGAGCCTTGTAGGGCCCAGTCATGGAGAGATCGTAAAATATGAGCAAGCTGTGTCATACGCTAAAAAAGTCTACCGAAGAAGGCTGCAGCAAGATGACGCTGAGAGAGGGCCTCCGATAGCACCTTCCATTGTACGTAGATGCTCTATTTTAGATCTATCCAGGAATCGGATAATGTGATTAGTCCCTGTGATTCAAGAACCCACGATCTGTGGGCATCCATCCTTTCATGTAATTTTCAGGGTACTTTTTTTTCTTCAAGCAAAGTGATAACTTGAGGGAAAATGGGTTCTCGCCAGGCTTAAGGACAGCAACAATACTGTCCCTCCCTTTAAAGAGGGAAAACCCCTTTCAGCCAAACATCGTTAAATATCCGGAGGAGATTTGAGGATTAAGGTTTAAGCTATTGGTTGTGGGCAGTATCGGGACCAGGAGCTGAATCAGAGGAAAATGCCAGAAGCTATTCCCATTCAGTGAATGAGTTCAGGATCCTCCTGGTGACAGTGAAACTTAGAGGGCTTCGGCCTGTTTGGGAGGAAAGGCCGCCTGATAACTATGTCGCCGATGCGAGTAATTTTGCGAAGGCAAGATTATCTGCGAGAACAGAATGTCTGTACAGACGCCTCCGGGGATTCAACACCGCCACTGGCGACCTCTGAAGCCGAACATAGCCACAGAGTAACATACAGAGGAGTAGTCTTCCTAAACCACTGTCCTACACTCCTCGTAGTTCCGTAAGATGCTAGTAGGTGTCAGGCGGTTTCCTGGCATAGAGTGCCTCTCGTACATCAGAGGGTAGCGTGGAGGGGAGGTTGAGGGGAGAGCTCGTGCCGCCTGCCACGATGCCACGGCTGTGTCAGCTTGCTGCCATTTGAGGGGAGATGGTGGTGGTGGGGGTGGGGATAGCTGCTACCTGCCGCCTGCTCTGGTCAGTTAAAAGAGCTGCTTCTGACTGCAGCGCCATCATGGGACATTACGGAACTGCAGGAAACTCTCCCTCCCCGCACCCCGGAGCGTAGGACCGGGCTCTTACGGAGGTTTCCTCTCTGTATATATTTGTCTGTGACATAGCCCACAATCTTGACACGGGAACAACAGTCAAAGCAAGAAAAATCGCAACTACTTGCTCTTTTCGATTATGTGAAGGGTTTTAGCGCGAAGGCGTTTAAATTTAAGACCAGCGAGGAGCTTTTTGCGCTGAAGATGTTGCAAGGCTCGACGACGCTTAAAAATGCTGTCATTGTTCCACCACGTAACTTGCCGGAGGCTAGAAGGACCCAGGCGACCTGGGGACAGCGATGCTGGAGGTTGGAGTAGTCCTATCAGACTTTGGACGATGGTGTCAGTACAGCCTGACAGGGAAGGGACGAAAACGGACTGAGTCTACAATAGATAATTAGCACAGCAAAAATACGGAGAACATTCACAGAGGCATGTATGAAACTTCCCTGCAGATTCAGCTGCCTGTCGGACTGTTACTAATCGGGGTATTTACATCTTTTAGGTAATGGAATGTCAAGCTTAAGAGTATTTTTGAAAGCATTTTCTGGAAGCAGCTATCAAATTTTTTATAAATTAAAATACGACAATCTAGATAGCAAGTTGGTGCGTTTATTGGCAACCGGTTTCGGTCCTACTGCAGTTGACATCTGCTCCGGCCACCGTCCACCAACAAGGTGCCAAAGATCAGAAACTGGTCCTAGGTAACAAACCTGTTGCCAATTAAAAACGCTCCAACTTGCGATCTAGACTCATTTTAAATATTTATCGGACTTAATTGCGGGCTCATCAGTCCCTAAACTTACAAACTACTACGTTACCTTATACTAAAGACAGCACCAACAATGCCCGAGGGAGGATTCTAACCCCCGACGGGGAACGGCCACTTATCTGAGCATAGCTCTTCAATGCGCTCGGCCACTCCGCCGCGGCCTTTTTGTAGGTAATGTTCTACTGTCTAGTAGGGTTATTCAAGCATTCCTCACGACACACACTGACAGCTCATTCTTAGTAGTACGTATACATGGTAGCTTCCCTTCTTAGGAAGCTTAGACATTACAACACTAACCAAAACAATGTAATTGAGGAAGAAAGTTTCGAGGCCCCCAGAATTATCGATTGAGAAAAACAGGCCAAATAATTAGGAAACAGAACACTTACGTTTTGACTAGATAGTTTTCTGGTCACACCAAAAGTGTCACTCGAGGCTAACAATAGAATTCCACTGAAGAAGCAAGCCCAAGTCTGAGCCAATTTATATAGCTGACTGAGGATGATAAAGTAGCCGGTAAAACTAGCAGACATTGCAGGTACAAAAACAGACAAAAGATGTTTGGAAAGATGATCAGGGGGAAATTAGAAAACCAGCTCCGTTGTCTGATAGGTACAAAAGAAAGCCAACCATCAAAAACAGTTTACCTCCCGTGGTCGTAATGGGCCCATACGTGCATTTCATATCACGACCATCACGAAAGTTGTGCACTTTCTAGTTTCGTAGCTATGAATATACTGTGAAAGCCTGTTATTCGGACTGGTACTTTAAGGATGTACTCAGTCACGTAGGTTTCCACTATATTTTAAGTGCTTGTTATCAGTGTTAAGTTTTTAAGTCTCCATATAACGATTAATTTGTTTTCAGACTACCTGTGGTATTTTTCACCGGAAGCCACAGCGTGGGTCCCAGCATTCTAAGCGGAGACCAGGATGTGCCCGTGCCACCAGCCAGCTTGTCCACCATATCGAAGAACACCAACGCAGACAGCATCTGAAAACCAAATTACTTCATATTAATTTGTTGCTTTCATCTGAAGTCTTAGAGGTGCACTGAAATTGCAGCAGTCCATATTTCTTTGTAACAATATAGCCGCCTAGGCACTAAGCCGTTTCAAGCAAGGAAGTGCACGTTTGATATTTAAGGAACAATTACATACTGAACTTTTGGATTATCTTTTCTGGCGTATACGCCAGCAGAGTAACAATCAGATTGATCAGTCATCTGAGGTTTGGAGCCTTAAACCCTTTTTACAACATTTTTCATTTGTCACACTGAAAAGCGTCGGGATCACACCACCTTACCGCAATACAAGTTTAGAAATATACATTTATTCGCCTGTTCTTTAAATACGCTTCTATGTTTATATACATGAACATGAATGGTACGAGAAACTGATTTCGACACCGTTTTACGTCTAAGTATTAAATTCAGCGTGCACACGTTTCCAAGTAGATTTTCATGCTATCTGCTGCTTAGGAATTGGTGTCAGCTCGCGTAAACCTCTGGTTCTATTTCAAGCTAACTTTTCACCCGCTTGAAAGAAGCCCAGTCGTGGCAAGAACGTATCTTATTTTGGAACGAGACCACTATTAGAACCAACGTGTCTCAACATCAGACTTTCACTGAAAATTTTCCTCGTTACAACCACGCACAAAGTTAAAGGAACTTTATAGCTTACATTATTGCTGTATGCAAGAAAACTGCCGCATCATGCATAAGGTTTCAGTTTGTTTCTATAATACTAACCTTATTCTCGAACATTGTTGACTTCACATGTACCACTGAATTTATTTGCAAAATCTGTATCTTACGACAAAAGTTAAAATCGCAGTGTAACAGATGGAGTTTTAATTTCGTAGCAAATTAGTCGCAAAATATTTCAGCCGTACACATGGCACTGAACGCACAAATATCGTCTTACGACAGGTAGTTCGGGAGAAAACCAAGAACTACGTTGAACAGCAGCAAATCTAAGTTAGCTAGAAAAACTGTCTATACAAATGTGAAAGAAATGTGTCAAATGTAATGAGTCCGTACATCGGTGAAGGAAACAAATAGTTAAGAGGAGAAACTGCAAAGCAGTTTCTAATGTTACAAAACTTTACACATTAACTCTGAAGAAATACCGTGAGAAGATAGCCCAAAAACTTATTACGGTTGTGCTTATGGAGAGTGCTGGGGAGGAGAGTGTGTTGCAGTAGATGGATAGTGATAAGTGAGAGCATAAGAGGGTGTTTAAGAGGGAGTTTTTTGGGGGGAGGGGGCGGAGTAGTTTAACAATTAAAAATACGAATTGTGTGTCGTTTTATGTGCGAAAGTTTCAGAGACGGGAGCTATGTCACCTCCGGTTTGAATTTGTCCAGCGGATTGAAGACGTGGGTGGGCATGCTGGCCAAATTGGATGTTTAGGCGGTGAATACTCGCCAGGTGAAAACAGCGCTTATACCTAAGTCCCGCCACAATAAAACGATCCTCAACGAACACTAGCTCATTTTCTCATGTGTCAGATTGTACGAAGACAATTTTAGTACATTATAAAATTTATCATAAAACCACCAGCTGTTAATTCCTTAACATACCCTTCTCGCCATTATCTACGATCGAAACTTTATAAAAATCTTCACCATAATCTAATTTCTTAAAGTATTTGGAGGATGCTTACTCTCAGCAAACCAAAACAATGAATTTAAGTAGACTTGGGGTATGGGGTAGCTACAGTAAGGGCATCTGACCAATAATGAGGACAAATCCGAAGCAACCACGCCGACCCTTCGAATGACTTCCAAAGGCAAAGGGTGTCGAGTTTTAGGAAGTTTGTTTTAATTCACGAGGCCTTTGGTCTGTTTCAAACAGCAAACTAATGTTTATCACATCCGAGTCACGCGTCCTAGCCATAGCACCTGTGTAGTACCAAGTTGCATACTCTTTGATTCCACATTGAACAGTGGTAAGACAGGTTGTGTTCATGCTGTGCACGGACGCAGGGTGGTTGGCCGCGGTTGTTTTCAATTGAAGGTGCTTATGGCTACTATGGGGGAGGAGTGTAGCGGCAGCCAAAAATTTGCGTATGGCAGGGGACATCTCGGTACACAGCAATTGTTTGCCCCGACGCGGTGGACCCACCCTACAGCACACAGTAGAGGGCTTAGCGCGTTTGCCTCACTCGAGGCGGAGGGCCAAAGTCGTCCGGTGGCGCCAGGTAGCGACCCTTACAGCAACCACATATGGGGTGGTTAGCTAGCTACCCGGAGCTACTAGGGTTCAGAGTGTTGACAATTTCTCGTTAGCCAAGTAGTGTCCAGGGTCGGAAGGAATTCCGATGTACATTCCTTATGTCCGCCGTAAGGAAAGGGGGAGGCACTTCGAGACATGGGGACGCTCTTGCCTTCTACTGTGCCAGTCACCAGTCGCTTTGAGACCATTTCCTATGGCGGACGGCGGAATCTAGGACTCCTGACCTCATTGAGGGGTGCAAGCAGATCTGATGCATTGCTCCCCAGAGTTTATACGTGTCCTTTGGTTTGGAGCAGAATGGAGGGTCTCTAGCAAAAGCTTTGATACAGTGTCTTGACTGCAGATTTGTAGAGTGGTATCTGGATCAGGGTTGTACTATGTAAATTAAGGAGTTACTAGGGTAACTAATACATGGAAGTTAAGGCTAAGCAGTAGTTAAGTGTTCTGATTAATACTCGTTAGCTGACCCACACATCTAAACCAAACCACGTTCAGAGGATAGTCAAAACAGAAAATTTTGAAACTATTTGTAAGGAAGTTCCAGTTTACTGCCTGCAGAAAATTAAAGTTTTATAATCGCGACCGACAGCAGGCAATATGCCGACATAGGAATCTTTAAATATTTGGCGAGTAATGTAACTTATATTTAAAGGCATTGGGCACTTTGGGGGGGGGGGGCTGTTGTATATAGCAAGCGACAATTTTCTACCGATATCGAGGCGGAGAAGGTATCTTGACACATGTTACATGTATTAGAAGTCAAGTTACTGGTCCGATGTTTTTACCGAGCACGCGGTACAGTTCTAGTGTCAGTTTAAGACGTTTCATGCTCAGCCGAAAGACCCACATATTAAATATTTGTTGAGGCCATTTCAACCTAGCTATTATGGTCTATTTGTAGATGGTATAGACAAGTATTTCACAACACCAATATTGAACACTTTTCCGAAAACTAGGCTAGCAGCTGCATCGACAGCGCAAACACCAAGTATTTCATACTTTTAGCTACAAACAGAGTTAATCTTAGTGCGGTGTCTAGATAGATCGTGTAACGGCGCCAGTGATTATAGTGTGCCAGGTGGGACGTATTTTTCGAAAGTCCATTTCAATTTTTCACTGCCATATTTCATCTAAGGCAACCACAAGCCAGGTCTGCGGATGTGCACCGGAATCTACAGGTCAGCACCACCCGCCCATGCCGTGATCACGTGCCGCCTAGTTATTTTCGTTGAGAAGGCGACGCCTTTCCACCCTTGTGTCACGAAATATGCAGTCAGGAGGCGGGCAGTGGCCACGTGGCCGGGTAGCGCGGCCCAGCCAGAGGCGCTCGCCAGAACCACAGACGGGAAACCTCCGTAAGACCCCGGTCCCACGCTCAGGGGTGCTGAAGCAGTTCCGTAAGATGTCCCGTGATGGCGCTGCGGTCAGAAGCAGCTCTAAACTGGCCAGAGCAGGCGGCAGGTAGCGGCTGTCCCCACCACCACCTCCCCTCAAACGCCGGACACAGCCGTGGCCTCGTGGCAGGCGGCACGAGCTCTCCCCTCAGCCTCCCCTCCACGCTACCCTCTGACGTGCGAGAGGCACCCTAAGCCTGACACCTGCTAACATCTTACGGAACTACGAGGGGAGCGTAGGACAGTGGTTTAGGGGGCGCTGCGTCTCTGTATATGTTATTCTGTGCCAGAACTCATCGCCCACTTTCTGGTCAGCCTTTGTTCCGAAGCCTGTTTGCGTTCTCCCATTGCGCTTAAGCTCCAATTTAATCCCCGATACAAGTGAGTTATCAGTTGCAATTAGGTGTGCCGTGACATCTCACCAACTACCTATTGTACTCATTTAAAGCATTCTGGATGGCTACAATTTCCAACCATCGTGTACAATAGAAATACTTTGAGGGCAAGATTAATGAAAAGTTGTAAGTAGACACCCTATGATAAATTGTCCGTTTTGCTGCTCATATTCAGAAGAATTTGCGCTGAAGCCCCTTTTGCTTTGCGGAGAAAGCTTTAGTGTTTACAAAAAAGGTTTCCTTGTATAAATTTCGGGGGAGGGGTGGCAGGAAATCTGACAGAATGTCACACTTTATTGCCAAATATTTTAGTCACCATCCAGGTTATATGGATTAAGGCAATTGAGTACATTCTTCGGAAAACTGCACAGTGACATGTTCACCTTGATTGCTACTGTTAATCTAGAAATTTTTGTACCAGTCATTCTCACTAGTGCAAACAAATTCCTGGTCTCCTACTTCAAGTTAGAAATGAAATTTTTATCATGATCCACTGGTCTTACTGTAAAAGTTAGCACTAATCTTTGAAAATTTTACGTCCTAACGTTTCCTCAGCAGTTGAGTTCGGGTATTTTGCTATACAGCTTGTGCTTTCTAGCACTTCCTGGAAAAAATATTTGAAGCACGTTTAGAAGAAAATGAGCATAGCGTGCAGAAAAAATTTTCAAGGTGTTTTAATATAGTTTTACGACCCTGATGAGCTTTCATTATTGTAAAGTTTACTACAAAAGCAACCTGTGTATTTCGGGTTGACTTTTAGCCTGGAATCCAGTTGTGAACATTAAATTGTGTACCTAAACTTCAAAACCTATCTAAATATTGCACAGTACGCAACTGCAACTTAAGACAGCACTACGAGCATTTATCGCACATCAAAATTCTCTTCCCGCACAGGTCACTTAAAACCATTTCTGCACATGAAACCCTTGCTGAAATTCAATGTCTTCACACTACAAGGCTTGCTGACTAAGTGCAGAACGCTACCACTTTCCAAACTGTTAGCCAACATTAACTCTGCTCAGAAGTCAGGGTGGAAAGATGGTATGTATAAACCAGTTTTTGAACTGCAATGAAGTTACTAATAGACGGGCTCATTGTATGAGACTAAAATATGGGTATGCTTATTGCATTAAGTAAGCACATTACCTGGTCAGTTGATATCAGTGATTACTTACAACGCAAAACAAAGATTTTCTTTTCACATTGTACACTTCGTTATGCAAATAGAAGTAATAAGGAGTACTAAGGCAATGTCGAGAAAATTACAAGATTTTTACTCTTCCATTATGTAGCTGTAGGTACAACCGAGTAAAAGCTCTAACCAGTGGGTCGAAGGATCGAATCCCGCTCTTTTGTTTAAATTTATACCTTTAACATTTCATATATATTCATATGAAATTTAATTACAGAAACGTTTATTTGCATTTTATTGAAAATTCAATATTACGATTAATTTTATCTACTCACTTCATTAATATTTGCACCTTCATTTAAGGTGGTTGGGTTTTTCGGAGCCCACATTTCGACACAAAACTGTGCGACTTCAAACATCCAGGTACAAAGCAGTTCCGGATACCTACCCCCACTGCATGTTAGGGATTTGGCAGTTCATGAAAGGCCCTCAACTTCAATTCTGCCAGTACCTCGCCTACTTTTCTCCGCATACTTAGACGAGGTACTGGCAGAATTGAAGTTGTGAGGACGGACCGTGAGTCGTGTCGGGATAGCTTAGTGGTAGATCACTTGCCCGCGGAAGGCTAAGGTCCCAGGTTCGAGGCCCTGTTCCGGCACAATTTTAATCTGCCAGGAAGATTCATACTATTACATGTTAGCCAATATGACCGAAACAAACGCGTACACAAACGCAATAATTAGGTTAAAGTCAATGAAATGGCTAACGGGACAAGCGCGGGAATTTGCAGGTTTTGGGCGAGGGCAGTAAGTGGAAAAACCGACAAAAAGCAAACCGAAAACCAAATGCGCGAAATTAACACTACGGAATTTCACAGTTCACTTGGCCTACAAGACCCCTCAAATTGACAGAGCGATACCAATCAACACATGTACAAAATCTATGGCATAAAAACCAATAATACTTCAATTAACCTATACTACGCCTAAAATCAAGAAACATTCACAGTACCTGCCAATAGCGTTTAAAGGTATCAATTTTAGACACGCGAAATCGTTTTCTCTAAATTTCCTACGTTTTGCGCCTACTTGCACATGCTTTCGTAACGAACTGTACACAATACGACGAAAATCCGCAATGCGAATGTCGGAAACTCGCCTTTAAGTTTCCGCCGACATTCAGCAAGGAAAAACTTTCGTTTTTATCAAGGTATAACTTGCAACAAATAGAAGTAAGATGACCAATCCATCTTGGAGATGCTAAGACATTCTTAATGCATATTGGACACAGTTTACTGTAGTCTTTAGTGGTTAATAATAAAAACACCCTATCATGACCATAACGACAAAGACGGAAATAATCGCGATTCATTATCACAACGAGAAAATTAGACAAATTATGCAAAGGTTTACTCTTTACTACGCGCCACTCGCGAATGGCTAATTGAAGAGTAAAGGCCAATTCACACTGTCCGTCACGTCAATTCGCCGATCTCAATAGGCGATGTTGAAAGTGAGGTTATGAGTAGCAATCTTATGTAGAAAGTCTTAGTTTAATACTAGAATTGAAGGAACAACAACAATGCTAAATGTTAGTGACAGCCAAATAAAACTTTACAGTTTATGTTTTTGGCCAACTTACTGGCAACAAACATTTCAAAACATCGACATCTATTTTCAAGCGAAAAAATAAACATGAATACATCAAACAACACTTATAAGAGCGTAAATAGCGCCTGTTTATCCATTACAATTTGCTCGTTGACATTGTTAATACCATCGTAAACAACTGAATGTCTCGTTAGAACTGACTCATTTGAAATGTTATTTAATGAGAAATGCATAATCAGATTACAATCTTATTCTAATAAAGAGTTTGCTTCAGTCTTTTCTGTTACAATGTTAAGTAACATTAACCATTTTTTGGTTTCAGATATCCGACCTCGATTTTAGGGGGACACTCAATTGACAAACATTTACGTCGGTCATGAAACATTTGAGATTTACCCCTTGGTACGATAATCACCCTCTGCCACAGACCGTTAGGTGACTTTAGTAAATGGTTATGTAAATAGTGAATGAGGGTGGTGACTTCCGAGACTGAGGGGGAGTACATGAAACCTAATACGTTACAGTTTTATTGCTACGAGTCTACCATTACCTGACACTGCAGGATCTAATCTAGTCAATAAGCGCCAAACGGAAATTTAATCACAGCTTTTTACAGTCCTTTATTTTCCGACAACCGGTTTCGATGAAAATTATAGTTTATTATAACCGGATTCCAGAAAATAGACAAAAATCGATCTTTGCTACATTTACGCTTTGTCTCCTGCCGCCTCTTCAACGCAGAAACATAAGGTTCTTAAAGACTTCGTTGGAATCAAATATACAAAAGAAAATTCCACTCCTACGAAGAAAGTATTCGAAGTCTTGGGTTGAACTTCCATTGCCCAATAAATACTGACGTATTCCATCAGCGTAATTCAGAATTAAAACGATGGAATAGAAGGGAAAGCTTCCACTGAAAGAAAGGTCACAACTGAACCCCAAAAGGGCGTCGGGGGCTCACCTGCTTTTATAGGTAACGAGAATACAAAGTAACCTACTCTGATGGGTCTGGAAGGTAAATGGAAACCAATTCCGGTAAAAGTGCAGTTTATGCGGCAGCGGCTAGCAGTCGCGCTCGCTAGGTGGGCAACGGCAGAGCAGCCAATCAGTAGTCGCGATACCGTGGACTAAGAGCGTTACAATTGTACTATGAAAAATCGAAGCGGTGTATGCAGAAGTTTGACGATCTACAAGTTACAGTTGCTATCAGTATGGATGTCACTTTATCACTGTTTCGAACATATAAAATAAATAAAACATACTATACCTGCTCTATGGTTGACAGGTTCTTGTATGTACCCTTGTCCGGTCAGTAATAGTAATTGCGATAATTTCCAAGAATGCTTGCAATCGAGGTAGCTCGGACTGAAATGATTATATTTTACTCATCGAGCGTACAACTGTAAATTGAGTTTTTGAACCGGAGATTCGTTTAACCTATACCTAACTTTCACTTAAAATGATCAGTGTTTCGTACTGGTCATAAAACAAAACATGTGACTGCTGTGGTGTATTAATAGGTCACTGATGTCCGTAATACAATTATCTAAAAATCTCAATCACCCAAACGCCGCACCGATATCCTCGAATAAACTTCGAAATTGACGCCAAATTTACTCGTTATGAAACACGCAATCTCATTGGCCGCGGCATCGCGACTTCTGATTGGCTGCTCTGCCGTTGCCAGACTAGCGAACGCGACGGCAAGCCGCTGCCGCATAAACTGCACTTTATCCCAATTCCTGCAACATTGAAATTAAGAAAAAGGAATGCGTGCATGGCAATTTGTATATTTCACATTCATTCCATTCGATGACATTCGGAATTTCAGTGTTAAGGCACGTTGGTGGCCACGGATCAGCGCCACCGTAAAGGTAGAGTTTGTTATAAATGCTGTGTATTGTCACTGTGGGCATTAGGCAAATAATGCCGTTTGGGAGTTTAGTTACAAGTCTAGTTTGTTTTGCTAAGCTATAATCATTGCGTGTGCGACGATGAAGTGGAAAATTAACAATTTAAGTGGAACAAAGTATGTTTATAATTGGGACCAACGGTGACGCAGTGGAGTTGCGACACCGACGGCAATATTCTACGACGCGATTCTACCCGTCAACATGACGAAAGCCGTATGCCGGATATCTACTACAACATAGATAAATCTGCAGTTATCCCCGTAAATTACAGAACAGTACCATCGATTACAGGTCTCAGCCCAAAAATTCGGCCTTCGGCGCTCACATGCGAGAGAAGGAAAACTAAGTTAACCTACACCTTACCATCAGAGGTAAGCTCCAGATCACGTTTTAAACAAAATCTATAATACTTTCTCTTCGTAAACACTCGTTTTTAACTCAGCCATCAGATACGCACCTAAAAACGCTGCGGTGACATCACGGGTCAAAGCTGACGGGTTGAATCGCGTCATAAATGACGCACACCGACTGCATATTCTGAAAGATGGCTTATCTGCTGGGCCCCCTGATTTAGTCAACGTACGTTTGAAGCAAATGCCGGAATGGTTCCTTTAACACGTTCGCTGCCGTTCACGCTCTGGCGCGTGTAAACGTTACTCGAGTCAGGTGCCTCACTGTGGCGCGTGCTGCGACCTACCATCCTGTTATGGGTTGTTGTAAACTGGAATCGTCTAATAAAGCTGTATACTCTGGTAGGTACTCAGGGAAGAGTATAAGTGATATGCACACGTACATAGTTCCAGATTTCCGCGTTTGCATTATCGGCTACGAGCCACACACGCTTCTCATGTCATGATTTGTTGGATTCTTATGTAAAGAAGCAAGCTTTTGATTATTTTAATTTTATTTCGATTAGTTACCATTTTATAAACATACTTTGTTTTGATATTCATACTTATGACATAGAAATAAGCATATGTTTTATGAAATACCTTGTGTGTACTGTATATTGTTCATTTGTTTTCACAAAAATACAAATGCAAATAAAAAACCATATAAAAACTGAAAACTAAAACCAAACCATTCAGTGGCTCTGAACTATGAAAAGATACTGTCGAAATACGATCAGGCGCCAGAGCGTAAGTGGCACCTAGCATCGCGCCAGAGCGTGAACGGCAGCGAACGTGTTAGGGCCTCTATCGACCATCTGTCCTAGCAAAGTTACATAATAGTATTTCTAGTTTTATAGTTAAACTGAAAATGTAAATCTATCGGACTCAGCTGCGTGGTCATTAGTCCGTAGCTTACAAACAAAACTATGGTAAACTAACCTAAGGACAACGCAAACACCCACGCCCGGGGGGGGGGGGGGGAGAGGATAACCGCCGACGGCGACCGGCCGGGCGCACCGCAGCACGGCGCCCCAGTACGAACGGCTAAACCGTATCCCCATTCCAACTTGTGCTCCGTTTCTAATGACACCATTAATAAATTTAGACTTTGAACATGAATCTGTAGCTAAGGTAGAATATTCAAAATTTTTTAGGTGTTTGCATTGATGAACTGAATTAGAAGAAACATATTGAAGATCTCCTGAAACGTCTGAGTTCAGTTACTTATGCTATCAGAGTCATTGCAAAATTTGGTGATCTAAAGCTACGCCTATTTTCATTCACTGCTTTCATATGGGATCACATTCTGGGGCAATTCAACATCGAGTAAAAAAGTATTCATTGCACAAAAGCGTGTAATCAGAATAATTGCTGGAGCTCACCCAAGAGCATCCTGCAGACATTTATTTAGGGATCTAGGGATACTCACTGTAGCTTCACAATATATATTCACTCATGAAATTTGTTATTAACAATCCGACAATTCAAAAGTAATAGTGTGCATAGCTACAACACTAGGAGAAAGGATGATATTCACTATTCTAGGTTAAATCTAGCTTTGAATTAAAGGGGTTAATTATGCTGCCACAAAAGTCTTTGGTCACTTACCAAGTAGCATCAAAAGTCTGACAACTAGTATTTAAAAAGAAATTAAAGGAATTTCTGAATGGCAACTCTTACAATGTAGACGAATTTTTAGATAACACTTTAAAAAATCCTTAAAATATTTATTGTCAAGTATAGACAACATTTACTAAACTGACACGTTCCCCATCATTACGAAATGTCGTATATATGATCTATGGAACAAGTATTAATCTAATCTAGTATCATTTCTCTAGATACACAAAGCATTTATAGCTAAACAAAACTGGGACAAACCAGCCATTTGATCAAAATTATTAATATGCAGTTCTGTTGGAGACGACCTGTCCACTCGTGTATGAGGACATGACTAGTTGCCGTTGCCGCCGCCCCGCCCCCTCCCCATTTCTTAGTTTATACTGCTTGAAAAAAAAAAAAAAAATCGGTAGAGGTTCGTAAATTTCTCTACAGTTTGATAATAACTAAGCAGCACCTTTACGTACGATTATTTCTCCTCAAGGGAACACGACATAACGAATTTGGCTGTAAGAAAGAAATTTCTAAACACCCAAAACTATACGAAAGTTTCACATATTTAAATGCTAATATAGCTTTTTCAGGGGAAATTAAACACTTAAAAAAAGACACTGTAGAATAGTTTACTCCGGACCGTACATTCCAGCACTAATATAAACCCAGCCACGGACGTTGGGCGACCGTGGGTGGGGTGGGGGGTTGGGGGGGGGGGGGGGGGGGGAGTAAAAACCGATAGCTCTAACCCCCGTGCGGCACTAACACAGGGGGGGGGGGGGGGCAAATAGTCTGGCGAGAAGGCGGATTTACACCACTGTCATGTATTATGACTGTTAGGAAATTTAGATCCGCCACTGCATAAACCGTTATTAGTCTCTTCCCGCTCGCAATTTTTAACTAAACAGCTTCCGTGCAACAGTATTAGTCCAGTCAATGAATGCTTTGTAGAGCGCACAGTTACGAGGTGAACATACTAAAAGTCCCCGCCCCTAGGGGGTTGAGCTAAAGCGGGGAGGGGGGTGGAAAGGTACCATTTTTTGGTTTTCCGCTTAAATCTCTAAAACTGTCGTTCTTAGGAAAAAATTGTTCCAAATAAAAATGAAAGATAATTGGATTTTCTATATAATTGTTTATATACATATACGTCTAATTCCCAACGGTTTTCGAGTTATACGTTATTGAAAATCGACAATTTCGGGGAAAAAAAAATCTTTACCTCACTAATTTTCTCAAAAGTTTACTTTTAGTGACTATCGTTTCACAGAAAATTTACCAGAAAAAAGTTGTAGAGCAGTTCCTTCAGTTTGATATGCACCTTTGCTACCTTATCATCAGCCAATCAGAAGTTACATCATTTATAAGATGTGTACTCAGTTCAGATGTCCCTCCAGAAATGAGGGTTTTGAGGGGCAGTAACGTTTTTACCTTTCGAAAGGTGCTAGCGTGATAACTAACGATAGTTTAACAATGACAAGAAAGTACTTGCAATTGAAACAGAACACCTTTTTATAAATGTAGCTATTCTGATATTATGAATCATACAATTAAAGTATTTACGAGCACTGAAAGTGATTAAGAATGAAAAAAAAGTGCATTCAACGCAACATCTTTCCGAGGCGGTGGAGTTTAAACTCTTATTGTCGCCTGCAGTGGAGATGTCAGTACCTATCGCCCGGGAGAGGGTTAACGATGGGGAAGCCCCAAGACGAACATCGACGGTGAGGTAAAGATGATTTTTCCCGAAATTGTCGATTTTCAATAACTAGAAAACCGTTGGGAATTCGACGTATATGTCTAGAAAATTTTATAGCAAATTCAATTATCTTTCATTTTTATTTGGACCAATTTTTTCCTAAAGCCGACCGTTTTCGAGATTTAAGCGGAAAACCAAAAAATGGTGCCTTTCCACTCCGCTCCCTCCCTTAAGCTCACCTCCCAGGGGCGGGGACTTTTAGTATGTTCACCTCCTAACCATCCCTAACAAAGTCATGAAGTCAAAAATTCTCGCATATTCCATTCACTCTACACCCCTCTTTTGAGCACTCATTGACTGGACAATATACTCTGTCGTCTCTTTTAATACTAGACTACTCACATGACCGACGACTCCAAACACGAGCAGGTTATTGTTCTTGTAGAACCGGCGCACTTTACGAGAGCACTCCATGTCGAACCATCTGCCACATACTCCGTCCCAACACATGTTGCCGTCGTAGCTGCTGTCACTGCTTTCCTCGAGATTGTGTCTGGCGTATTGTACTACTGGCCAATCTTATTCGTCGCATCAAAGATATACCACTCAACATCTCTGACAAAGATGCATTACATCCACCAGTTTGCATACGATACAACTTCCGGAAGACGAAAATCGAATTTCGTAAGTCGTTTCCCGCTGTTGTGTTTACATGTTAAGGCCAGAAGCTGATTTGTTATCCCAATCACATCTGGCGTCTGGGAAACTACTGTTTCAGTGCCTGATTTGGTCAACACACACTACGTTTACATGTAACACATCTTCCGGAAGACGAAAACCGATTTTCGTAAACCGTTTTTCGCTGTCGTGTTTACATGGCACAGTCTGAATCGGATTTCCTAATCCACTTAAGATGGCGGTTGAAAAACAGCTGATTCAGTCCCCGATTTAGTCAGCATAATCGCTATTTTTCTTTACTTAAATACACAGATTCATGCTCACTCTAATATTAATACTTTTATATCACATTAGAAAATATCACTCTGTTCATATGTGTCAAAAATTCTTACCAAAAATACACAGTCTGACAAGCCAAGAACGCTTCAAAAACGGTTGCGCTTACATGGACACGAAAATCGATCGTGGAACTGGAAAACCACTTTAGAGAAGCGGATTTCCAAAACCGATTTTGAAGTGTTTACATGGGCTCCCAAAACCGGATTTGGTAAATCTATTTTCCAAATCCGGTTTTGGGAGCCCATGTAAACAGGGTGACAATCGCTGTTTCTCTTCCCTTAAATAGACAGATTCATGTACAGGCTAATATTTATACTTGTTTTTCACTGCATAAAAGTTACTCTGTCCATATGAGCCAAAAATTCTTAATAAGAAGACGCCAGCTGACAATACGAGAACGTTTCAAAAACGGTTGCGTTTACATGAACACGAAAATAGATTTTTGGAAATGAAAAACTAATTTAAAAAAACCGGATTTTCGGAATAGATTTTGTAGTGTTTATATGACCAACCGAAAGCGGAAATGGGAAATCAGTTTACGAAATCTTGTTTGGGAGCCCTGGACGATGTATTTCTAGACACTTCAACTGAAATGATTTACGTCATACCAATGATGGACTAAGGGGGGGGGGGGGGGGAGGGGAGCGGACCGCCCCGGGCCTCCGGTCTTGGCGGGGCTCGCAATACCTGGAAGGACGTTTTTTTTCCTTCCCTCCAATTCTTTTTTATAGTAATAAATGTATCTCCAAGTGGACGGGGGGGGGGGGGGGCTTTTCGCCGCCGCCTCGGGCCTCCAACAGCCTTAGTCCGCCCCTGCGTCATACCAAAAAATTTTGAAGTTTGTCTAACATAAATAAAAAAGAAGTCCACCATCATCTTCGTAAATTTCTCCTGATCATATTCCCAATTAATAGCCTGTATCATGTCATTACGCCCCCTCTTCGAATAGAACATTCATCATTTCAGCATGTAAAACTTATTTATAATATCATGATCTTAGATCTTGCCTCCTATTTTAAACCTTAGTATTACCGCAAGTATCTGTAAATAAAGACGTCATACCTTTAACCCGTATTTTCTCAGAATCGATAGCATCTTACAGTGTTTCAGATCTTTAATTTCTTCTCAGTGTGTTCGCAGGTAGAGTCACTGTACTTCGTAATATAAATGTATCGTAAAACGGGGTGACTCGGGACATTTTGACAGTGTCTCATTTTTTTATTAATTTGGAAGCAGTGGGAGGCCAGAACTGTGTTTTGCCGGTTATTATTGTTTATGTGACGGTGTTACGATGTCAAAAGATTGAAGGGAACAATTTGTTATCAATTTAAGTACTACTTTTCATTGATTGAAATTGTCAGAATATTAAGAAAAAAGCGGAATAAGAAGGCCTCCTGTTTGTTATGGATTAATAGTGGAAATGTGGTTAATGTTTAAATGAGATCCCCACTTCCATCTGTAATAACAACCACATAAAGATAAAAATTTAGACCCATATTTTGGACTGAAAATTTCGATTTTCTAAATGATAGCAAACGTGGGGTGACTTGGGACATGTTGATTGTCAGAAACCTATCATATATGCACAAAAGCGCATTAAGATGACATTGTTGGTGTTTCTTATACACATTGGAGTCATTGTTGGTATTTGTTTATTGTTTTATTGTTATGTTAAGGGGTTCTGAAAACATTCATAGGTAAAATATGGGCCATGAAAGATTCCAAAGTGAGAACTTAATTTTTCTCATTTCTCTCAGATGCAATCAGATATTTATGTTTTTCCAAATGAAGAAGACATTCAAGAAGTTTCTAATTCACAAGTTATGTAAAAACTTGTTCCCCTCTTTGTTCGTCGCGGTCATTATAAGTTAGGGTGACCAGATTTTCAAAATCAAAATACGGGACACAAACTACAAGTTGAAATGAAGGCACATTTTGTGTATACGTTGTGAGTAAAATAGATTTGAGTTCATTTAATTGGTGCATACTACAGCTACATACGCAACCATGCCATTTTGTTAAGACTGGCTCCTGAAAAAAGCGTCAAAATACGTTGCTTTACTAATCGCGTAAATATTTCATTGTTGTCACATGTAAACTCAGTACCGTATGTCAATTTTGTACAACGACATCTTCCATTAGAACTGAAAGCTATTATAATGTACATATTTATTTCGTATTCTATCAACTATATTTTTCGGAAGAATGCATGTCATTCAGAAGTATGTTTGTTTGAAATACAGATTTGTTCAAATCTTCAAATGTTTGTAGAGCTTACGGGACTTAACTACGGGGTCATCAGTCCCTAAACTTACAAACTACTTATGAACTAGCTTACACTAAAGACAGCACAAACATCCATGTCCGAGGGGGATTCGAACCGCCAACGGGAAACGGCCTCGCGCATCGTAGCATAGTGCCTCAATGCGCTCGGCCGCTCCGCCGCGGCTACAGATTTGTGAAAATTAAGAGGTTTTATATTAAAGTGTTAAGGATACAACTAAGACTTACGTTTAGGATGCTGAATAATGTGTTTTCATCAATGATAAAGCAATGGCATCAGAAAGACACTGGGCAAAGGTAATTATGAGCTGCAAACTTTGCAGCAGATATCAGGACATGAAATAAGTTGAAAGAGAGAATTTTCTCCAAGACTATTTACAAATTCGTCATTTGCCGCTCCACATACAAAATGTTCAAATGTTTGTAAAGCTTGTGGGACTTAACTACGGGGTCATCAGTCCCTAAACTTACAAACTACTTATGAACTACCTACAACTAAGGACGGCACAAATATCCATGCCCGAGGGGGGATTCGAACCCCCGACCGTAGTGGCCGTGCAGACCGTGACTAAAGCGCCTCAGTCCCCTCGGCCACCGCGGCCGGCGCTCCACATACGTTTTCAACATTGTTCACATAGTGCACACCATTGACTTGTGGGGCTACTTACGTTCCGTTACATGTAAACCTAACAAGACTTCCTACAGCAGCAATACGCTTACTTGATCATGTATGATGACGCCATTCTTGCGTTTTGCAACAAAAGATATACTTTATTATGAACTTTTAGGACTGTGGGTTTGGTCTAAAGAGCTAAGCCGACAAACGGACCTCCACTTTCAACGGAAAAACGTACTTCCATTCAACGTGAAAATAATTTATCGCTTTGCTGTTGCAATTTCGGAAATGAAACCTTTTGATATTTATGTGAAAAAGTAACGCAACTGGTGACTCTTAATTGGTTTAAAACGACAAATCTAAAAGAAATGTCCTGAAGCAATAACCAATGCTCACCTACTAGCCATGTGAAAGCATTACATAATACCAAACAATGAACTTTATAAACTGCCGCGGTGGAGTGGCCGAGCGCTCTAAAGCGCCTTGCAACGGAGCGCACGATTGTTCGCCGTCCGAATTTAGTGCCCTCTCCCCTCGGGCATGGGTGTGTCTGATGTTAGTTTAAGTAGTTTGTAAGCCTAGGGACCGATAACCGCAGCAGGTAAGTCCCTTAGATTTACATACATTTGAACATTTTAAAAAATACGGGACGATTATCGAAAAACGGGACAAAGTACGTTCCGTATTTGTTTTGTCGGGACAACGGGTCACTTCAACTAAATAAGGGACGATCCCGTAAAATACGGGACGTCTGGTCACCCTGTTATAAGTTCCCGTATGAAACTACAGAGAATTAAAAAAAAGGAAACTAATTATTGTAATTAAAAACAACATGAAACAATTAATTTTTGTACTTTTACCTGTGCAACACTATTTAAGACACTGAATATCACAAAAATTTCATTTGATTCTTTTTTAACTTTTCAACATTTGTTTTATTTTTAATATTCATAATTTTGATTATTTCACTTTAAAAGACACTAAAATTGGTGACTCATATTTAAAATGAAAAAAAGGAAAATATTTTCAGTGTCCCCAGTCACGTCTTTGGTGAGGTGACTGCAGTTTGGTGGGAAAAATTTGTATGTGTCCCAAGTCACCCCACATGTCCCAAGTCCCCCCACCCTGCGGGGTGACTTGGGACACAAACAAAAAAATTAAATTAAAAATAAATTATCAAATTTAAGATAATATTTGATACATAATTGTAATCTACTGACCCAGACCTAAATTTTGATATACATATTCTTTTCGTAAATTTCAAGGGCTCTGAGAAAAAGCTATGGAAACACAAAAAGTGTCCTAAGTCACCCAGTTTTACCGTAACAATAAATCTTTTAGACAACAACTGGAAGAATATTACCAGAAATGCATAACTGAGAGATACTTTTCTCTGTCGGATAGGAGAGTGATTGTACATCCTGAAACCAACAACCAGCAGATCATTAGCGAACATCTACGAATGCGACCCTCGCATAACAGAAACAATGTCCATAGCGTTTACACCAAAGCCAAGTCTTTTTCGATGTCAGGCGCTCGGTTCTGTTCGATCTGCTGTAAAAAGTACTTAAGATGAAATAATTAACCATGTAAGACGATTTACAAAAAGACAGTCCAACACCCTATTCTCCCACTCGCATCTTATGAAATTATTCTTAAGTCATAAAAGAATACTTTACAATCTGTATTAACACTCTCACGAGCATCCCACCTGTCCTCCATCTCCTTGTAGACAATGACTTCAGGGTCGAAATGTTGCCAAGATGTTCTATCTAGCTGTAGAATCTGCAGAGGCGTTTGTAAACCTTGAATTAGCTCAAGGAACCGCATTCAAGCTTTGCAGCATTGAACAACTCATGACCCAACATTCAGCGAGCGATCTGAAGATGGAATGAAGAATATTAAGACAGTTTCGGTCTTTGAATCTCTCTTGCAAGCCTGAATGTACACAAGACATGTTGACTGCGTTATGGTACGACTAACCT
Source organism: Locusta migratoria (assembly GCA_026315105.1). Taxonomy (NCBI): domain Eukaryota; kingdom Metazoa; phylum Arthropoda; class Insecta; order Orthoptera; family Acrididae; genus Locusta; species Locusta migratoria. The sequence continues at coordinate 123,987 of CM048755.1, read as the reverse complement.
ATATAGCTACCAAGTTTCAGTCCATGTTCCGTAGTTACAAGGTTCTAAGGAATTCAAAACCCCTTCGTAATATTTTTCTTGTGTTGCTTGCATTCTTTTAAAGTGCAGGAATGTTTCATCTCACATATTATATTCCTTTACGTAACTAATGATTACACTTAACTGGCTATTATGAGATCTGCTGTAGGATCTACTATGGCTGAAAAATATTTAGAAAAATTTGCTACATTATCTATTTTTTTTCGGTTACGTCCCCATAAAAATTTCATCGTTATAAGTTTCTGGCGACAAGTATTAAGTAAATCCTTTTTTGGAGTTGCCAAGCTTTGCTAACGGTCAACCAAAAAAGAATCACACGCTTCAAATTATTAATTGGAGACACAAATTAGAATTTACATTTTTCGCAGATCCAAAGACCTCTTTCTTTTACGAAATGCTACACCCCTAAAAGAAAGCTTCTTAATTACAGAAACAACTCTTTCTTAGCACATTCACTACGGTCGGGGGTTCGAATGCCCCCTCGGGCATGGATATTTGTGCCGTCCTTAGTGTTAGCTAGTTCGTTAGTAGTTTGTAAGTTTAGGGACTGATGACCCCGTAGTTAAGTCCCATAAGCTATACAAACATTTGAACATCTTAGCACATTTTTTCGAATATGTAATTTCACGTTCAAGCTAAGTGAGCAACTGTTGGTCCTGTTGCAAAAAATGTTCAAATGTTTGTATACCTATTGGACAAAACTGATATGGTCATTTGTCTCTACACTTACAAATTACTTAAACTAACTTCAACTAACCTAACGATAATACACACACACACACACACACACACACACACACACGCGCGCGAGACCAAGGGAGGTCTCGAACCTCCGACAGGGAACAACCGCGCGCTCCACAGCAAGGCGCCATAGAGCGCTCGGACATTCCACAGCGGCCAATGCGGTAATTACTCAGATATAAACACACTCGACGAAATATTGTAGGTAATAATACAATTTATACGAAAGTGAAACATCAGTAGGACAGCTTGGGAATGAACTTCAAACACCTATGTTAGTTACTAAAATGTTGCATATTCCCGATATACTGTCGGTTAGAACAGCGAGTAACACAATAGTGAAAATATGTGTTTTAGTCTGTAGTCCATAGTTCACCTACTGGCCACCAGTGTCAGTGCAGTGGCGTAGCGAGGTCACCGGGCACCTCTCCAAGATTTACAATTAATTTCAGTTGTTATTTTGATCGATTTCTGAAAACAAATATTTTAAAATTAATAATAATTGTAAGATTTTTATTTTGTTTCTTGAATTGTCCGATAAAATCTGTTATAATAATATTTGCAGTAAACCAATAAAAAAAATTTGTATGCAAAATATTCTTTCTTTCAGCACAAGAGCACTTATACAGTAAATTTCCCAGTTGCCATAAGGATTTACAGATTTCGTTTCGAAACGTTACCGTAATAGGTCCACTGATCTATGTTACTAAACGACTATGGTGACACCCGATTCATGCCAGCCGTTACCCGTTCCAGTTGCAGGCTTATAGAGTCAACAAAATTTTTTTATCAAATATATATTACTAAAGTATCGTCTAATTATTCTTTTAAGGGACGTATTGCAATTAGAAACTGTGTTTTTCTTTTGAAGCTTGTAACACTACACTTGTATGGTCTCTGAGAAAGAGAATAGTGCAAATTATTGTGCTTTCTTAAAAACAATGTCATCACGCTGAATGTCCGTGTGGTCTAAGGCGCCTTGCCACGGGTTGCGCGGCCGCTTATCGTCGGAGGTTGTTTTGTTCTTAGCATAAGTTACTGTAAGCTACGTTAAGTAGCTTATTAGTCTGGGGATCAAAGACCTCAGCAGTTTGGTCCCTTAGCTTTACAACGTTAAAGAAAACAGTAATAATAATGATAAACACTGTCCAACGTAGAACTGATTATAGTACGAATTGTTCTTTTGGACCACACGAAAGTAGGACGCATTAGCGAGAGAGAGAATATAGCCTACCTTTTTATGTCTTTTATTTATGTTTACATGTTTTTCATTTAATCATATTTTTTTTCTCTCTGTCGCCTGCGTGAGTGTGGGTGTTATCCTTAGGGTAAGTAGTCAGTAAGTCTAGGAACCGATGACCCTAGCAAATTGTGTTGTGGCGTCGCTATTCGCCACTACGCCGGCGGTCTATGCAAGACACCGCATCACTTCAAAAAGAGCGATAAGTCGCTCCATCGTACTTCGGCCGTCGGGAGCGCCCGCTGTCTCCGTACCTCTTTGCTTACCTCACGTGACGGCCAATAGGAAGTAAGGAGGGTCAGTTTCGATCCAGAAGTTCAACAGAAGAGAGCCAGCAGTCTACTTAGCCGCAACTGTATTGCCAGGAACTGTAATGATATATTGCGGAACTTTGTAATAGGAACAATATTGTACCAACACAAGCACATCGAAGTATTCATTTCATTGTGTTGATAAATAAATATTATTTTAGTTAGCCGGCCGCGGTGGCCGAGGAGACTGAGGCGCTCCAGTCACGGTCTGCACGGCCACTACGGTCGGGGGTTCGAATCCCCCCTCGGGCATGGATATTTGTGCCGTCCTTAGTCTTAGCTAGTTCATAAGTAGTTTGTAAGTTTAGGGACTGATGGCCCCGTAGTTAAGTCCCATAGACTTTACAAACGTTTTTTATTTTAGTTACAGACCCATGTGCACATCCTTGCTGATCCACGGTCCACCTTCCCACGCTTCCCAAATATTTGATTTCATTTTGACAAAGATTGCAATATTGTATTAAAGTGTCTATATTTCATTAAACATTCACATCAATTGCTTAATAAACTCAAGAAATATTGGGTCATTTCACTCCCCATTGGGCGAGGCCTTGGATCGTGTAACATCACAAAACCGACAGCAATTATTGCAGTATTGTTAAAGTTCTTTTCTTCCAAATACTACATTACATAATTTGCGTAAAATTATAGTTTGTTTTTATCTAAACTGATTTTTTCAGCAAAGTTAGTAAGTACATGTCTAGTTTTATTCACTTACAAACTGTCAAATTAATACTCGGTCGGACAACTGATTTTTCAGTCTGCGTTTTAAACTAGTCTTCACATTTGAATGACGTAATGAGACGTCAGAAACGACCCGTCGTTCGGATTCCAAACTGTAGGTCCCCTTTCCACGGTAGGTTAACTTTGATAGGTTAGGGAGGCGCAAGTAGTCGAAGTGGCGCCCAGTTGATATAACTGCTCCAGGCCATTTTGCCACCGAAATTATTTTTTACTCGAGTAAGATACTGTTTTCGCTTTGTTGTTGCGTATTTTCTGATATTTCATTTAAGATAGTTGCTCATAGTTGACATTACTGCAACCCACAATTTACAGTACACGTGTCGTTTCATTTTCACTACACTTTATTTTAATCATACAAAAATCGTTTTTCTATATTCGTGTTTCCACTTTTAACTCAGCAATTGTTTTTAGTATTTCTTTTACACTCTTTTACATTAAAATTTCATAATAGTTACAAAAGTTGTACGAAGTGGTGGGTCTTCCGTCGGCTAGATGGACATGGAGCAATCGTATGTGCATGGAACGATCCACGAAGTGGCAACATCTACTTCTAAATCTAGGAGGAAACTACATAACCAACTATAGGTTGCTATGAAGTCGCGGCGCGGAGTGGCCGAGCGCTCTAAGGCACCTTGCTGCGGAGCGCGTGGTTACTCGACATCGGAGGTGTTCATTTAACGCGCTCGTAATCTTCTTCGATAACATGTCTCTCAGTATTATACTAGACTGCGTTCTGGAACTTGTTTCTGTCTCGGTGTTGAGTTCGTTTACAGTTTAAAAACATTTTGGCACATGTAATTTTTTCAGTGGCTCTGAGAAAAACATTTTTAATTATAATGTGTCATTGAGTCCATAGGAGAAACAAAGACGCTTGCAAAACGGTACACACGGGTCATGTCTTTTCCCGGTCTTGAAAGCGCCACCACGCTACAGTTGCCCCGCGTCGTGTGTAGCATTGCGCCTGCCGACGGCGTGCTCATCTGCTACTCTGCATGTTGGGAACACTTTTCACTGTCCATTTACCTTCCATGTCGATATCCCATTTTCTCTGGCTGCTAGTTATTAGGATTTTTCTATCAAACTCATTTTCGCCCAAAATAATAAACCACTGTCTTCGCGTAACATATTTACACAACTCACATTTATAAAGCTTTTCAATTTATCTCGCGTACAAGGCCTCAGGGCAGAAATGAAATTGGGGTCCTATTTGAACCAGTGGTAGATATTTTGTGGGTTAAAGCGGTAGCCAACAAGAGAAAGTTCCGGAGGTCTTTCCCTTCAAATCTAAGGAAAAAAATTCAAACCATTTCTATTTAAATGGTTTTCATATTTAAAAATCAAAGTGAAAAAACGTGCCCTATTTTCAAAAAAAGTTTTAAATATCTTGAAATTTGCCTCATTCACAGCCTTTCTCTACATAGCTTAATTCACATAACTGTTAACATGTATACCACAAGTTCTATAAGCATTTTGTGAAAGTAGAACTGCCAAGCAAATAAACTAATAAATTTAAAGTTTATAAATATTTTATAAATCACTATTTACATTTTAAAATAATGTTCTGTAAAGCCTTGAACAGATGCTTTTCTAATTTTTGTATACTATTTGCAATGATACTCATTGTGAAAGAAATATACTAGAAATAAATTTGCAACCTCACACATGAATTATATTAATGCAGCAGTGTATTTGAGACAAATTCCACCATGGAAGCAAAATGTAAAACATAGGGGTATTACACAGTTACGGTAACTTGACAGCTTGCTTAACGTGCCTAAAACTTTAACTTACAATGCAACACTGCATATTTTTACTTATTGTGAGATTAAAGTCTGACACAAAAAATCCTGTAGACAAAAATTGAATTGTTTATACTTTTTATTTTATTTTTCTACTAATAGTATACTTTTAGCATATTCTTGTGTATTAAAAGCTGATTTTCAGTTTCTTAATTTCTATATAAAATCTAAGCGAATGAAGGCTAATGTTAATGGTTAAATGCTGTTTGACTGAAGGTTTTCTATTTTTGCCGATTTCTGCTGAGTGAGGGTTAGAGCGAGACGCAGTGGTGGAGGGAGCAAGCAAAATGGGTGGACGGCGAAATGCAAATACTTGTGCCTTCCACTCCATCCACACTCCTCCCTTTCGCCAAGAATTTCTTCTGCTCTCATGCTTCGAGAGTTACACAGTCCACTGTGCACATAGATTACTGTGATTAGTCAATCTATTCAGGCTTCTGAGGCTCCACGTGTTGCTTGTTATGCGTAACTTTGTCAGACGACACTGCCTGCACAATTTGGAAGGGCATCGAGAGGGGAGGTGAAGGGGCAATAAAAATGCACTGCATTTTGCACAAGCCAAAACTATATCTACAGCTGAAGGTAGTATTTTGGTAAACATGACTTTGTACACAAAAATACTGAGAAAAATAATTGATTTTCAGTCCTTATCAATTGAACATAAAAAAATTTGGTTAAAAATTCAATTCCTCCGCAGCTTATAGTCTCACATTATAGCTTACCTTCAGTTGTCCCTGTTATTTTTTGAAATTACGAAACCTACTGGTACTATTATCTCAGAGCTTGCAGTGAAAAATGTCGTAGCTTGATACATTCTGTGCTGTGGGTATAAAATCGTATGCTACTGTACAGGAAATGTAACCATGATTTAGAAATTATTTTTAACGGTCGACGAGAACCATAATTTATCTCACTGTAATAAGGAGTAAATATAATTTACATAGTCACAAAACGCCACTGTGCACCACAGATGAAGCCGTGCCTGTTTTCTGTCCCAAATTCATTTGTTTCGTCCTTCTGTTTCTTACACAATTTATTAATCCCATCGGCATTTTATGTTGGTATTATCGTTCCATCATACTAATAGAAGATTAAACGAAAAACTGCATTGATATTTATGGATTTTTGAATTTTTCTTTCCATTGCAGGCTGTATACTATCTAAATACGAAATTTGACGTATGTATAAGTACCTTAGAATGTTGATGATCGGCGAGTGAATGACAGAAGTAGCGGTTTGCGATTGCCAATATTTTGTTAACTATTAGGTGTAGAAAAGTATACGTTTAAATTTGGAAATATTGCTAGTTATAATAGGTACTCTTCGTCATTGAAAATTCAGGCTTCTAATTTTACCCGTACCTAAGATTCGAAAGTCTCCTGAGCGGCTTCGAGAAAAGGATGGTACGTCCCGGCGCGCTCGACTTGGCGGAAGCACTGCCGTGACCCACATTCCTGCACAATCTGTTGTTTCATGTGTAAAATTTTACTTTCTCCAAGAGGTAATCATTTCTGATTTTTTGAAAAATGATATCTTATTTTTATCAAAGAAGTATGATAGCCTATAATCTATAAACAAAATTTATTATTAATTTTTATTTAACTTATTGATGACATTTAATTATATAAACTTATGAAAGTAATGTACCGACTGTTAGTTGATATATTTGCAGTATCTCTATGATCGTTATGGTAGGTTAATTTTGAGATGATTGCTCACGTATATTTGTGTCATGCGTTTTTGCAATTGTTTGATTCAGTGTATTAGCTTCGTTTTATGAAATCGTGATGTTTCTTGTATTTGTGTCAATTCTTTATCTAAAGCGTTTAGTTCATTTAGGTCTATGTATTTCATATGTACGTCATTAGCTTACTGATTTCGTGTATCATGTTGATTATAGGATTGTGGTGTTATTTGGAATTTCATTTATTTGTTATAAAATATCAATTTGTTAGGTACATGGTTTAGGAATGTAATTAACGGAAGTGGGATGTTAGTGAGAGTCATCTGTTTTGGGTTTAAATTTTCTTTTCAAAATTTATTTAGAAATTCTCAGTTGTCTTTGGAAACTCCAAATTTTCGAAATATCATAAGGGAGGGGATGTTCTACGGTTCTGGCTTTTGCAGCCCCTATTTTATTTTATTTTATTTTTTGTTAAGCGTGGTATAGCTCGAGAGTTCACCCAGTTTCTGATGGTCAGCAGTGGTGTGGGAAAGCTGATGGTGGAAGAGGTTGCATCAGGTCCTTTCCGAGGTGTGGCCAACGAGAAAGAATTTAGAACCTGTACTAGCTAGTACTTTAGGTCAGGTTCTACATTTGCTAGTAGCGAAGTGGTGCGCATGCGCAGAAGTGAATTCGTTGTGTGGTTTTCATGTTCAGGTGTGGAAATAGCCGCGTCCTTACCGAAATTGCTTGCTTTGTTGGAGCGATACGTCTTGCATCAGTGAAGTGGAACAGAGCAGGAATTGCGAGAATAATAACTTTTGTTAAGCTTATGGGACTTAACTACGGGGTCATCAGTCCCTAAAGTAACAAACTACTTATCAACTACCTTATACTAAGGACGGCACAAATACCCATGCCCGAGGGGGCATTCGAACCCCCCGACCGTAGTGGCCGTGCAGACCGTGACTGAAGCGCCTCAATCCCCTCGGCCACCGCGGCCGGCAGGAATTGCGCTTTCGATTGAGGCATACATAGTCACTGCAGAAAATCCTCTATTGTAAGAAGGTACAATGACTTATTTATGAAGAAAATAACAGAAAAGTATAGATTTCAATGAATTTTGAATACGTCTTGTTGAATATCTTCGTATTTTTAAAATTCTATAATTTTTAGCACTTCAGAAAGTCAGTGGCACATAATCTCGAAAGTATGATGCCAAAAGCAAAGCAAAATTTAGTTGACTGGGGTCCCATTATGGATCGAAAATTGAAATTGCTGTGCAGATTTCAACAGCAATATTTGTAAGAGTCGGTACAGAAATTCTTTGTGCAAAGGCTAGGCTTTCGAAAGATTCTCCTGTCGCCAGAAACCGCAATGTTATAGCGTACCTCCAACAATTATTACAGGAAGTAACTGACGCATAACTTTAACAAAACTAAGTGTAAAAAGTATTTCGTCTCTTCTGCTTGACGAAATTCTCTCTCTCTCTCTCTCTCTCTCTCTCTCTCTCTCTCTCTCTCTCTCTCTCTCTCTCATCGCCGTGTTTTTGTCCTGAACCCGATTAGTACGCTTGGAGCGCTGCAGCACAGTTATCTTTCTTGTGAACTTTTGATCGTCGTGTAAACTAGGCATTACTCCTTTCCCGATCTCTGCGGCCCTTTCAGGCCCTTCGAATCTAATAACTGCTATCTGGTTTTTGTACAAGCTGAATATAACTCTCCGCTCTCTATATTTCACCCCTGCTACCTTCAGAATTTGAAAGAGTGTATTACAGTCAACATCGTCAAAAGCTTTCTCCAGATCTTAAAATCCTAAAATAACTAGGTTCGCCTTTCCTCAACCTGTCTGCCTCCCATGTTCCTACATTTCCCATAACTTCAAACTGATCTTCTCCAAGGTTGGATTCAGCCAGTTTTTCCATTCGTCTGTAAATATTTCGTGTTAGTATTTTGCAACCATGACTTGTTAAATTGATAGTTCCGTAATTTTTATATTTGTCTGCACTTGCTTTCTTTGGGATTGGAATTACCATGATCTTCTTGACGTTGGAGGGTTTCTTCCCCTGACTCATACCTCTTGCATACCACTTGGAACAATTTCTTCAAGACTTTGTCTCCTAACAATATCAGCAGTTCATACGGAATATCATCTACTCCTGAGGCCTTGTTTAGACTCAAATCGTGCAGTGCTCTGTGAAATTCTTCTCGCAGTAGTCTATCTCCTATCTCTTCTTCTATTTCGTCTTGCATTTCTAGAATATTGACTTCAAGTTTATTTCCTTTGTATGTGTCCTTTCATCTTCGTTTTCCCTTCTTTCCTTAGTACTGGTTTTCGACCTGAGTTATTGATATTCATGCAGCTGGTTTTCTTGTCTCCAATAGTCTCTTTTATTTTCCTGTAGGCGTTACCTATCTTTCCCCTGTTTTAAATTCTTCTACGGTCTTTCATTTGTCCTCTAACCACTCCTGCGTAGCCAGTCAGCACTTCCTGTCAACCACATTTTTCAGACGTCTGTACTATCTTTAGCCTGCTTCACTAGATGCATTTTTATATTTTCTCCTTTCATCAAATAAGTTCAATATCTCCTGTGTGATCCAGGGATTTCTATTGGGCCTTGTCCTTCTGCTTACATGATCCTCTGTGGCCTCTCAGAGCTACTTATTCTTCTTCTACTATATTAATTTCCCCAAATTTCGGTCAATTATTGCTTAATACTCCCTCTAAAACTCACAACCAACTCTAGTTTTTAAAATTTTTCTAGTTTCCATCTCCTTCATTTTCTATCTTTTTGCAATCTCTAAACTTTTAATCTACAGTACATAACCAGTAAGTTATGGTCAGTTTGTAACTGCTCCTGGATGTCTTACAGTTGAAAAACCTAGTTTCTAAACCTATGCCTTACCATTATGAAGTCAGTCTTGTACCTTCCAGTGTCTCTTGGTTTCTTCCACGAATACAATCTTAATTCATGCTGATTAAGCTGTACTCTGCACAAAATTCTACCAGGCGATCTCCTCTTTCATTCCTTTTCCCCTGTCCATATTCACCTAGTACATTTCCTTCTCTTCCTTTTCCTACTACCTAGTTCCGGTCACCCAATACAATCAAGTTTTCGTCTCCATTTACTGTTTGAATAATTTATTTTATCTCCTCATACATTTCTTCGATCTCCTCATTTTTCAGCAGAGCTAATTGGCATATAAACTCGTACTACTGTGGTCGGTGTTGGCTTCATGTCTATCTTTGCTAAGAGAATGCGTTCATTTTGCTGTTCATAGTAACTTAGCAGCATTCCTATTTTCTTATTCATTATTAGAGCTACTCCTGCGTTTCCGCCAACTGATTTTGTGTTTACAAACCTGTACTCACCTGACCAGATATCCTGTTCATCCTGCCACCGAACTTCACTAATCCCCACCATATCTAACTTTAACCTATGCGATTAAAGGATGAACATTTCATGCTCCGATCCGTAGAATGCCTGTTTTGTTTTTCTTGATGACGACACTCCTGAGTAGTCCCCACCCGGAGATCAAAATGGGGGACTATTTTACCTCCAGAACATTTTACCCAATCAGATCCCATCATATATTCATACAGTAGGCCTGCATGTCCTCGAGAAAAGTAATAACTGTAGTTTCCACTTGCTTTCAGCTGTTCACAGTAACTGCATGGCAAAGCCACATTAGCTGATGTTACAAGGCCAGCTCAGTCAAACATCCAGACTGTGGCCCCTGTAACTACTGAACAGGCTGCTGTCTCTATTTAGGAACCACACGTTTGTCTGGCCTGTCCACAGTTACCCCTCCACTGAGGTTGCACCTACGGTACGATTATCTGTATCTTTGAGTTATGCAGGCCACCCCACCCCGACAAAGTTTGTGGTTCATAGGGATGAGAATATATTCCAGTCGCACAAAATAAATTCACACTCAGCACGGTAGGTGCTGGGAGCGACCGTAAAGGCATTTGCAATTTACGATTGCTCCCACAATCCATCGAGCCAAGTGTCAACTTCATTTGCGCGACTTGTACACAAGCAACGCCAGGTGTTGAGCCTAGTTTTCTAATAAATATTAATTTGCCATCATTCCTTTGTCTTTAAAGAAAGACAGTATTGATGAATTGCCCTCTACTCTCTTCTTAGCTCTTACTCTTACATGCACTGACTGTAACTTAACACTAGCACTTGACAAATGAACTGACTAATCTTCATTGTTAAGCGGCGTCCAGACAGTCTGATTTACTGAAACGATCATGTGCATTTGGTCAGGTAAGGGACAATGTCAGGCCATCTGACAGCTGACCATTTGAACTATCAACCGTATGCACCACTGTCGTGTCACAGTGCTTGATGATAGTTGTGAGTCGTAATATTCATTGTGGTTTTACTATTATAGCACCCCCTCCCCCCCAGGGAGCTCACCGGTCTTTCGTGAGTATGTGTGTGGCGAGCACGGGGCCCCGAGCTAATGAAGTCTTTCTTCCTTCTTTCCTCCCTGGACTGCGTTTCCTTTCTCGTCCCCTCCTTTCCTATCCTCATTTCTTCCTCTCCCCACCGGGTGACCGATAACCTTAGCAGTTTGGTCCCCCTATCCCAAACAACCAACCAACCATTATAGCACATCAGTGAATGATGTAAAAGATTGACACACTGCATAAGAGCTATAATTATACGTAATTTGTTAATCTTGGACATAGTCATTCTACAGTGTCATTTGTTGTCAACAAAAAAATTGAAACTTCTTTTCACAACAAAATATTGGGTAAACACCTAACACCTGTCGTCTCCCCCCCCCCCCTCCCCCAAAATGGTGACACCCTTGGCATGGAATACAAAATCTGTTGCTACACCAGATCGATCCCCGCAATATGTGGAAGCGGCATGTACTGCTGTATTCCAACAAGAATGGCTAGCACGGTGAGGGGGGAGGGGGGGTAATGGGGATATATCCCCCCTCCAAAATTCGAAAACTTTACTAAACACAAACTTTTATGAATTGACAGAAGCATAGTACAGTAAGAAATGTTGATCCTCCTCCTTCCCCCTTAATGTGCGATGCATTTAGTGGATAACTCCTTTATTCTGATTATATCACCAATTTCTGAAATCCTCCCCCCCACACCAGAAAACATTCCCTGTCTGTCTCTGTTCAGCAACACATACAGAGCCTCTTGGATTCAATGCTCACATATGTAGCAGCAGTTACAAATCAAATGTTTATATAGACTATGGGACTTAACTACGGGGTCATCAGTCCCTAGCAGCAGTTACAGCCAGCATGGAGGGGGGAGTCATCACTCAGTATTGATTTCATCAGCTTTCTCACTTCATATGCAGCCGTATTTTCAAACATGTAATTTTTGTACATAGCTGTGATAACTTCAGTCCTTCTTGGTTCTGAATTTTGAAAGGCTAGCAATGTATAAAATATATTATCATCAAAAAAGTAAGCTAACATCTACAGTCTTCCCACTCCATGCCTTTCTGGCAAGTAGTTGAAACCTTAACACATGGTGTATGAAAGTAATTAATGCATGGGCAGGAAAATGGCATTTTTCGTGTTTCATCACTTGCTGTTGGCCATTGTACTAGGGATATCGCCAAGGCCCATCACCTATGTGCTAATGAACTTAACGACTGTGTTAAGCTTCAATAATAACTGTCATTAACACTGACAGTGGAGTTTGAGCATGAACAATGTTGTTTACAAAACCTAATGCTGACTGTGAACATTTTGTTTGTTGTGAAATGTTCTCTTGTCAGAAAAAAAATGTATTGAGTGATCTATTAGGTGACTGTGTTGACTATTAATTTGTCACATGAAGATGTTTTGACTGATTACATCTATGATATGTTAATCCATTTGAACTATACCTTAGCTTAGGAGTCTCATAAGTTGCTACTTTTTTAAAACTGTTAGACCTTAACTGGCCACAATTGATAACTTTTGTGGATTATGAAGGTAAAAATTTGTAACTGTTAACTTCCATGAACATACCACTATTGAAATATCTCGCTCTCTCCGTAAACATTTCAGCCAGTTTTTGACCTGATTCTGTAGCTACTGAGGACATCAAGGAGTAAATAAATTGAGCACGTCACAGAGTAGAACTTTTTTCATCGTCTAACTTTTTTGTGTTGATTTCCCAGTATGTAACAAAGTTTTGTATCAGTAGAGCTCACATGCCTTCAAGTGTTTGTTCTTTTTATTTTGTGAGTATGTAGTGCTGTTTTGTTTCAGATATTGTAGACATCAGTATGATTATTTCTCTGAAAATCTACAAGGTGGGCCCTGGCATATATGGAAGACGTTAACATTTGTTATTTGGATACCCTCTTTTGTAAGGGGGAAAAATTGTTTTGGTGCTAAATAAGGGAACCCTAAAGTATTATTCCATAGGCTGCAAGAGGCTGGAAAATTGTATGTGATACTGGCTCTATGTGAGTTACAAACATTTTTGCCGCGCCGGAGTAGCTGAGCAGTCTAGAGTGCCACATTACGGATTGCATGGCCACCCATGTCAGAGATTTGAATCCTCCCTTCCGTATTGATGTGTGCGTTTTCCTTAGGCTAGTTTAACTTGGTTTAAGTCTTTTGTAAGTCTAGGGACTTAAGACCAAAGTTGTTTGGTCCCATAGAATTACAGACATTTGAACTTTAAACAAACATTTTCGACAACTGAAAGAGTAAAACAGTATTAAATAGTTTATGTGCTATTTTTGTTGCTTGGTCATGAACATTTAGGTTTTCATCAAGGTGAATCCATGGTAATTTTGTAGATGTCACTCTTCTTCTGGCTTTGTCATTCATCATATTAATATTTACATTATGACTGTCCGCCTCTGCCATCCAGTTGACAGCATGGTAGATTGCCACGCAGGGGGCCCAGGTTTGATTCTTGGTGGGGTTAGAAATTTTCTACACTCGGGGACTGGGTGTTGTGTTGTCCTCAACATCATTTCATCATCATCGATGCACAAGTTGCCCATGTAACGTCACCTAAATACTTGCACCACACAGGCCGAATATGATCCCAGCTGGGGTCTAACGGCCAAAAATGCCACACAAAATCATCAAATCATCACATTATGACTTAATTACCCAAATTTCAGATAACCATTTTATTTAAATTTGATGTCAGCCTGTCTGCTCTGAAACAAGAACACACATGATCTGCAGTTATTTTTAACAATTACCCTACTTTGGCACATTTTTTATCATACTAGTATCATCAGTAAAAAGAATGGCCTTGGCTGTTACATCTTAGGTGTGAATTTCTGCTTATTTTTCCTTTTCTTTGGATCTGATGCGAAATTTATTTTTTAGTTAGAATAAGTTACAATCATTCATACGATCTATGTTCTATTTAAACAGTATTCTTTATACCATTATCATCCCGTACCACAATTACCTAACACCCCCAGTTTTTTTGAAAGAAGTATCTTCATTAACAGTGTAGATTTCTTAAATATTAGGCAGCTAAATATATTCACAACACATTATTGTCTTTTCTATAATTTTTTGGTTATTTATTCAGTACAGTATATTACTGTCATTTCCATTTTTGCCTTGGCTGGATACCATGTTGAATTCTATTTGGCAACTTATGTTCATGCTCATGCTCCTTTTGTTGATTTGGTACTTCATTAATTTTTTTCTAATTTTTTGAAAATAAAAAAAATTGTCACTGTTGCTCCTACCTGAAAAATCCAGATAGAAAACTTCATATTGGCAGTAGATAATAAATCATGCTTAAAAAACAGAAAAAAATAAACATCCTTTGATTCCAAGTGACAGCATATTAGTACAAACATAGGTGTTGCACCTTCAGTAATGGGTACTTATTTATATCTATTTTTGTATTTTATTACATTATTCTACGAATTTCATATATTATTATAACAATAAGGCATGTCTGTAATTTAATACTTCCTGTGTTATTCAGTGCGTGACATTCATTATACAACATATACAGCTTATTTTACTAGAAGTGTGATATACTTTAAACATGTTAATGCTAAAAGCTCTATATTTTTAAGTACAGCCTGCTTAATATTCTGGGCATAATTTTACTAGAAGTTAGGGCTCAAATGTTGAGTGATACGTTGTTTATAACAACCAATTTCTCTTGCTCATAAGAATATTATATTACATATTCCATTAAATCTCACAATTTTTACTGCCAGCATAATGAACTAATTCTGAGGATGCTACATGACATAATAAGAGAGTATTAGTGCATTTTGATGTCTGTGAGTTTCATTGTTATGTATAATAAGTAATGTTAGAATTAAAAATGCTAAAATTAAAAACTCTTAACAATTCAATTACCTCACTGCCAAGTCAGCAAATTAATACTGCTGCTGTCAATTTTAAAACAGTGCACTGAGACGCAAGTCAACATATTGTACAGATTATAAACTGCTTGCCCAAAATAGAATTTTATGCCAAACACAGATTATTCTATTTCCTCATCTTTAATAACACTTAATTTAGAATTAACGTCATCCGCTATGTAACAATAAAAAGAACCACACCTCCAAATTAAATAATAATACTCAATTTAAGAATTATTATCAAATGTAATATGGAGTAAGTGATTTGATGACTTAAATATCATATCAGAAATTTAATAAGGAGCAGGAATGTAGTTTATTGGACTCAACTGCTTGGTTATTTGTCAAGAAGCAGGAAATTAACATAGAGCAGAATTTCAGAAAGAGAAAGAGCTTTGAGTATTCAGTATTAAAATAGAAGTGTGTACAGAATGGTAAGGAAATATATTAGAATGGTACTTTGTAGAAGAGAAGAATTACAAACTAAGAACATTATTAATGCACTGCAAAATGGATGCAACAGAACTACTGAGGGACTACTTGTCATAAATAAACATGAGCTGAAATAACAGATGCTATACATGAATCACGAGGAGAAATGTCATGCTATCAAATAACACTGGTATTAAAAATGTACATGGAATTAATGTAAGCACAATAAGATTATTGCATCAGAATACTCTGGTAACAATACAGTGTGAGTTGATTTACTTATTCATTTTTATCAAGATATATGTACTGATCATCCAAAAGTAGAAACCTAAACATTAAGGTCTACATTGATCTACAGAATATAGAGTAAATGAGTGATGACACTGAGTGACATTGTCATGGTTTATAGGAAGCTAACATAAGTATGTGTAGGATGGATCTGGCACCTGTGCAGTGCTGTATATAATCCTGAAAAGCTGGTAGCTCATTTCCTTAAATGATTCCATATTATCATATATCCATATTATCATATTATCATATGTTTGGTACTGTTTTCACAAAAAAATTATCCATAGCACATTTTATTCTAATTTATGTTGATTTGAACTTTATTGTCAAAAGTTATATACACTGTGTCAATCACATAAAGTAACATAGATTGATGATGCCATTGTTGTGTCAATGTTGAAGGACAAAGCACATAAATCCATTGGCAAATACTGAACTTTTCTTGTACCAACACATTGAAGAAAAGTATGGCTGTTGCTATTCTGCACCAGTAACTTTCTTTTCCTTTGATGTCATACACTGTTGATAACAGAAAACTTGCAAACATTTTGTTTTAGTTAACAGTTCAGTTTGTCACAAAGGACTTCTTTTCAAAACCAACAAATGAACAAAATGTCAATTTACATCCACATTTTCAGTCTGTAATTTTCATTCCTCTCAGTTTATTTGTTCATAAATATTCTTAATACTACTGCCTTATTGGTAATGGCTCCTCGTAAATTCCTTGAAGTCTCTTCCCTTCTGGGTCAAATGGGCTTGTTATATATGGAATAGCATCATATCGATCTCCCATTATTTCAATTTGATATAATCCATTTAAAAGAAAATCTGTAGTAATTTTGCGACCATCTGGGTGCCTTACATAGCTGAAAAAGAAAACAAGGAAGATTAAAATACAGTAAAAAGCGTGACTATAAATTTTAGTCATTTAATAATTTGCTGTCATGACAATAGTTTTCATGTTAAAGTTATAAAATTTACATATGCACATACCCAAACCCCCTTTCTTAATAGTCAAGTGCCGTTTCTTTAGGATTCAGCCTCAGAAAGCTATACCATCAGTATAAAGTCCCATATCATTCACAAAGATAGACTTAAACCAACAGGAATTCTTCCGATATCTGTGTTAGCTAAGACACCTATACTAAAACTTTCATTTAGATGATTCACAATTTATTGTAACTTTTATGTTTACAATGCTATTTCAACTAAAAATTTAAACTACAACTTGACATTTCATGTACATACTATACAGACACGGCACATACATACCTTGTTTGAATGAAATCTCTAAGTTGCATGATCACATATGATGACATTACGAGAATCACATATAGAAACATACCAGTGGAGTCTAATACCTCATTAGAACTGTTATGAAGCATTGATAATGAATCTAATACTCACACATACAAATAATGAAGAATACATGTTAAAAATTTGTAATAAGATAGCCTGTATATAAATACACTTTTCAAACCAATGTAAAACCTGATCACAAACAGATAAACTAATTACACCATTATACAGTCTTTAAAATACCACGCCATCTGTTAATACACATGAACTTAATTCTCCTCTCAAATTAACAAAGTTACACACTTATTGAGTAAATGGAAGATTGCCCTTGACCAAAGTCAAGATGAACATCCCTAAATACTACAGACCTTAAAATTCATTTACAGGTACATAAAACAAGACACACAAGCTAGAATATGAGACCAAAATATTTAAATAATAAAAATAATTTTGACATGTTTACTTAAATTTTGACTGCCTAATAAATTTTTATCCAAGTTCGAATCCCAGCTGGATACACGTTTTCAACTTTCCCTGTTGGTTTGTTTCAACGGTAGCCTACTAGTAGCAGGAATGTTGTTAAATTCCTGTGTGTGTTGATGTAGCATAAGATTTAAAAGTAACAACTAATTTAAAAATGGATCATTATGGGGTTGCTAGTCCCCCGCCAAGCGCCTCCCCACGTGACGGATAGGGAAACGGCAAATATGGTGGGTACTGGGGAAATAAAATACCTGGTGGATGAAAAGTAGCATTGCTAGGGCAAGTCAGTGAGCCATAGAGAAGAGAATGTTCTTAGGGTTAGCCCCCAAATACAAGGTCTCTGGTCCTCCAGGTTGGGGGTTGTCCAAAGGGCTACCTCCCCTCTCACGGAAAACAAGATTTGGTCAAGACACTGTGCACATGCCTTGGAACCAGGACTGTCTTAATGGAAGCACAACTTGAAAATGAAAATCGAACTTCAAATTTGAAACATGGAATGTAAGAAGTTTTTTGTGCCAGGAAGCTCACAAACTCTAGGCAATCAACGAGAAAAATATATACGACATATTGTAGCACTGCAGGAAATCAGATGGCCAAGAACAGTATCTGTAAGAACAAGTACAGGCAGTATTCTGCATGGAGATGTGGTGACCATCAAAAATTTGGAACAGGTTTTTATATAAGTAACACAGTGTAACTTGGTAAAAGAATTGAAGTCCCTAAATAATAGAATTTCCTACTTGACAACCGGCAGGCAAAGCACAGTTGTTACTTTTCCTAATGCACACGCCCCTTGTGAAGACAAAGATGAACTGATGAAAGAAGAATTCTATAGCCAATGAATCTCACATATGACTCACTGCCAAACCATATTATCAAAATAGTACTTGGTGACTTCAATGCAAACGTAGGAAGGGAAACAACTTACAGACCTGTCATACGAAATGCCGGTTTACATTTTAAAAAAAAGTAATGACAACGGTAGCCATTTAACTACATTCACTACATTCTATGTATGAAATAAATTGCAATTTGCGATCAGTTATGGCTTCGCTGTACTAGGTTTAGATGGAATACCAAACTGCGGCAAATGACAATTCGTGCCTGGCCGGCATTCGAACCCGGGATTTCCTGCTTACTAGGCAGATGCGTTGACCACTCCACTACCGAGGACACAGTGACCAGCCCGACTGCCACACCCAAATCTCCATTTGCCATGTCGTCTCTTTCCTATTACCATGGCCTATTTATTCTGTAATGCTTGCAGCCTGAAACCTGTATTCCCCTATCAGGGAGAACAGGCCATGAGGTATTGAGACACAATTACTTGTCGTCATGAGCCCAGCCTCGGCTGGTATAGAATTATATATTTTTGACGACGTTACAGCATTCAGTGAATGAAAATTGCGGTTTGGTATTCCATCTAAACCTTGTACAGCAAAGCCATAACTGATCGCAAATTGCGATTTATTTCATTCATTGAACGCTGTAACGAACGCTGTAACGTCATCAAAAAATATATAATAATCTATGTACGTTAAGTATCATGTTCCCCCACAAAAATTTCATAAAGGGTTATGGATATCACCTGATGGCTTATATAGATGATGTGTGTATCCAAAAACGCTTTGCAAATTGCATCAAGGATGCCGGGTCATACAGAGGAGCAGACTGTGAAACTGATCACTTTTTAGTAATTGCAAAAATGGCAGTAAAATTTAAGGAAGTTGCGAATACAACCACTAGAAGTGTAAATTGTAATGTAAATATTTTAAAGGAACCAGAAAGAAAGGAACAATTAGTGACAAAACTAGCTGGGAAGATAACATGGAGCAAATGGATTCTGGTCACAATGATATAAATGAATATTGGACAAAAATCAAAACTACCCTGAATGAAGTAGCCTCAAATATCTTGGCAAAACGGAAAAAGTCTGAATGAAGTAGCCTCAAATGTCTTGGCAAAACGGGAAAAAGTCTGAGAATGGTTCAACCAGATATGAGAAAGGAAAATTGAAGAAAGGAGAGCTAGAAAGGAATGGTTAGAAAACATGAACAATACACAACTAAAAGATAACTTTACGCAAATAAGGAAAGAAATATCAACAGTTCTTAGACAAGAGAAAAGAAAATAACTTATGGTATTTAACGAGATGGAGGATGATCAGGCTCATCTTATGACTAGACAGATATATCAAAATGTAAAGAAAGTACCAAAAAAGTATGTAAATAAATAATAATTTATTAAAGATCAACAAGGAAGAATACTTGTGAATGAAAAAGAGATAGGGCAAAGATGGATGGAATATATCTCACACCTCTTAAATTCTGAAGACTCTAACGTTTCTGCTATGTTGCACACTCCATACAAAAATCGGTTGCCAACATAGAAACACGAAATATCTGACACCTAAAGTAAAACTTTATTACCAGACAGGTAAAGTCACATTTTCGCCTTCTGTTTGAAATTCTATTAACACTATTAGTAAAATACCTTTAAAAAATAGTACGTTGATTTAAATATAACTTTGGCTGACTTTTTACATAATTTTCAGTTTTAAATACTTTCGTAAATAATAGCTGCAAACACTAAAAATGCATTACACTTAGTTTCGGAAATTGCTGAACCTATATAGATACTAATTTGTATAAAACAACAATGCTAAATGTTATAACTATTGCACAACATGATTTCATATATACCTTTTGTTTAAATAAATTAGAGCAGACTATGTTTTATATATCACTAGATCCTAAATTAAATACTGATAATTTTTCATGCACTAAAATTAATAATCTCTTTGGTACTAAGAAACTATCTTCGAAATTAACAAAACTACGACAACCATATACAAATCCGTATTAATAAATAATTTGACCGCAAACTGAAACACATTAAAATTCTATCTCACAATAATATTACGCCTACACAATATTGGCAAAACAAATATGAGTGCACTTCGAAAACACAAATAATGTAAATAATTTGAGCACAGTAAATACTAGTCAAAAGGATGACTTCAAATTTGTGTACCACATTTAAATACAAATTTCATGAAACAAGTACATACATTGAGATAAATAGTCGAAGCTTAAATGTAATGTTTTAATTTCTGTATTTTGGCAAATTTAATGTAAAAGAATATTGTGTAATTGTGAATTACAAAACTTTGTCATCAATCTTATTACGTGGTTACGTGGAAAGATGTTTGAGAGAAACCATTGTTTATGGAGTCTTGGATAGTCTGTTAGCAGCCACAAGCCTGTAAGCGGTTCTGTTGGCTTGCCGCTGCATTTTATGATGGTGCAAATATGTAATTGATTTGAACGTTGTTTAAGTGGAAATAAAATCGTTTCCATATCAACTGACATGGTTTTAATTTACGAAAAGTTCCTGTAAAATCAAATGCTTTAGTGAATGCCGAAGACAGCTCACAACGCAATGGACTTCAGCCAGCATATAAGATAAGTTCAACTTCACCTACAGTGGAATGACTTTGTTATAGACTGTGAACTAACAAAACTTTCCGTAATTCAGGAAAATGTTAGGGCTCAGTTTGAGTCATTCCGAAAAGGAGTGATGGACGTTAGAACTCCATAGAACTTCTTCCTTTTGAGTTCCCACCAAAGACATTGTGTGTGTTTCCCACAAAATGTAGATAAAGATGTGACTACTCCTACTGAATAACCAGTAATACAAATACTCATACAATTAAAAAAACAGCTGGGGAAGACAAAATTGTTACAGAGGTAATAAAGAATGGAAGACCTGCCCTTGTAAGAACCATGGCAAGCCTCATAAAGGTCTGGGAGCAAGAAAGTCTCTCAGAAGATTGGAAAATGGCTTTCATCTGCCCATTGCTGAAAAAGAATGACCCTGTGGTATGTGACAATTATAGCTGTCAACTATAAAATACTGACTTTGTGCCTCCTAGATAGAAGTCATAAGAGACTATGAGTGTGGCTTTAAACATAACTGATCGACAGTGGATCATCTATTTACCCTACAGCAAACAACTGAGAAATGCTGGGAGTATAATACAGACAGACATATGCCCTTCATTGACTTAAAAAAAAAAAAACCTATGAAAGTGTACACAGGGGTACCACAGAGTACTAAAAGAACTTAAGTTTCCATCTAAAATAATCCAGTTGGTGGCAAAGTCTCTAGAACAAACATTCTGTAAAGTGAGTACTATTTCCAGTCTATCAGAACAATTTGAAGATGCCCTCTCTCCTATATTATTCAACCCTGTGTTAGAGAAAAAAAAAAAAAAAAAAAAAAAAAAAAAAAAAGACAGTGAGTTTATGAAAACTGACCCCATTGGATTACCTCTAGACAACATGTCCCTGACTTGACTGGATTATGCATATGTTCCCCCATATGCATCAGTGGTAGTAGAGAACAGCTCAGAAGAATGGCAAGCTCATTCTGCAAGATCTGCACAGTGAACAGTTTCTGTTTCAAAAGAACAAGTGTTTTCAAATAGCTTGGTAGCCTTTCAGTCATCAGAACCAATACAAAACTGAGATAAATGCAAAGATTTCTGGAGTGGATAAAGCATACTTTAGCCTTCAGGATGTGCTAAACAAATCCCTGCCGAGAAGATTTAAGATCAGGATTTATCAAAGTATGATTCTGCCTCTGGTAATGTCGGTATGTGAAACCCTCACCTTTAGGAGAACAGCTGAACAAAAACTACATATTTTTGAAAGGAAAATCTTATGAAAAATCTATGGCCCTCTGATGGAAGCACAAACAGGAGAATAGAAAATTCATAACCACCAGGAATTAACAAACATTTACGCACAACATTATACAAATGATGAAGAGGAGAAGGCTGACTTGAGCTGGATATGCAGCCTGGATGAGTGAAAAAAGGACACCCCGTGATGTGTTTCTGGGAGCTGTAGCTGGAAGGAGAGGCCGGAGACGACCCTAGACAAGGTAGGACAACATCGACAAGGATACTGAGGACATGGGTCTAGGACCAGGTGAATGGCGGCAGGAGGATCAGAACTGGGAGAGATAGGGAAGAAGCATAGAGCAGGCATATGGTCACTAAGTTTCAAGCCACGGATAAGTAATAAATTTTTACGTAACATTTAGTTAATTTTGAAATGAGCAGTTAGCCACAGAAAAGAATGACAGCGGCAATGTTAGGTGCTGTCTGTGGATAGAAACGACAGGCTCTCTTGCTGATATGAAGTAGTTCAAAGCAGAGGAAGGAAGAAGAGACAAGCCGATGTATTCAAGAGATCAAAATCTATTGTACCAGTAGTGAAGTTGTATGAGTTATGCAAAATAAAACACAAAATACGAACCAAAACAGAGTTCAAGAAGTTATTTTCAGTTAAAAATTAACCTGCAATGAGCAAAACAAATTGCAAGGCTCCCTGAGACCACACTGGCCAGAAATTTAGAGGTACGTGAAAAGGCTTATATTGTTTTATAATTTTTGTGTGTGCACCTCTGGGAAAAGGTCTGTCAGATTAAAACACTCTCTCACCGTATCTTATGACCATAATAGAAAAAAGTTAAGCGGTTTTCCTGGCAGATAAGTAACTAAGAGGAACATCTCAAGTGTAAATTGAAAAGCAACATGAAGACATATTTCCCTCGGGCATGGATGTTTGTGTCATCTTTAGCATAAGGTAGTTCATAAGTAGTTTGTAATTTTAGGGACTGATGACCCCGAAGTTAAGTCCCTTAAGCTTCACAAGCATTTGAACATTTCTTTTTAACATATTGAGTTTATATTCACAAAATTAATCCGTGACTGAGCTTATTTTCTATCTGTGAATTAATTAGTTGGCCTGTTTTGATTTTTAACTAACCCATATCAACATTTATTGCCTAAATGATTGAGTGAGATATATATATAGGAGACCTTCCAGGTAGGAAAATGGTATAAAATAAAGATTTTTGACTTACCTAAAGTACAGGCTGGTCGATAGGAACACTAAACACACACAAAAACACATAACCATTCGAGCTAATGTCTGCCTAAGTGTGTTTGGATGTGGATATGTGTGAGTGTGTGTGTATTTGTTTACCTTCCTTTTTGTCCCCTAAGGTAAGTCCTTCCACTCCTGGGATTGGAATGGCTCCTTTTCCACTTCCTTAAAACCCGTATCCTTCCCTTTCTCCTCTCCTTCCTCCCTCTTTTTCCCGAAGAAGCCACCACTGGTGGCGAAAGCTCGAATGGTTGTGTGTTTTTGTGTGTGTTTAGTGTTCCTATCGACCAGCCTGTACTTTAGGTAAGTCATATATATATATATATATATATATATATATATATATATATATATATATATATATATATATATATATATATATACGAAAATACATGCCTAATTTCTTTGTGTAAGGAATATTGTTTCAAAAATAATCTGATTGCTAATAGCCAGTGAGTATGGTATATAAGGATTAATGACCATATCCTACCTCATGGAAAAACTCATAAAATGTAACTTGAGCAGCAGTTAAGAATTAACTTGGTTTTCTTTAACTGCTGTTATCTAGTCCACTGACCCAGTTACAAAATAAGAAGGCTATGATGATTATGTACTTATTTTCTAGGTAATAAAAAGAAAATAACAATATTTCTGTTTAAGGAATTATGTGTAGATCTCTTTTCTTCCATTTTAAGTTGAAAGATTACTGATAACACACTACCTAATGAAAACACTTGTATAACAAAACTTGAGCAGCACTTCTTAGTTGAATAACTATGATCTTTGTGCTGTCAACTGTTTCACTGAGTCAGTTATAGACTGAGTAGTAAATGATCTTCATTGCCCAAGTGTCAAACATTTTATCTTTTTTTATTTAACTTTTCATAGCTTATGGGTGAACATAGCTACAACATGGCTGGGTGGACTTGCCAGTATATGAACAACCAAAGGGAGTATCTTATAGTAACAGGAAGATTAATTCAAATCAAGGACATTCACACTCCTTTACCAGAGGATAATAAAATATCGACGAAAACTTTTCAAGTTCAAAATCATACCAAAAAACTATAATTAACCTTGGTGTTAAATTACACGACAAGATTCTGGATCAAATAAAACTTGCTTGAGATTGATCAGTAACAATTAAACTAAAGGCATATCTAACAAAGCACTGCTTCTATTTAGTGCAAGAATTCCTGTAAATGAAAAATTAAGAAGTGTCTGCTTTCTATGAGAAATTCTGTGTTGAGATTAGAAATATTATAGACATTATTGGAACGTATACGCTTTACACCCTTTATGTATTGTAAACTTGTATAGTAGTAATTTTCATTGTCTGTACACTCTCAATGGTTTAATTCTTCTTTAATGTATTTTTAAATGTTATTCTCCTTTGTTTGTATGTCCTGTTTTCATTTTCAGTTTCTTATATCTCAGTGATTATTTGTGTAAATTTTGAGTGAAAATCCATTCCCTGAATAATTCTTAGTTGATCATGTTCGTTGTTTGTATAATTTGTGTGTTTCCATTGTCAATGTGTAATTTTTTGAGAGCACAGTGTTGCATAACAACATACTGCTTCATGAAAAATGACTTGTCCTATATCATTTGTACTTTTCTACAATATGTGATCCACAGGATGAATGATAAATACAATACACTCCTCTTTCAGGTTTTTAGTATGAAATAAATGTCATACCCTTGTCCAATACTTGCTCCTAGAGCATATCCATAGTCTCCTCTCCTAAGGTAACCAACTACTTGGCCATCTCTCCATATAGTTTCAAGTCCCCACACTGGAATTTGCCTGTAATACAATAATAATTAATAGTAAACATATTTTTATGCAAAAAATGTAGTTAGTCAACAAGAACTGCAATATTTCTATTTACAAACACAGGAATAAAAATTATGAGGAAAAGTCCTGATAAACTATAGCATCCAATTATGTTACTTATGCAAGTTGCTTTTCAGTGTACAATTCTTTTAGTTTCCTTTACCATAATATGAATTCTTTATTTTCAGTAGCTCAAGGTATGACTGCCTTACATATATCTGATATATTTTATTTACTGAAGCCCAGGAATACTATACCTTCTTTCAAAACATAACAACAATATATTAATTACACAGTAATTTTTTCCACAAAGGTACAGCATGTGTAACAACAAAAATGTTTATTGCTGTGTTAAAGTAGCATTTTCCTTACACCACTGACAATTAAAAATGTATATGCATATTGTGTCAAACCCATAAGAGCTATGTCATATAGAAATGGCAAAACATACAGTGGCTACATTAACACAGAAATTAAAACAATAAGTGTAAATTTTCACTTTTAAGAAACAGTGGTTGAAAATACAGGGCAACTGGAATGTTATGTTTAGAGCAAGTGTAAAAAAATACATAATTGTTTACTTCTGTGTGTATAATATATTGGAACACAGTTATCAGAAGATTTAAATTTTGTGAATGAGAGGATGAAACCCCATAGTTAATGTCAGTCAGTCTTCAAGTACTTTTTGATAGAACAGAAGTTGCTGAATTAGGAGTTCCTTTACTTTCATCCTAAAACTATTACTTTCATTTCCAGTCAATTGGGGTACTTTCTAGAAAGTGGGCTAACCATATATCTCATCCCACCCTTACCCTCTCCATTAGAATTTTAGTAAAGCAATGAGAAAGGAGCAATGGAAAGGATAATGCCATCTCTGATGTACTAATGGATCTCTTACTGTAGTTCTTTTACTTTTGCAAAGAGGTCATAATTGCAGGTAATTATGCTGGGTGAATGTGGTGGATGCTCCAGAATCTTCTATTGTCAGTAGTGCAAAAACGTCCTGGACAACAGTAGCCATTCCGCTGCTGGTCATAAATAATGAATGCAACTCTACTGAAGTTGTGTGACTATACATACCTCTTTCAAAGTAATTTCAGAGAAAAATAATAATTTCTTACTATCTTTAGTATGGAACTCTGAGTTCAGTTGCAAGCTGAGTTGAAGCTTCATTGTTCACACTACCAGGCAGAACTTTGGTAACACAGTTTCAGGCAGTTGGCAGTGGACATCATTGTAAGGGGTCAAACATTGGGATCCAAAGGACCTTCACATCTGCCCTTTTGTTCTGATTAGTTCATTTCCGTGATTGGACAAAATACTGCTCAATTTGAGATTGATCCCTAACCTATGGTTGACTGGACAGTCATTTCAAGGTGTGACAGCCAGTGATTAAAGGTATTCTGGGAGAATGGACAAAAGATCTCCCTACTGTACATGTGAAACATGTTTCAGACTCTTTCTGTATCTGATAAAGATACTGATGAAGATACAGTTGTTTGTCCTGTCTGAGAGGAAGCTTCTCAGAGTGAAATATTTGGTCATTCAAAGAGTGTCCGATTATTTGTAGTTGGGAGCTCAAATGTTAAGAGATGTTGGGATCCTTTAGGGCTACTGCTGACAAGTAGGTGAAGAAAACTATTGTGCACTCTGTTTACACACTAGGGGCAGTCATCTAAGATTCTTCTAGATGTCATGAAGAAGAAGAGAGTTAGCAGAAGTCACTGTGTGTAGCATAATTGACTGGATTAGCTATAGATCTATGGCACAGAACTGACTGGATGTGCAGAATCAGAGGCTAACATGATTATAAGCAGTGCAGGCTTCAGATTCCAGCTGCATGTGAAACACAGGTTGAGTGTAGACAAAGGAAACAATAATATTATAGTTGAAAATTGTTGCAGCTGTGTTGTAAAGATACAGAGCTCATAGGAAGCACTTCAGCTGAAATTCTTATAGTTATTGAAAGATAGCTAAAGCTGTAGATAAGCTCAGTTGACGTTTTTACCAAGGACCTAATAGTACACTACTGACCATTAAAATTGCTACACCGAGAAGAAATGCAGATGATAAACGGGTATTCATTGGATAAATATATTATACTAGAACTGACATGTGATTACATTTTCACGCAATTTGGGTGCATAGATCCTGAGAAATCAGTATCCACGCCTGGGCATTGAGTCAAACAGAGCTTGGATAGTGTGTACATGCCCATGCAGCTTCAACATGATACCACAGTTCATCAAGAGTAGTGACTGGCGTATTGTGACGAGTCAGTTGCTCGGCCACCATTGACCAGATGTTTTCAATTGGTGAGAGATCTGGAGAATGTGCTGGCCAGGGCAGCAGTCGAACATTTTCTGTATCCAGAAAGGTCCGTACAGGACCTGCAACATGCGGTCGTGCATTATCCTGCTGAAATGTAGGGTTTCACAGGGATTCAATGAAGGGTAGAGCCACAGGTCGTAACACATCTGAAATGTAAGAGCCACTGTTCAAAGTGCCATCGATGTGAACAAGAGGTGACCAAGACGTGTAACCAGTGGCACCCCATACCATCATGCCGAGTTGTACACTAGTATGGCAATGACGAATACAAGCTTCCAATGTGCGTTCAGCGCGGATGCAACCATCATGATGCTGTAAAAAGAACCTGGATTCATCTGAAAAAATGACTTTTTACCATTTGTGCAACAAGGTTCGTCGTTGCGTACACCATCGCAGGCACTCCTGTCTGTGTTGCAGCATAAAGGGTAACCACAGCCATGGTCTCTGAGCTGATAGTCCATGCTGCTGCAAACATCATCAAACTGTTCGTGCAGATGGTTGTTGTCTAGCAAACGTCCCCATCTGTTGTCGTAGGGATGGAGATGTGGCTACACAATCTGTTATAGCCATGCGGATAAGATGCATGTCATCCCAACTGCTAGTGATATGAGGCTGTTGGGATCGAGCACGGCGTTCCGTATTGCCCTTCTGAACCCACCAATTTCATATTCTGCTAACAGTCATTGGATCACGACCAACGCGAGCAGCCTATGTTGTGATACGATAAACCGCAATCGCGATAGGCTACAAGCCGACCTTTATCAAAGTCGGAAACGTGATGGTACCCATTTCTCCTCCTTACACGAGGCATCACAACAACGTTTCACCAGGCAATGCCAGTCAACTGCTGTTTGTGTATGAGAAATTGGTTGGAAACTTTCCTTGTGTCAGTATGTTGTAGGTGTCGCCACCGGCACCAACCTTGTGTGAATGCTCTGAAAAGCTAATCATTTGCATATCACAGCATCTTCTTCCTATCAGTTAAATTTCATGTTTGTAGCACATCATCTTCATTGTGTAGCAATTTTAATGGCCAGGAGTGTATATAGACATACAGGATGGGTTAAATTATGTTGGTGGTGACATATTAGTACTGATGTAAGTATTACGGCCATTAAGAAATTTAAAAGAAAAAGACCCAGACTCTGAAAAATGAAAGCTCCAAAAGACACTGTAATACCATTGGCCCACAGAAAATGGAGTGTTTATCAAAACATTTCTCACAAATACAGAGTGTACAGAATTTCCAAGGCAATACTGTTGCTCCTAAAAAGGAAGGAATGGGAAGGAATAGTAGTGTTTAATATCTCATCAATAATGTCATCATTAGGGGCAGAACACAAGTTTAGATTGCTTTTCGGATGGGGAAGGATATCTGCAATGCCATTTCAAGTAACCATTCTGGAAGTTACCTGGAGTGATTTAGG
This sequence comes from Locusta migratoria, assembly GCA_026315105.1. Taxonomy (NCBI): domain Eukaryota; kingdom Metazoa; phylum Arthropoda; class Insecta; order Orthoptera; family Acrididae; genus Locusta; species Locusta migratoria. Next base: position 95,052 of record CM048755.1, on the reverse strand, counting down.
GGAATTACACCCACATTCAATAATGCAGGGTGCCACCTGCTGCAAAATTTTATTAATAATGTGTTATGATGTTCCATTTCGTGAATCATTTTCATATGACATTCACGCTTCCTTGAATGAACTGAACCATGTCTTGATCCTAAGAATGCACACACAGTGCTCTTCATTCAAACGTGTAATTTTTCCACTCCATGCTTTCACTTATCTGTCAAGAAAAATTCACTGAACCTCTTTGTTCTTTGTTTGAAACCTCCATTTCCCTCTTTCCAATAGACGGTTTAAGCATGCATTTAGCTTACTGTCATTTGGGTGTACATCCATGTACCTTTAGTGGTGAGTCTGAGATGAGTGACTAAAATGATAATACAATGAGTTTCGTTAGAAAATAAGAAAACCAGTCACGTGATGTCCCTCATTCACTGTTTTGGAGATCTCAAATAGGATTCCATTGTATTTCATTGTTTCCTTATTATAACATGTACGTTATACAGTATGCCATTTCCTGCAGAGTTATCATTATCATGAACATGTCACTTTTGGTACTATTTGTTATGCAGTAATTAAATGTCAGTTTATGAAACATTAATAGTAAAAGCCTTAGGCAATCCTAAGATGAACAATAATAATTCTCATGGTTGTATGTGTTCACCACGATCTTGTGCTTAGAAATGTGCAGTTATGGAATGGAAAGAAGTAGGTTCATGTCCTGCTACACACTAACATTATTTCCTTCTTCACATTTATAACAGATTTTGGAACTTTATTATTCATGTAATAAAAGTATATTCTGTAATGTTAGGCCTATATGTTTGTAGATAGTGTGTTCTATCGGAAATGACTTTCTTCCATTTTGTGACTTCAGTCTGGTTAAAAAATGAGTGCGAGTGAAACATTCAGCAATGATCATTTCACTTGCAACAGTTTAAGATTTGCACTTGGGCTACTGCCTAAGCGCATACTTCGGAAACATGTTTGGAAATAAACAACCAAATCTTTGTGACAAGCAAAAACATGAATTTTATTACTGATTATTTCACTCATAACAATTTTATCTTTTCATTTTTAATAAGACTGAAATTACAACTTTGAAGGTCAATTGTGATACGGCATACTCTTAAACATAAATAATATTCAACATTTCAGAACATATTTCTATTATCTGAAACAGAAAGTCCCAGACTCTGTAACTAACCTTGAGAAAATAAATTAATTGTGTAGCAGGCTGTGAACCTAATGCCTTTAACTCTGTAACCATATGTCTCCAACAATGTAATCCACTTCATACCTACCTCTGCCTCCTTATCCACCCCCTCTTCCTGCCCTCTATCCACTTAGGTCTCTGCCATCCCCTTGTCCCCTCCTTATAAATGATGGTAGATGCAATTTCAATGATCACTTTCAGCACTTAATGTCCTTCAGAAATATGTTGACGCCCTTAGAGCTCACTCTGAACGAGATTCAAGGTCCTTACTCTGAGACTATAAACCATTCATGTCTTGTTTCTAGGGTGTAAGGTATTTATCCCAAAATGTTCGTTCATTAAAACGTTTTGCAAAAATTTCTAATTCTTACAGTGGTTGTTCCCAATTGGCATTTACAACTTATGCGAGAGACTGAAATGCATCATTATTAATCTGGTTTTTGTTAATTTGATAAGTTTTTTTGGAACCAAACACCCGGCATCCTTGTCATCTCAAAGAATCTGGTGTACTACTGGTGGTCAGTGTCTTCTCAACATGATATTTCGATGTCCTAACTCAGTGTCTTCACAACGTATTCTGTGAGACTGGTAGACAAGGTGACCGAGACCCACAGTTGGTGGCTTTTGGTGCATGCTATGGGTTCCGCACCTGCTGCGGTCATTTATATCAGGGTATCCAACTCCAAGTTTTTCGTCGTTGGGTGGCACCCACTGCGGCTGTTTCCCATGGGGCCGGCCATCCCTTGGCATTCTATAGTAGGTCCGTGCTGCCGGGCACATTCCTACCACTATCGGGACAATCCTTCTCCTTGAAATTAAGTTAAAAACCAGTCTAGATCCCATTATTTTATCTTGTTTTTTATATTTTTGGTAACTGGTTCGATCTTTTTACAAGATCGTTAGACCATGGAGCAGCAGGCAATAGTGGAAGTGTGATGATCAACTGTAGCAGTTGTAGCGTCACCTGCTCCAGCATGGTCTGAAGATGACCATGTAAAAAGATCGAAACCGGTTACCAAAGAAAATGAAAGAAATGCGAACTAGACTGGTTTAAATTAATTTTAATTATTCATGAAGAATTCTGCTGTCGAATAATGTTTTTAAAACTAATAGATATGTCTCCTGTTGAGGGCCGGCTTTAGGGGAATGAACCACGACATTGCTCAGGGTGGCAGAATTTTGGGAGTGGCGTACTATTGAATTTAAAAATATCTTGCGTAAATGAAGAAATTTGAGAATAAGTTGGAAACACAAATTACCAGTACTGAAAATTATGAACAGTGCAGAAACGCTGTGCTCTGATATACAAAATAAATGTTTGACAAAATATAATAATGGAAAGTCCAGGTTGGAATAAATAATATAGTGAGGACAGTTACAACTCACCGCAAAGACGTGGCGACGAGATGCGACAGGCACATACAAAAGACACACACATACAACACATTCAGCTATCGGCCATGGCCTTCCTCAGAAATAGAGCACTCACGCAATCACACAGGCACACAACACAGTCATACAACCAGATATTTATTGCTAACACATTGATTTTGTGTTAATTATGTTATGCATGTGTAGATAAACATCTCTGTACAATGTACTTTCACAAACCTGTGATTTACACAATAATCAATTATTAAAACGCTCCCCTCTGCTCAAGAATCTAGAAAATTTGAACAGATTTTAGTTTCATTCTCTGCTGGTGACATAAATTAATCTTGGTTAACATTTATTGTGTAGTTATGTCTTAAAATATATTACACTGCAAATGCAACACTGATATTGCTTTTATCTTAAAGACAAATTAATGACAAAGGTTCTGAGTAAAATTGATGAGAAAGATAGTGTGTAAATTTAATATGTCGAAAAAATAAGGGGGGAGGCAGTGGAAATTTTCACACAAGGCGGCCAAATCTTTGGAACGAGCCTGCTACTGTTTGGCGACTGCTGGCCCTTCTTGTCATCAGCGTGTTGCTCTCCTCGCCTCCAGAGATTAGTGTGCACTGTGGTGGAGTGGCCTAGCGCATTGAGGCGCCACACTCGGGCATGGATGTTTGTGCCGTCTTCAGTATAAGGTAGTTCATAAGTAGTTTGTAAGTTTTGGGACTGATGACCGTGCAGTTAAGTCCCTTGAGCTTCACAAACATTTGAACATTTTTGATCGGTCTGCACCTGCAAGATGCGCCTCCTGCAGTATTGGACTGCTGTACGGGTTGCATGTTAAGTTCGCGCACGCTGCAGCAGTTACTCATGGTGACTGTCTTTGTCTGCAATTCTCTCCCTCATGAAGAGAAAGGAATGTGTTTCCATTGTTTATGTAGCTGTTCCAAGATTGGATTCCACGTTGTACTGAGTTGGTATCCTGATTCCGAATTTATCAGGTTCTCCGCCATCTTGATCTCAATTGATTCAGTTATGTCATAGTAAAGGCATCCGAAGGAAAGGGGGGAAGGGGGGCACAAGAGGGGATACTCCCCCTCCCCATCCTACAATCTGGAGTACAAAATTCGCATATACTTCCAGAAATGATTTACTGTGATATCTCAAAACCTTTCGTTTAACCAATTTGTATTACTTCGTAGCTCATCATAGTGAGATAATACTGTGCCGTGGTGGAGTGGCCGAGCACTCTAAAGTGCATTGCTGTGAAGCATGCAGTTCCTCGCTGTCGGAGGTTCGAATCTTCTCTGGGACGTGTGTGTGTGTGTGTGTGTGTGTGTGTGTGTGTGTGTGTGTGTGTGTGTGTGTGTGTGTGTGTGTGGTCCTTAGGTTAGTTTAAGTAGTTTGTAAGTCTAGTGACTGATGACCATAACAGTGGTCCATCTATAGCAGTAATCTCCTATTGTTTCGTGGATTAGAAGAACATAGAAGAAAGCCGCTCTAGTATGCCATGCCGACTTCCTTCATTGCCTTCTTGGAATTATTGTTGTCATGTTGCCTACGAAATGTTTCCCAAATATTGCGGAATTAAATTTTCCACCACTGTGTTCTTGACATAATCAAGTAACGTTCCTTGAAGCATCATTGGTTTCTAAGAATGCCACATGAGGTACTGTTTGCACTCCGTATTACAGATGATCAATTTAAATTCCATACAATGCTTCATTAAAATTCTGTTTGCAATGCCAATTTTCAGATGAGCATATATAAACATGTAGTTTCTTTTAATTACATCCTCAGTAAATCTGTACAAAAAAGAATTTGAAAAAATAGCAACAAATATTCAGAAGTATTATAATATTGAGTAACTTCTTATCTGAGATAACAGTGTGGACCGATTTTTGGTCAACGAGTACAAATAACTACAAACTATTAGTCACTGTTTTTGTTGATAAACATACAGAATTTATCCCTGCTATAAAAGAGAGTCTGTTAATTGCTCTTGCTTTGCTTACTACTACACAGGCAATTCAATAATCTTTTCGTACTCTGTGAAGTAAAAATGCCTGCTTCGTTCTACAATGAATGAAAACAGGTTATGTAGCTTGTTTATGCTGAGTGTTCACAGAAGAAAAGTAACTGAAAAATCATATTTTACTTTAGTCATTGACACATTTGGGCACCAGCCTCGGAGACTGTTACTTGTCTTCAAAGAGGATCAAGTCCAATATTATGCTTGTGTAGTTGCATGTCACATGTAGTTCTTCGTGGATGTTCTTTATTTCTTCAGCTCTTGTTAAAATAACATTTAATTATATTATTTTGAGCTGTAATTTCTAAGTTTTTATTTGATATGATTGAAACTATATTTGAATGTGATTTTATCTACTAATATTGATCATTTTGTTGGATACATGTCGTATTTAATCGTAAAAAGATACAACTTTATATCATCAACTTATGAAATGTGTCATAGCCATAATCATTTTAATCATCAATACAAAAACGCTTGCTATGAATATCATCATACGTATGTTTTAAACATCCAACGATTGTACCTATAATAGATGTTAAAAATACTGAGTGGAATATAATAAGTTTTATGTGTCACCTCCAAAATTTTGTTCATGTGGTATGGCTCTCAATACTACCAATTAATTTATGTAAAAAGGGAGTCTTGACCCACCACCACCTCCATCCTAGAATAATTTCTGCGGACACCTGTGTATCCCAGAAACTGCGGGTTTGAGCCGGACCACATAAGAAAAACACCAAAAACCATTTAGGGCTAGGCATAAAAATGAGACACAGTCAGCTTATCAACCAGTCTCAGAGAACACTTGATGAAGTAGAATGGAAATTTCGTGTTGAGAAGACACGGACCACGGGCAGTATACCCAATTCCCCAAGGTGACAATGAATCACCATGAAAGTCTACGAAATTACAAGCAACATCTTTCAATAAAGGTTCGTTACCTTTGAATTCTGCATCTACTTTCTCTAAAGCTGCGTTGATAATGACCATTGACAGAAAAAGAATAAAATCTGCTTGAGCCCGTATATGGTAATGCCACTTCTTCTTGGCATAACTTTTTTTTTTAGATATTCTGCGTAATGACAACATGGTCTCTATGTCAGTATCAATATATTTGGCTTTCATTAATCCTTGAACTTGAATGCAAACAAAATTGCAGCTCTGAAAACGTCATCAGAATCACCTAATTGTTTCAGCACTTACCCTATTTCAAAACTTTTGATAAGTCTATTAACTCTAAGGTAGTCATGTCAAATATTTTCTTGAATGCAAAGAATAGTTCCGAATATTGAAAAGGAATCCGTCAGTTCCTTCGCTAGAAATAAAATATTTGGGACGAGATCCATGCTCGAAGATTTAGGCCTATCAACGTAATGTGCCTGTATCGATTTTTGTCCATAACAGTGGTACAGGATCGTCTCAGTTTGTCTTCACCAGCAGTTATTTCAAATTTTCTTCACGCGTAAAGATGTGTGCTAAATAATTTGAAAGTAAATGCACTCATGGAATCCAAGAGCCCAAATTCTTTACCATACTTCAGTACAGCTTAATGTCACGTCTTCCAGCACTAAATTTAAAACAATGCGCGAAGATTAAATTTGGTAGGCTACTTCTTCCTTCAGTGTCACCTCAATACCAGTATACTTGTGTATTTTCTATGCGATCTAAAGATACGCTAATTAGATCTTGCAAATTTAAGCCTAACTGGGTAAATACATTTATTTATTTATTTATAGTGATATTTGACAGAAAGGTAATAACACTACATCTTCATTTGTCTTTTTCTGGATCTTCCTTTTTTTACTTTCAATGCCTAATTCCCTCAGATATGTGGGTTTTAAGAACTGGATCATACTTCAATGACAGAACAAAAAATAATAAAGTTGCTGTGATTACGGTTTTGGCAATCGACAATACTGGTATGCACCAAGAAGTATAAAGTCTCACTTTTCCCACGACAATCGTATAAGAGTGCATATTTTTAGATGTTTCTCAACATTTCCTCTATTGCTATTATTCCTTTCTTTGGTGTTATCAAGACATCCACGACTAATTGATGACTATGATTTTCTTCATGTTTAACGAGTTGTTCATAAATGATTTTTGATGAAGTAACGCCATCAACAAATTGACTTTTTCCTCCTCCTTTCTTCATATTGTCACATGCTAAACACATGCAGATACTACAAAATCAAATATATAAAATTGTTTGTTTGTCTGTCTTTTGCTTGTATTTTAAGCACAGCCATACCGTACATCCAATTGCAATAAAACTTCAACTCACTACTTGCACTTGCGTGAAGGTTATAGGCATACTAAAATTAACTTTGTATGATGCATGGTGGAGGGTGCTTTACAGTTAATTCATTTCTTATGCCTTCACATTGAAATGGCTCGACGGATATGAATGAAATGTGGAACAGATATAACTTATACCCCTATTAATAGATGGACCAACTTCCGTTAGCCACCATATGGTGTGTGGCGGTGGGTACCTTACAATGGGTTAATAAGTTTTTTTTCTATTCACACTGAATCAGCTGGACACATTTGAAAGAAATTTGGAATGCAAGTAGTTTATACCCTGAATTAACACTTGAGGTACCCACATGAGCAACCTTTAGGAAGCCACTGTACGGTGCATGGCGGAGGGTACCTTACCTTACAGTGGGTTAATATGTTTGTTATTCTTCACGCTGAAACAGCTGGACAGATTTGAATGAAATGAGGAATCAAGATAGCTTATACCCTGAATTAATACATGGGCTACCTATCGTAATCCTCCGTAGGTGCCTGGTGGAGGGTACGTTACCACAAACATTCAAATTGTTTCATTGGTCACCATGACATTCAGCACTGAAATATGTTTTCATGAAGGAGATTTTTATAACCTGCAAGCTAGTGAATTTAGCATAACGGAGGGTATGGTACCTTACGACCTTGACACTGTTTGACCAGTCACCATCAAACTTGGTGCATAGATGTATATTTTCATATATAGGAGGGAGAGGAGTAGGTGGAGGAGGAGACGGGTAGAAAGTGGAAGAAGAAGACAGACAGAGAGAGGGGAGAGGAAGAGAATGAGACACGGGAGATGGTGGCAGACAGGTGAAAGGAGATGAACAGAGGGAAGGGGCGGAGGAAATGGACAGAGAAAGGGACAGGAGGAGATGGGGAAGGAGCAGGTGAACAGAGAGAAGGGAAAGGAGGAGATGGATTTAAATTTCAATAACTGTATTTATTATTGACTATAAAATGAATATTTATTTCTATCATTCGTAATTAAACAAGCTTACACTTTCAAATTTCAAATGTTATTTGCACAACTATTTTTTCTGTGGTAGCAGCACACCAGGTACCAGCTAGTAGCTTATAAAATTATAGGGAATAAGAGACAGTTTCTTGTCAAATTAAAGCTCTGGTTGGCAGATTTTGATAGCAAACACCATTTCTATCAAAAGGCAAACTTTTTAATCACACAAAGGCTAGGTAGGGTGGACATACAAGAAAACCAATCCTTCTGCAATGGTGGCATTTTTTCCTTAATGAAACAAAATATCTGTCAATGTAAGTGGCAACGGCATGACGTTGTCGTATTTGTACTACATCCAAATCGCTAGAAACTGACAGACAGTTCTTTAGGATTACAAACACGTGTGGGCCTATCTGTTTCTTGTGCTGTGCTAGTCTGATTTGTATCCTACAACAGCCCTGCTGCCTGCTCTGTACTGAATTTGTCCATATTGTTTTATATTATTTTATTTATTTTTTACTGCAGTATTGATGATGATGATGATGATGATATATAACTTTTGTTACACTACACAATACTTTTAAGGATACAGGGTACTTATAAATGGTAGAAAATCTATTTTTTATGGCTTTATTAAATTATGTAGTCTTTCCTAATTATATTGATATATCCATTATAGGGTTTCAAATGAAAATGACCTATATGTACCAAATTTTAAAGCAGATTCTTGGTGTGGTTACCAACAAGCAAAAGAAAGTGGTCACATATACCATCATAAGCATCCTTTTCCTGAGCCTGTTGTGGATTAAATAAAACAAATTTTCAGAGACCTGAGAAACACTGTTTTGTTTATTAAATGTCTTCATGGGGGCACTTAGAATACAAATGAAAATTTCAACCACTGAATATGGAAAACATAACCCAAGAATGTTTCTGTAGGACTAAATGCATTGACAATAATTATAAATCTGAAGCATAGAATAAAAATTTGTAATGTGCCCAGGATTCGAACCTGGACCTCCATGTTTACTAGGCAGATGTCTTACCGTTAGACCACCACACCACTAACAATTCCAACAATTAAGGCGCCTCGGAATAGCCTAAGTTCGATTTCCCTCCATGTCACAAACTTTAATTCAACTTATGTGTTCCAAAGATAATTTTTGTATTAAATTGATAAATGCATTGAAATTTGGTGTACTGGATGCAGTGATATGTATCAATGATGGCATGATAGGAAGGATGGAAGTCCTGAGCAATTTAGGCATAAAATATGGCTCCAATATGGGAGATCAGTTGCTTGCATGTGACAGACAACGGGTGCATGAAGCTGAAATATTCACTCTTCAAGTTACCAAAGAAGCAAAAAGTGCTAAAAGGAATGCCAAGAGGAAGCTTGAAGATGATGAAATGCTGCAGGATGAAGACTATGCTTTAGGAATGGCACAGATTAACTGGACTCATATCGTCATTTGTAATTTCTTGCAAGGTGTATTTTTCAGCATTCAGGTACAAATATTTCCTAAAGTTTATCAAGTATTGCTCTAAGTTTTTCTGTAACTAACCAACAGCCACTACTTATGTAGTATACCTAAGTTTTATTGCAGAATCAACTAAATTATAGAAAAATAAAAATTTTATTAGCGGGAAAAAATAAAATAAAAATTGTAAGATTTGAAGTAGATGAGCCATCATGTCATACATATCTGGTAAAAGTTTGGTCTCCTTCAAATGTATAACATAGTATTAAATGGTACCTCAATTTGAGGAGGCATTTAGGAAAAAAATTGCATCAATTTCTTTGTAATTTATTTAATAGCCCTAAGCAGGTTCAAAAATATTCAAAATACTTCTAATATATTTAAAAAGGGTGCTGCATTACATCAACAAGAAATCTGTACATCATATGCATTATAAAGAGTGCCTGAAAGAGATAGGTGTTGATTTTTACATAATATTGAACTGAAAAGTACCCTGTATCCTTCAATGCTATGAGAAAAAAATGATATGGTGCACATCAGGGTTTATGAAATAAAATTAAAACAGTACTATTGTTAGACCAGTTATGTTCAGTAACTGGAATTTATGTTCTATTATATCTCATAAAGTGTATAATACAAACAAGAACCCCTGAAAGTGCTGACTTTTTTTTCCTGTAAGGTGATACAATTAATATTAAACCTATTATTGTGTTAATTCTACCAGCTTTCAGATAACAATGTAAAGCAGTATTTTGAGGAATTTCTTCATCTTGATTGATGGGTATGACCATAAAATTTTCTGGCAGTTATTTTAGTACCATACTGGCAGCTCTAAAACACCCAAAAAAGTAATGTTGTGACTAATAGCATCAAAGTTGCTTACTTATTAAAAGCATCAAAGTTGCTTATTTATTAAGAATTAAGACCTTACTACAAATTTCTCTTGTATCAACAGCTTCCAAAACTATGCCAAAGTATTTTAAAAATAAACAGCATTACGTACACCATGACCAAATGTAACAGAATGGTATTTAAGTAAATGTCACATAAACGGCATTATAGATTCCAACATTCTATGTATCCTCCATTAAGAAAATACATTGTTCTCAGTAATAGGTGGCTTATGAAAATGGGCAAGCCTGAAATTGTTCAGCCTATAAATAAATAAACAGCTCTGGTGCAATTAGCTTAAAACATCTCTTTTCTTGAATATTTAAATAGTTTTGCAATGTTTCAGCTGTAATATAACTGTCAAAATAAATTTATCTGTTATAAAATTTCATAAATTTGAATCTATTACAGTATTATGTGTAGATAAACTGAGATTTCTAGAATATAATTCAAGTAATACAACAGAGTACTATAGAGTATAATGGCTGATCCCCTCCTGCGGGTCCGGGGGTAAGAATAGGCCCGCGGTATTCCTGCCTGTCGTAAGAGGTGACTAAAAGGAGTCTTCATACTTTTCGCCTTTCCATCTGTGGTCCCATATGTGGGTTTGACCCTCCATTTTTCAAAATTTTTCAGAAGAGCGAACCATTTGGGGAAGAACACCTTACGTGGTGCATCATGTAATTCTCGTGCCATGCCATCTTAAGCACCCATCATGGAATGGACTTGCGACTGCGGATTCTATTCTGCCACTGGGCATGTCATTTCTTTTTTCCGTGCAAGTCGCGTCCATTGTGCACTGATATCTCAGCACTCTAATTTATGATGGTTCACGTAGCGCCAGAAAGCCAACACGGTAGCCAGTCCGTTGTGGTGGGGTCGTCATGTACCCTCTTGGCTGTAGCCCCCTGACAACACAGGGATCGCTCTACCGGTGCCAGAGCTGCATACTCCTCATGCAAGCCAAGGAGTCGATGCCTGTCTCTGTGGGACATTAGGACTCCCGGCATCGGTCATCCCGCCAGGTGACGTTGCTGTGACTGGGTGGCGCCCATGAGGAGAGCCCCTGATCGGAGTGGGTGGCATCAGGGCGGATCACCCGCCATGAAGAGAGACAAATCGGGTGACGTTGGCGGATGTACAACCGCCGTCTCTAAGAAGGGAAAGTTTAATGCTTCTACGTACGACCCCCAAACGTTCCCCTCCCTGACCACGCCTTGGGAGGGACGTCGGGCCACAAAACAGGGTGAAGATTATGTTCCTCGATATCTCGTGTGCAGCAGGACTGATGGGGACTCATTCTCAGCGACCAAGCCTCAGTTCTTTGTGGACCATCTGGAGGACAGGTTTGGGGAAGTGGACTCCATTTCTAAAATGCGCAACGGGTCTGTTCTCATCCACACAGCATCCCCGGCCCAGTCACGGGAGCTACTCGCTTGTGACAAGCTGGGTGACATTGCAGTGACCATCACTCCCCACAAGTCACTGAATATGGTTCAGGGAGTAATTTTCCACCGGGATTTGTTGCTACAGACAGACGACGAGCTACGGGCAAACCTTGAACGACGGGGTGTTCATTTTATCCGGCGCATCCATAGGGGCCCAAAGGATAATAGGGTCGCAACTGGTGCCTTCATCTTGGCCTTCGAGGGTGATACATTGCCCGAAAAGGTCAAGGTGATGGTTTACCATGTTGATGTGCGGCCTTATATTCCTCCCACTGTGCGGTGCTTCCAATGCTGGACGTTCGGCCACATGTCTTCCCGTTGCATGTCCAGTGCTACATGTAGGGACTGCGGGCGTCCAGCACATACGGGTGCCCCATGTATGCCGCCTCCCATCTGCGTCAACTGTGGTCAGAACCATCCTCCCTGCTCGTCGCAATGTCCCGCACTTCAACGGGAGCGGAAAATTACGGAGTATAAAACTCTGGACCGTATATCCTATAATGAGGCCAGGAAAAAGTTTGATCGTCTGCACCCGGTAACAATGAAAAACACGTTCGCAGCAGTGACGTCGTCGCCACTCTCCTTGGCGGCGACAGTATTTTCTACTTCTTCTGTTCCTGTGGGCCCTCAGGGCCGCCAACCTAAGCCTGCCCCCACGGAGGTTGGGGGCCATCCTTCCAAAGCTCCCAAGGTGAAAGCCTCGGGATCAGCTACCACCTCTCCGCTGGAGAAAGAACAACCTTTTCCGGCTTCCCTCACACGGAAGGGGTCCCTTGGGACGCTCCCTTCTGCCAGTGTCGATAGCGACATTAACCAGCAGCAGGCGCGCTTGCAGGCTGCTGGTCGTAGGGCTTCACGCTCCTCCTCAGTCCCTGTGGCTGAGTCCGAGGAGCACCTCCCACCGGCGAAGCCCCCGAGGGAACGGAGGGGAAAACAAAGGCCAAAGAAAGGCACATCACAAGAATCCACGGTGGCTTCGGTGCCACCACTCCCCTCTGCCTCCGCCTCTACTTCTGAGGATGAGGTGGAGATTCTTGCGTCAACCGAGGACCTCGCTCTCGGGGACGCCCTTGACAAACCGGTCACTGAAGCTGATAAACCTCCATCGGTGGATGCAAGTGATGATGAGGTATGACCCGCTCGTTTGTCTCATTCATGTCTTCCCAGCTCTCGAAAAATGTCATTCTCCAGTGGAACTGCGGCGGTTTCTTCCCCCACCTGGCTGAGCTACGGCAGCTTCTGAGCACGGCACCTGCTTTCTGCATTGCTCTTCAGGAAACTTGGTTTCCAGCAATGCGGACCCCTGCCCTTCGTGGCTACAGGGGATTTTACTGCAACCGTCTCATATATAACAGGGTCTCAGGTGGAGTGTGTGTGTGTATGTCCTCACCTCTGTGTATAGTGAACCGGTGCCCCTTCAAACACCATTAGAAGCAGTGGCTGTCAGGGTGAGGACCACACAGGAGTTTACCGTCTGCAGTATCTACTTGCCGCCAGATGGTGACGTATCTGTGAACGTCTTGGCTGCACTCGTTGCTCAACTACCCCCACCTTTCTTACTGTTGGGCGACTTCAATGCCCACAGTCCCTTGTGGGGTGGTTCTACGATCTCTGGTCATGGCAGGGTTGTCGAGGATTTCCTAACTCAACTCGACCTCTACCTCTTGAATACAGGTGCCCCCACGCATTTTAGTGTGGCACATGGCACTTTTTCGGCCATTGATCTGTCGATCTGCAGCCACAGCCTTCCACCATCTGTTCACTGGAGAGCCCATGATGACTTGTGTGGCAGTGATCATTTCCCTGTCTTTTTGTCACTCCCACAATGCGAGTCCCCAGCACGCCCACCCAGGTGGGTTCTGCACAGGGCAAACTGGGAAGAATATGCTTCTGCTGCCATCGTTGGCCCTCCCCCACTCGAGAACATCGATGTGGTGGTCGAGAGCGCGACGCCTTTGGGACAGGTACCTCAGCCTCGCAGGTCTGGAGTAAGATCAGGCGGTTAAAGGGAATACAGTCTCCAGCGGGAATACCCGGAATCTCCACAAATGGAGTTCTCTGTACGGACCCGGCCACACTTGCAGAGATGTTTGCCGAGCATTATGCCCGCGCTTTTGCCTCTGCAAATTATCCACCGGCCTTCCGTACAGTAAAGGAGAGGGTAGAACGCCAGTCTCTCTCCTTTCGTACCCGCCGCTCTGAATCCTACAACACTCCTTTCACTGAGTGGGAGCTCCTCAGTGCTCTTACCTTATGTCCTGACACGGCGCCTGGGCCTGATAGCATCCATAGCCAAATGCTGAAGCACCTTTCAGCAGACAGCCTGCGTAATCTTCTAATGGTTTATAACCGCATTTGGTGTGATGGTGTTTTCCCGTCACAGTGGCGGGAGAGTATCATCATTCCAGTGCTTAAGCCCGACAAACGTCCTCTTTCCTTGGATAGCTATCGGCCCATTAACCTGACTAACGTGCCATGCAAACTGTTGGAGCGGATGGTCAGTCGGCGGTTGTGTTGGATTCTGGAGACTCGAGGCTTACTGGCTCCATGCCAGGGCGGTTTTCGCCAGGGTCGATCTACCACCAATAATCTGGTGTACCTCGAGTCTGCAATCCGCACAGCCTTTTCCCGGCGCCAACACCTTGTTGCCGTCTTCTTCGATATGCACAAAGCATACGATACAACCTGGCGACGCCACATCCTCAACACTTTATATGACTGGGGCCTCCGAGGCTCCCTACCGATTTTTATTCAGAATTTTTTAGCCGTCCGTACCTTTCGTGTTCAAATTGGTGCTTCCGTGAGCTCCTCTCATATGCAGGAAAATGGGGTTCCTCAGGGTTCCGTTTTAAGCGTTCCATTATTTTTAATCGCCATCAACGGTTTAGCCACAGCGGTTGGATTGTCGGTGTCCCCCTCTCTTTATGCTGACGACTTTTGTCTCTCTTTTAGTTCCTGCAGCACCCAAGTTGCCGAGCGCAGGTTGCAAGGTGCTATTCGGAAGGCGCAGACCTGGGTGCTTACCCACGGCTTTCAGTTTTCTGCCTCCAATACCAGAGGATGCACTTCTGTCGGCGTCGGACTGTCCACCCGCACCCTGAACTTTATATTAATGACGAACTACTTACTGTAGTTGAAACTCATCGTTTTTTAGGACTGGTCTTTGACGCCCGGCTGACATGGCTCCCCCACATTCGTCAGCTGAAACGGAAGTGCTGGCGCCATCTCAACCTTCTCAGACACTTGGGTCATACGACCTGGGGTGCCGACCGCTCCACACTGTTGCGGCTTTACACGGCGCTGGTGCAGTCCCGTCTCGATTTTGGGTGCATTGCCTATGGGTCGGCGGCACCTTCGGCACTGCATCTCCTGGACCCCATTCACAACTGTGGGGTTCGCATCGCGACGGGTGCCTTCCGCACCAGCCCGGTGAACAGCTTACTAGTGGAGGCTGGGGTTCCACCCTTGGGGATCCGCCGCCAACACCTACTTGCGGCTTACGCAGCCCATGTGTATTGCTCCCCAGGCCACCCGAACCATCGTCTCCTCTTTCCTGATGTGGTAGTCCGTCCCCATCAGCGACGCCCCAGATCAGGTCATACGATTGCCTATCGGGTTCAGTTCCTCCTGCAGGAGCTTGAGTCTTCCCCCCTTCCATCTTCCTATCGGGTCCGTGCCCGCACACCTCCGTGGTGTTTGCCAAGGCCATCTACTCGGCTGGACTTGGCCCAGGGCCCCAAAGACTCAGTTCCACTGGAGGCGCTCCGCCGTCAGTTCTCGGCTATCATAGCGGAATTCCGTGGATATGACCTGATCTACACAGATGGTTCCATGGTTGATGGCTGTGTGGGATTTGCGTATACTCATGGTGACCATGTGGAACAGCACACTCTGCCGAATGGCTGCAGTGTTTACACTGCAGAGCTGGTGGCCATTCACAGAGCTCTCATGCATATTCGGTCTTGCTCAGGCGAGTCTTTTGTTGTTTGCAGCGACTCCCTGAGTAGCCTCCGAGCTCTGGAGCAGTGTTACCCGCGGTCTCCTCTGGTGTTGGCCATACATGAGACGCTTCGTTCCGTTGAACTGTCTGGGCGATCAGTGACGTTCATCTGCTCTCCGGGTCACGTTGGTATCCCGGGTAATGAACATGTTGACAGGCTTGCCAAGCAGGCTGTCGGTATGTCCTGTCTAGAGATCGGCCTCCCGGCTTCTGATCTCCGTTCATTGTTGCGCCAACGGGTACATCGGCTTTGGGATGCTGAGTGGCGTAGCCTGAACACGCCCAACAAGCTCCGGATGGTCAAGGAAATGACGGCCGCATGGCGCTCCTCCATGCGGGGTTCACGACGGGACTCGGTGGTTTTATGTCGCCTCCGCATTGGGCATACTTGGCTCACCCATGGACATCTCCTTCGTGGTGAGGATGCGCCCCAATGTCAGTGTGGCTCGCGCCTGACAATAGTCCACATCCTGTTAGACTGCCTCGTTTTAGCCGCTTTGCGGTGGAATTTTAACCTCCCTGTCATTTTATCAGATGTTTTAGGTGACGATGCTGCAATGGCAGATTCCGTTTTACATTTTATGCGAGCAGGGGTTTTTTATCATTCCATCTAGCTGGACATTTATTTGTGTTCCTGAGTGGTTGACTTTTCCTTTTTTATTCTTCTGGTCGGTCAACCACAGACATCAGCTTCTTTCTTGTCAGATGTCTTTGTGTGCTCATCTTTTCGTTTTGTGTCTTGTTATTCTTGCTGTTTTTCTTTATAGACTCAGTGGGACTCCTCTCCCACTTCGCAACTTTAAACTCTGGGCGTGTTATCTTTCACGTGTATGGCTTTCCTTTTGACGCCTAGAGAAGGAATGGGGGACTGATGACCATTGTAGTTTTGTCCCCCCTAATCAACCTAACAACAACAACAACAACAACAACAACAATGGCTGATCATTGTTAAGTTCATATGCACAAGCTCAGCTGGAGAATGGTAGGGGAAGAGGAGGATGCCATTTCCTTATTTGCTTTGGTAAAGTCATCAGCATGTTTTTTGTAATCACTGTTTATTGCTGTAATGTAATTGTACGCTGTTGGTTAGTGTTTTGTTATATTAGCTGTTACATGCTCAAGGAGATTTCATATGCATAAAATGTAATGCCTCCATTTTGAATTGAATTTCCTTGTTGTCTCTAGAGATTACTGTATATAGTGCAATGCATCATTGATCAAAAGACCTTCAAATAGTTTTCACCATTACTCAGTAGCAAATTGCACCTTGATCAAACTGACAGTGAGAGATTCATTTCTGTTCCATTTTTAGGCAAAGTATCATATAGATTACAACATCTATTGATGAAGAAGTATGATTCTAAGGTAACTTTTTCTACTAACAACAATTTAAAGAAAAACCATAGACTGAAGACCTTTGTAGACCCTTTTTCCAATTCCGGTATTTACAAGATAATATGCTACTGGCCATTAAAATTGCCACACTAAGAAGAAATGCATATGATAAACGGGTATGCATTGGACAAATATATTATACTAAAACTGACATATGATTATGTTTTCACGCAATTTGGGTGCATAGACCCTGAGAAATCAATACCCAGAACAACCACCTCTGGCCATAATAACGGCCTAGATACGCTTGGGCATTGAGTCAAACAGAGCTTGGATGGCATGTACAGATACAGATGCCCGTACAGCTTCAACACGATACCACAGTTCATCAAGAGTAGTGACTGGCATATTGTGATGAGCCAATTGCTTGGCCACCATTGACCAAACGTTTCCAATTGGTGAGAGATCTGGATAATGTGCTGGCCAGGGCAGCAGTTGAACATCCAAAACGGCCCATACAGGATCTGAAACATGTGGTCGTGCATTATCCTGCTGAAATGTAGGGTTTCACATGGGTCGAATGAAGGGTAGAGCCACAGGTCATAAAACATCTGAAATGTAATGGCCACTGTTCACAGTGCCATCGATGCGAAGAACAGATAACCAATGTGTAACCAATGGCACCCTGTACCATCCCGCTGGGTGATATGCCAGTATGGCATTGACAAATACACACTTCCAATGTGCGTTTACCGCCATGTCGCCAAACACGGATGCGACCATCTTCATGCTGTAAACAGAACCTGGATTCATCCAAAAAAATGACGTTTTGCCATTTGTGCACCCAGGTTCGGCGTTGTCAACACCATCACAGGCTCTCCCGTCTGTGATCCAGCATCAAGGGTAACCGCAGCCATGTTCTCCAAGATGATAGCCCTTGCTGCTGCAAATGACGTTGAACTGTTTGTGCAGATCTTTGTTGTCTTGCAAACATCCACATCTGCTGACTCTGGGATCGAGACATGGCTGCACGAATCATTAAAGCCATGCGGATAAGTTGCCTGCCATGTTGACTGCTAGTGATACAAGGCCTTGGGATCCAGCACGGTATTCCGTATTGCCCTCCTGAATCCACCGATTCCATATTCTGCTAAGAGTCATTGGATCGCGACCAACATGAGCAGCAATGTCACGATACAATCATGATAGGCTACAATGCAACCTTTATCAAAGTTGGAAACAAGATGGTACGTATTTATCCTCCTTACACAAGGCATCAAAATGTTTCACCAGGCAATGCTGGTCAACTGCCGTTTGTGTATGAGAAATCGGTTGGAAACTTTTTTCATGTCAGCACATTGTAGGTGTCGCCACCAGCGCCAATCTTGTGTGAATGCTCTGTAAAGCTAATCATTTGCATATCACAGATTCTTCTTCTTGCAGGTTAAATTTCGTGTCTGTAGCACATCTTCATGGTGTAGCAATTTTAATGGCCAGGAGTGTATGTAACAACTGTCCTAGTTATTATATAGGACAGACAGGAAGACCGATCAAAGTGCGGTATAAAGAACATCTACTAGGGAGTACAGAATACAATGTACATAATTCGATATTTGCTGAGCATTAGCTCATAATTGATCATTTTCCTAGATCATTGTAAGACACTGTGATTTTGCATAGGGAGGGCAAGGGAAGGAAACTAGATTTATGGGAAGAATATCAAATTTTCAACCACCTCATCAACGATGGCAAAATGCTTAATGACACACCGCAACTTGCAAGTAGACAATACCTAGAAGGCTTCAAACCAAAACTGTTTGTAGACAATTGTTAATGCAATAGTTCTTCCTGAACGGTGTTGTTGTCCTCAGAATTCTGTTAGTGCACTTGTTTATAGTTTTCTAATGTGTGATGCATGATGTTTATCCCCCTTCCCTCCCACCGACTATGTGCTGTTTATTCTCATTTTGTGTTTCATGCACCATATGTCTGGCTGCTGTATATATTCCAACATTTCTATCTTTAACTCTTTCATGTACGCACATATATAATATGCACATATATTGTATTGTGCCATGCACATAACTCAGCTCCAGATTTCATTGCACATTAAGTTTAATCTGATTTCTCACTTTCTTTACCTCATCTGTTTTCTGTCAGTGTTACATGCACATATTTTTATTCTCTTCATATTCTTTCGTGCCCGCAACCGTGGTGCACGCCCATCAGCCCTCTTGGTGCCATCTAGTGCAGGAGCACGTCACTAGTGCTCCTAAGCTTCTACCAGTACGCAGTGCTCACTCAAACTATGTGGGGCCGTGCTGCACAATTTTATGTTGGCCGGCCGCGGTGGCAGAGGTGACTGAGGCGCTCCAGTCACGGTCAGCACGGCCACTACGGTCGGGGGTTCGAATCCCCCCTCGGGCATGGATATTTGTGCCGTTCTAGTTTGTAAGTAGTTCATAAGTAGTTTGTAAGTTTAGGGACTGATGACCCCGTAGTTAAGTCCCATAAGCTTTACAAACATTTGAACATTTTGAACATTTTATGTTGCACACATTAGTCTTAAATTTTACATTTTATTCCATGACATGGAGTCAGCCATATTCTGCCACTTGATATTATTTAACAACTATTTTAATGTGAGCTAAATGTAAGTACATTCTCATTCAGTGCTGTAATTTTAATTTATTACTTATTTTAGAAACTTTTATGTATTTTACTATTATCCATATGATTGGTCTATTATATTTTTTGTTAGGAAATTCTTCTGAAGGAGGCAAATTACTTTTGCCGAAACCTGGGTCAAGGTTTATGCATGTAAACCATTTTTATGCAGCTGGTTGGCTGAAGTTTTGTTCACTTTTGGATTACTGTATAAGCTGGTTTCACTAGTCAAAGCCATATTATTAATGTTTAAGACATTGAAGTTTTGCTTTTTTGTGTGTGTAAGTGTATGTATTTGAAAAATTATGATGATTTACATTTTTCCTATCAAGGATAGTATCACATACGTTATAATAATGTAATGTGATATCAAATTTGTGTTTTATTTTGACATTTTCTCTTCTTCTTCTTCCTCATCCTCATCCTCCTCCTGCTCCACTTTGATAAATAACCTTACATTGTATTGGGAAATATACTTTCTTATTTGAAGAATAAAAATGAAAGAAAACGAAAAAACTTCAGCAAGAAGTACTTACTCTTGCAGTTGAAAAAATGTTAATCGTCTTCTTAAACCTTTTCGCTTCTCCACTTCAAGGGCAGCTTTACCCATATAGTCCCCTTCTTCTCTGCATGTCTCATCTAATCCACACTCAATAGGCAAGTCATCAGACCTTAAGTCATAATTCCATAGATGATAACCTAAATTCAAAATAAATTTCTAAAGTAATGTGAAAATAAACCTTGATGTTAAGGAAATTCTAAGTAAATTTTATATAATACAAGATAATGATAATGGTAATAGAAAGAAAACATAAAAAGAAACATGACTGGTAACTCATGAAGGTAGATATTATTTAAAGTAGAGACATAGGAAAAAACAGTTGTCTTAAAAATTATAAAATGATGCAATGCTTCATTTCACATGCTCATTATTATATAATTCCAGGAAGTGTTATTAGATCAAATTACAAAATATTTTACATAGAAAGAATTAATAATGGAGATATATATATATACCATGGATCATCAGTTTTAACAGGGTTCATAATACATTACATTTAATACTGTGTATGTAGCATTTTTTAAAGACCAAGATAACATCTTGTGAAACTTGTTGTAATTTTGAATGAGAAAAGCTTAGAAACTAGCCCAGATTAATGTCATTGCAAAAGAGGCTAATAAGTAACAAAATCTACAAAACAAGGCAAAATCAGAACCAATTTTACCAACTTTTATACAAAGGCATAATGTTTCTTATCACATTTCTCCCAAAGAAGTACCAGTTTCAGTATGTCCTGTTTATACACTCATGTTAAAAATATATAAAAACTTTACAATGTCATGTTGCCTGGTATGTACAGGGCCTGCCATGGGCCCTGATAACTTGATACATGTGTGACGGCATCTACACACTTCAGTTGCCTTCACTGACCTTAATTACCTTCCAAAACATGTCCAGAAACAGATATCTTGTGCCAGGTATGTCCAGTTATCCACTACCTCCCTCATGTCCACCATCTGGCATCAAAGAAGCACCCACGACTGGAGTAATTAAACCACATTCTCCACTATTGTTTAAACTACCTTTCATCCTGCCTTGAAATGAAAAATACCCTACCCACTATTCTCTCCATCCCTCCTACAGTGGTATTCTGCCATCCACCAAACCTGTGTAATATCCTTGTCTATCTCTAATCCATCACTACTCCAAACCCCTTGACCATCTCACCACCACATACTCCTGTCCCATCATATGCATTTCCTGTCCCATAAAAGGTGGGGCAACCTGTGAAAGCAGTCATGTAATCTACAAACTGTGCTGCAACAACTGTGAAGCTTTCTATGTCGACATTACCAGTAACAAGCTGTCCACATGAATGGCTTCTGTCAAATTGTTGGCAGGAGTACATGCAGCCCTGTATGATGTGGCTCACTTCAATGACTGCTTTGCCGTACGGATCCTTGCAACAAACACTAGTTTTTCTGAACCATGCAGGCAGGAACTCTCTCAAATATATCCTATGCTCCCCCATTCGCCCAGACCGAAGTCTTCACTAGTTCCTGCTGCCACCACTGTTGATTCCCTTCCCCTGACCACACTATAGCCTCATGTATGACTTCCATTCTGCCATGCACTCCAGTCTCTCCCCTTTCCTTCCCTTCCCTCCTTGTGCCTCTGCATCTAATAGCCAGTGAGAGCACACTGCATCAGACAGTGCTGGCATATTTCTCCACTTCCACATTGCATCCCCCCCCCCCTCCTGTTACCCTCTTCATATTGTCCCCTCACTGCCACCACTGGCTTCTTTCGCCTTGGGCCATCCAAGTCCTGCAATGTAGCTACAGCTGCTGGAGACAGCAGTCATGCTTGTGTGAGTTCCATAATGACTGAATGCTTTAGTGTTTACTAATCTGTTATGTGTGTCTTTCTGCAACTCACTGAGATGTCTGTGGTGAGTAGCGCCTTTCCAAGATATTGTTGAATACTTCTTGGAATTTCCACTATTTCAATATGAACTTCCTATCTCTCTTTCCAGGTTCTGTTTCTTTTCCAATCATGAGTGTGGAAGACTATTTGCTTAGAGAATAGCAACCTGGAAACTGCTGATTATATTACCACATCAGTTGCAAAGTGTTGCCTAGCCAAGAATGTCTTCATCAGACCAAACCGATAGTCCAATGGTTCAAGATTTGGACTGTATTGTGGGTGCTGGAACACCTCCCAACAAAATCTGACAAATTGGTTACAGTTGTTACTGGACACCTGGAGTATGGTGAATCACTAAGGTTCAAACGACCATTTTGGAAGAATGCATATAACCTGGAGACATTGCTATGGACCATCCCCATATATGTGATGCATTTCCATGCAAATTTCACTTGGTTTATGCCCTTTGGCCCACATATACCAAAATAGACTTTGCTGCTCGTTACAAGTGGATAGAAGTAACATGTGCACCATTTTCATTTTTTATTATTATTGTTTTTACTTTTATTATGTATTAATATTTTGTATAGTTAAAGGCCCTGCTCACTAGATCAACATATGAAAACAAAACACCTTTCCGGCCGCGGTGGCCGAGCGGATTGCGGCGCGCCAGTCACGTTCTGCACGGCCACCACGGTCGGGGGTTCGAATCCCCCTTCGGGCATGGATATTTGTGCCGTCCTTAGTATTAGCTAGTTTGTAAGTAGTTTGTAAGTCCCATAAGCTCTACAAACATTTTTTTGAACAAAACACCTTCTCTTACACAAACTTCAAAATATATTGTCACAAAATTTAAACATTCCAGTTGCAATAAAACGGAAGAATACAATTATAATGCATTACTTTTAGATCGTCCCTTGTAATTGTACATGGTCAGGTAGCTAAAACAGCACTGCCTAAATATATCAATGATGAAGAAATATATCAAGAAGTGGTTTCTGCTAAGTTTATAGTGTATAGTGTGTCCATTTGTCTGATGTATAAAAGTAAATTTGTATCATTTTTAGTTACCAAATTATGAGACTATTTCTTTCCTCCATGTAATTTGAATAACCTTCCATGATATGACATGTGCAACATGATCAAACAGTAACATGTTAACAGCATTACAACTCAATGTTACATCTGAAATTCAATATACAGTACTGCTGTACAGTCCTATTGTATTGACTCCACACCAACCAGTACAGCACCACAAGAATGAGAATTACAATGTGCCATAACAAGTGCCAATTGCAAGAAGTTGCATGGCCACACCCACGGCCAATGCAAGGGGAAGTGCCCTCTACAACACTGATTTAACCATCTGCACAGAGCTGGTTGGGCCCTTGTCTGTCGGCCATGGTATTCAATAGCAACAGTAAGAAGAATTAGCAACATTTGTTATGTTAGCATCGTAACCCTGAAAGAGACTGTCTCTCTTCAAGTCTGAAGAAGTTAAACATTTGCTTTTGCACACAACTAAACTTATTTAATTAATGAGGATGTATGTTGTAGCTTTGCTTCCGTATCTGCATCCTTATTTGTGTGCTGGCTGCTGTTACATCCCCCAGTAGCTGACACTTCACTGTATATTTTGAATAACTTTTTTTACCTTGTATCAGTGTGCAGTGTAAATATTTAGAGCACTTGATATCACAGCCATAATGATAAAGACATAGACCGTATCTGAGTTATGTGGTTGATTACATTTGGTACAGTAGGCCAGACATTTGTCAGATATCTTCTCCCGGTAGTGAGTTAGAGGATACACAGTAAAAAGTATATAGATCCTCTTAAAAATCAAAATGTTGTCATTATTCATCATGTATAAACATTAAAATTATTTATTTATGACAAAAATGTGTCATATTGTCTACTATAACTTATCCAAAACCTCAAGTCAATATTATGTTTATTCATTTTGGTAATGATGCATTTCAGGTGACCTATCTTATTTTCCTCACCATGTTTAATATATAGAACTGTAGACAAATTTGCAGCTAATTGTTAAGCAAACTCAAACATTTTTGACACTTCTTCTAAAGTAATGGTGCTCAGATCCCAAAAGTAATATTAAGCAATGCATGTTGCATTTCAATTAAATGCTGACTTTTTTTCATACCTATGATTACTGTGTGTGTACCTCAGATTTTCACAAGTGCTTCAAATTCCATGGTATTATTGCAAATGCTTTGACTGTTGGTCAGTAAGATTTTTATAGTTTTATCTGAGGAGGAAGGGGATATTTCTGTAGGATCTCATACAGTTGTGATTATCTGGAGAGAGTTACCCAAACTAAGAAAACTGTGTGCAACTGATACACACTTATCCAGCTGTCCAAAAGTCTCTGATATCCAGTGCATCCCTAACCCATTAAAGGGATCACTGCAGGTCTCAGCTCTATGGCTGATAATCTTACTCCAACTTATCACAGAACATTCAGTCTCTAGTTCAAGACAGAACAGTCACTTTGACTAGTGAAACTTTTTTCAAAAGTAAGCAAATTATTTAAAAAATATAGATCTCTATGCTGTGGGCATCAATGACAGTGGTAACATTTTTGGCACAGGGTTCAATTTCTCTTTCTTACCTTAGTATCACTTTATTTATCCTTTTTGACTAGTTTTATTAACATTATCTAAGTGACTATTCATTTTTCTGTCATTAATGTTGCATGACCTGACATTGTAGCATATTGATAGCCAGATACAGCATAGCACTAGTACAGGGTGGTTCTAAAATATATGTCAAAAATGAAATGACAGGTAGAGGGTACCACCATAAGCAGTGTTCCTATAGGAATGTGTGGTTAGTAATGACATATTGCAGCACTAGTGTGTACAGAAGTATGAAAGAAAGGAAAATGAAAAAGGAAATAAGGACAAAAAATTTATTTATTTACAGTTTACAAGAGGCACTCAAAAGAACAGCTACTAACAGAGATACAAGATTCTCAGTGATGTTGCATGGATTGTCATACATTAGAAAATATGTCAGGCATGTTCACATGTCCAGCATCAACAGACAGGTGGGCAACTAGATCTTCAGATGTGATGGGACTCTCATACACCACACTTTTAATATGACACCAAAGGAAGAAATCCACGCTGATTAAATCAGGTGAATGGGGTGGCCAGGGAACTGGTCTGCCCCATCCTCTCCACTGCTGCTCATAGACAGTGTCCAGATGATTCCTGACATTTCAACTGAAGTAACTGGGGCTCCATGGTGCTGAAACCACATTCATCTCCAAACAACTAATGGAATATAATCCAGAAGTTCAAGTAATGGAAATAATGAATGTAGCTAGCAAAGTTCTTGTAAACAGCGCACTCTTTAGCAATCTCTACCAGCTCAAGGTGTCATTACTGACAACATGTTCCTATACAAAATCTGTTATTTCAGTCCCCTCTACTGGCGATTTCATTTTTGACATGTTTATGGATGTTAGCAGAACTGTCCACTGCCCAGAAAAAAGTTGTAAACTTCACTGGCCACAGCTATCCGACTTCTGCTCTATACTGTAGTGGCAATGAAAGCTGTGGAACCTCTGTGCCTTTACCAATATGGGCTACTCATGACAATGCATCACCTTCAGATTTACTGGGGTTAACCAGTCCACATTCACATGAGATTAGAGATTATATTAGATGTACTTTTTGTTCTAGTTGATCCAATCTGATGTCAGAATACATACCTTCCACAGGTCACAAATGTAATTGCCCTTGTGGATGCACAATTGGTCAGAAAAGAAACAAATTATTAAGAATAGTTAAACTTTAAAGGATATAAAAAATATTACTACATAGTAAATGTTGACTATACTAGATGCATATGTTAATTATTATGCTATATTGTACAACACTGATTTACAATTATCCAATTACTACACAATATTTATATTTGTGAATAGTGGATACAATGGAGTGATAAACAATTGATGGGTCAGAGATCTCTGGTTGGAAATCAAAAGTGAGTAACAGCTGTACATCAGCCATATAACTACTTAAAGTTTGTTTCTATCTCTTTGCACTTCTGAAAGTGCAATGTAACAAGCAAAATAAATGTCATCTTGGGTTGATATTACTGAAAGGACTGGAATATAGCATACATTTGGGTTGATGGACTTTAGAATCCCCCTTTGATGATAATCTATAATGTAACCATTCCTCAAACAACATTCAGTATCTACTGACTTCCTAGAGCGTATTAATAATTGTGCCACTAATTTTGAAAGTGGAATTCTTTTGCCATTCTAAAAATTTGTGTAGTATATATGAACCCATACTGCCAATGTTCTAGTACATCCCTAGCTTCAAAGATTGTCAGAAATGAAAACAGGTATTAAGATGCCCAATTATAGCTTATTCTGTTGTCCAAACACTGTGCAATTATGCCATAAAGCTTAACAGTTGCCTCAATACATTCATCGTATCTGCAAGAAAATTGTTCAATCACACAATATGGATTTTTGCTACTTTTTTTTAATCACTTACCAGTTTCACAGCCAAGGGAGTTAAGTGCTCTAAATCCAGCCATTCGCAGACCATATTTCTTTCCTTGTTCTGTGATAGCTTTATAAATTGGTAAACAAGACTCCCATGGTATGTGAATCTCCCAGCCCAATTCACCTACGTAGCTAATCCTGAATGCTCGACAAAGATGTCCTGCCAGCTGAATCAATTGTGTTGTCGAGTAAGGAAATGCAGAATCAGATAGGTCAGTGTCGGTTATAGACTGTAACAGTTCTCGACTGAAAATGACAGGCATTAGAAAGATAACAGTCTACACATAAAATACTTCATATTAGATTGTAATTATAATTATAAATATTTTTCAGTAAGACACAAGTGTTACAAACAATTTGAAAGAAACAGTGTATATAGCTGACAAAATCACTATGTACTTTGAAAATGTCTGAGTGCAGTGAACACTTTTTATAAAGATTTCAAAGATTTTACTATGTTTAATTCTTCTCATTTGAGTTTCACTTTATAAGGAAAATGTCTTTTTGAAGTAGTTTTGAAAGATACATTAATCATTTATAAGAAGAGTTTGAAGCATTAACAGAAAAGTTTTTTAATATACAATCATCAACAACTGAATTAGATATTGTTATCGCATTGGAGAATGAGCACTCCTGTCACCACTGCACAATTGTCATATGAATGAGATTTTATCAGAATTTATGTGGGCCATTTACATTCCAGCTGAGTGGAGAAAAAACCTTAGACACAGTCAATCAGTTCAGTTTATATTTGGCAGGTTGTGTACAATGTAAAATGAGAAACTCTTAGATGCCTTGACTCAATAACTTAATACCCTTTCTGAGAAAATTACTCATAATGTTTATGATAAACAATTGACCCAAAACTGAGGTGGTCAAATGATAATTGAAAATAGAGCATTTTTGTCATCATACATGGGATTAAAAACATAGTTCCCTTGACATTTATGTAAGAGACATTTACAACTGCCATTTATGTACCTGTAAGGTACAGTAATTGCTGTTCAGTGTCACCACTTCTGGTGTAGTACGAAGGTATCTTGCTGGGAGAAAAGAATCTGTGTCTGATTCCCAAATGCATTATGCAGGGTTTTTACTTCAGGTATATTTTTCCATATTGAAATTAAAATGAATAGTTGGGCTACTAAGCTGCATATATAACTAAGGAATAATAAATATTTGAAACAGCTTGAATTAGCAAACAGTTAAAACTTTAATCCAGGATGCTTTGTAATGGCTCTTGTTACATTCCCTCACTCTCTATCAATCATATGGTTGGACCATGTCAAATAAATGTTTGAAGCAAATATGTCTATGACTGTAACTTAACACCATACCTTTTGAAGAGTCGCCAGGAAACAGTCCTGGTTTAAATTTAAAATTATTTATTTTTGATAACTTAAGTTTGTACGTGTGTCATGTAAATGAAATCACCTAAAGATCAACACTTAAAGATGATCAATTATGCTATGAATTTTTATTGCATCCATAATATTGTGCGTTGTCTATATATATATATATATATAAGTGGTAGTTATAAAATTTGCCTTTCTGATTTATAGACACTTGAATGTTTGGGTATCTCATATATGATGATGAAAAATGTTTCAGTTATCTGTCAGTTGTGAGCCAATGGAATGTCAATTACTTTAAGGGTGGCTTTCTTTAAGACTGTGGCACATTGAGCCAGAATATCTTTGTGGCCTTCATTTTACATTGAATTGTATGTGTCATGAATTTAAATGCCATCTGTCACAGTATTTTGAAGTATGCGGCAAAATCCTAGTGTGTTTTTATTCGGTAGCATGATTTTTGGGCAAACAGTGCTCTGCAATAGTTGACTGGTACGACTACATTAGTTGGGAGTGCCACTGATATTTTTTACTTTGATTCTGTGCACTGTTTGTCCAAAATATGTTGTACCACATTGGCATAGACTCTAATATACTCAAACCTTCCACAAACTGTGGTAACCTTT
Source organism: Locusta migratoria (assembly GCA_026315105.1). Lineage (NCBI taxonomy): Eukaryota > Metazoa > Arthropoda > Insecta > Orthoptera > Acrididae > Locusta > Locusta migratoria. Next base: position 66,406 of record CM048755.1, on the reverse strand, counting down.
GATGAAAACCTAGTAATGTTCATGTCTTCTTGTGAGCAAAAGCCTGAAGGCAATGAGTACTACTTTATCTGTTGCTTATTCCATTTCCACAGATTGTAGATACTTCTAGTAATGGGGTAGAGAGTGTACATGATCTGTCATTCTGGGTACCTCTTTTCCAGGATACAGTTCTTAGGTATTCCAGTTCCTGGAGAGTCTTCTCCACATATGAGAAAGTGCATGCTGTGTGTACTAATGTTTTAGTACTTGTGCATGATGGCTGCAGATGTCTGCATGCCATACAGGTCTGTGTTCATTTTCTTTTGGAAGACACTGTGGCCCATGGTACCATTACCTCCTCCCCTAACCTTAATGCCCCTGCAATGGTAGTTTACCTTCTGCTTCCGTATCCATAGTGGTGTTTGAGTATATTGTGTTATGATGAATAAGGAATTCTAGGAATTGATCACTCCCATGGGGCCAAATGATGACCATAATGCAAAAAGCAGGTGGGTTTCCTTTCAGATGATCATGGCCCATTCCTGAAAATATTCCATATATAAATTTGTCACCACAGGTGATAGTGGGCTGCCCACTGTGACTCCTTCCATTTGTTCACAGTAAACTCCACTACACAGAAAACATTTAGACATTAAAACATCTATGAAGAGGTTGGTGATCTTCTTGGCAAAATCCTGACATAAAAATTCAAGAGACTCTCACAGAGGCACACTGATTAATGCCAAAACAGTGTCCAAGCTCACCAGAATATCTAAAACTTCCAGTCTGTAATTGTTGAGGTAATTTATAAAATCCTCAGAATTTCACATAATGTGGAAGTTTACCCACATAAGAGATTAGTTTTTTTTCTTCAGGTCTTTTGCTAGTAAATACATGGGAGTCATAATGTGACTGACTATGGAGCATTTGGCACCCCACTGTTGTGGATGTTATGGAGCCCATAAAGACTTGGCATTACAGGTCATTGTGGTAACAATTTCTTGATGACTTTCTCTAGTAAATTGGTCCTTGATAAGCAGCGTCCTTGTCATGTTCTCCATCTTGAATTGGTCCTTGTGGAGGAGTCATCTTTTAGTACACTCTACATCTTTTCAGTGTAGTCCTTCTGGGAGAGTACTACAGTAGTAGTGCCTTAATCAGTGGGTAAGATAAGAATCTTGGGACACTTTATCATGTATTAAATGAGAGATCGCTCTCTCTCTCTCTCTCTCTCTCTCTCTCTACTAGTAATGCCTGCCTTTACAGACTGAATTGTCATAAGAGGCCTACAAGTTTCATGACATATTTTTTCACTTCTGCGAGTGGTATTCATTGCATAACCTCTTCAACAGTACTGATGATGATCTCAAATGATGTGAATTTTGTGGTGTGGCAAAATTAAGCCCACTTTTCAGAATTGAAACTGCTTTGTTACTCAGTTTCAGGTTAGTCACATTAATTATGGTCTTGCATGGAGCTTCCAGTTATGGCGTATCATTGAGATTTAAGAATTTCAGTGTTTGCTATCCTGTATCCTCTGTGCAGAATTGTCTGCCATCCAGCTAACACTATCAATCCAATACCATGTTAAAATGTTTGACAGTTTGCACCATTTGTCCAATCTACACCTCGCCACATTGTCATGGAATATATCATTGTCTTATGCACACTGAGATCATCTTTGACACTCCCCAGTAATGCCTATGTTTTGTCAGCACCTTATAAGTAGAGTCTGATTTGCCCCAGAGTGTCAGTGTATAGTATGATGATAGTGGCTATATCTTCGTCCTTGGCTTCTTCCATGTGTGCCAGTTGTAGTGGTACATGCAACTCAGTGATGATGTTGTTTTAATTCTGAAGAGTGAACTTAATTTTCCACCAACACCAAATTAATACTGGTTGTGGATATCATTAGCAATATTGAATGTTATGGGCCAGAAGCAGCTGAAGAAGTATGTTGTTAAACTTGTTGGGTTCTGATAGAAATCAGATATAACCAGTAATGAGGGGGCAGTCATATGAGGCCTCAGAGTGCTCTCCCAGTAGGACTGCATAGAGAAGAAGCACAGCCTGTTAGATGTCGTCTCTTCCACAAAGATCAGTGCTGACCCCACCAAGAAATGAAAGAAAAGGACAAGATGCCTATTGAGGAGTCATGCATTCTAGAAGAAGTCATCAAAAAATTGTTAACATAATGGCCTGTACTATTAAGACTTTATGGTCTTACTAAGGTCCATATAAATTGGGTGCAGTAACTCCCCATTGTCAGTAACATTAGGGTTCCCACATATTTACTGAAGAAATATCTGAAAGAAATAATAAATCCTTATGTGGGTAAATGCCCACATTACATATACAATTCTGTGGATTTTGTGAATTTTTTCAACAACTTCAGGCCTAAAGAGTCAGACATCCTCGTGAGCATTCTTGTTGTTTCATTAGTCACTTAGAGTCCTCTAAGTGAGGGACACACAAAAACAAAGGTCAGAAATTTGACGAGATGACCATAAACCTCTTCACACATAATGACCTCTACATATTTTCTGTTCCATGGTGAGTACTTTGAACAAATGTAAGAAGTCTCAATGGACAATGCACTATCATTTGAGGCGGTGATTGGATATAAAAAGCATTTTAAGGATGAAAGCCTGACATCATACAAATGGAAACCTACTTCCTTTTTCCATTATGTGGGTGACATGTTCATCACCTGTCCCAATGAACCATCCATCGAATTCACTATGGATACCAAACCAGAAAGTAAACTATTATTTCTGAATGTCATAGTCTAGAACACAAGGTGCTGGAACCTTAAGCCACAGTGTCAACTAAAGGAAAATTCAAAGAAATGATTAACTAAAAACCTTAGTACACACTATCTCAAATGTGGAAAATTTGCTCCAGGAACTGGAACACATAAGAACTGTGTTCTGGGGGGGGGGGGGGGGGAGTTACCCATAATGGAAGATCAGGTGCACTGTCCATCCCATTACTACAGAAATGAAAGAAGCCATGTAGAAAGAGGCAGTCATTGCAATCATAATATGTGTGTACTGGTACACTATTGAATACAAATGTACTTTGATTTTGGCACAGACTTTGAAATGCTGAGACAGCATCATGAGAGAAGTCATCAAAAATTGCACTAGAGACAATCTTATAACTCTGACTGTATCTACAACCTTAGCAAGGCATGGGAATTAGCACTTATTATTATTATTAGGAAAACACACAACAAATAACAATCTAACAGTAAGTAAGAGGTGGATGGTGGGGAAGGGTTGTGAGCATACCATGCAGCCCCAGAGCTCAACATATTAGCACAACTGATGATAGCAACATGACTGATCACTAAAATATTGTACCTCCTGAATACTGTGAACTGCAGTATTCTCAAGGATTCTTCAGGCAATAAATAAGGAAAAACTGAAAAGTCACACATTCCAAAAGTCTACAACAGACCAACATTAGAGATAAAGGCATATAGTTTTGCTCATCTTGAAAATGGGAATGACCTGTGCATTTTTCCAATCATTACGAATGTTTTGTACCCCAATAGATCTATGGTACACTTCCATTAGAAGGGGAAAAGTTCCTTCACACTCTCTGTATAGAATCCAATTTGTCAATTTTCATCTGTTGATCAATGGCAATTGTTTTTCTATCCTTTTTGTCATTTATTTTTGAATTTGTCATTTTTGGAATGATTTAGAGGAAGAACTGCATTTTGATTTTTCTCTGAGAAATAGCTTTGGAAAAATACTTCTTGTATTTCTTCTTTGGGCCATCATCTAGATCTACATCCACGTACATACTCACAAAGGGACCATACACTGTATGGCCGAGGGTACCTTACACCATTACTAGTCATTTCCTTTTCTGTTATCCTCCCAGAGAGACAAAGGGAAAATGAATGGTTATATGCCTCTGTATGAGCCCTAATTTCTTTTGTCTTTGTGGTACTTACATACAAAGTAAGTTGGTAGTCGAAGTATAGTTTCAGTCAGCTTCAAATGCTAGACCTCTAAAATTCCTCAATAGTGTTTCTCAAAAAGAATATCACCTTTCCTTCAAGGATTTCCATATGAGATCCTGAAACATCTCTCTAACCACCATGTGTGAATCAAACCTACCAGTAACAACCTTAGCTGTCTGCCTATAAATTGTTTCTATGCCTTCCTTTAAACTGACCTGGTTGGGATCCAAAACACTTAATGTTAATCAAGAAGGGGTCACACTAGTGTTCTATATGTGGTCTCGTTTACAGATGAACCACATCCCCCTATAAACTGACATCCACTGTCTATATGCCTTTCCGAGGACTGTCCCTTCCATGCTTATTTCATTTCATATTGATCTGCAACATTATGTATAGATATTTAATCAACACATCTGTGTCAAACAACTGACTAGTAACACTGTATTTGGACATTATCGAATTGTTATTCCAAGTCATCTGCATAACCATACATTTTTCTACTTGTAGAGATAGCTGCTATCCATCACACCAACTAGAAATTTTGTCTAAGTCATCATCTTCTGTTTCACTGTCATTACAGCCACAGAGAACATCTGAATGTACGGTTTCAATCAGTTTACTAATTTAACATAAGACCAAAACTTCTTAGTATTTTCTGGCAGTTCAGTACATAGAACTTTATAATTCATTTGGTGTACCACCCGTAGCCCTCCTAACAGTAATTTTGGTGTAATTTGGTTTTGGCTTGTCTGTGAGGCTCCAGATTGTAGTGGTTCTTTCCCATCTCTCACAATTTTACTCTGCACATACTTGTCTATGCTCTTCAATTTTGTTCATTGATGCTAAACAGTGTCACTGTTGCAGATAAGTTTTTCATGCTGAACTGTCAGGTACTGTGAAATCTGTCTCTACCCCACATTGTATTACACTACATGACATTATATATGTTGTGGATGGCTGAGGTTGTGTTTCAGACTTTGAAGCCCACATTACATTGAAGCCATCAACATGTCTGCATTTTTTCTGTGCTAGGCATATTCCCCTGACCTTCTGCCCCCAAGTAAAGGAGGTGCTGGGTCAGCTTACAGCTCTTGGGATGGTGGTTCCCATTTCATGTAGTGAATAGGCCTCAATACTCATCATTTTCAAGAAACCTTCAGATAAATTGCATCTTTATGATGATTTTATGGTCACAATTAATTCTCAGTCTGTGGTGGACATATACCCATTGCCACAGTCTGATGAAATTCTCTCACAATTATCAGGAAGGCCAATTTTTCTCTGAACTCAACTTTTCTGAGGATTACCACCCCTCAAAGGAGTACTCCAAATGTCTTGCGGTCATCAAAATGTCATTTGGACTTTACTAATACTAGCGGCTAGTGTTTGGGATCACTGGTGCTCTCACGACTTTTCAACATTATCTGGAGCAGTCCCTCACTGCTTCAACTACGTGGATGATGTAATAATTACTGGGCACACCATGAGGGAACACTTGCACAACCTTTGCACTCTCTTTCAAAAATTCAGGTCTATGGGCCTATGATGTACCCTATAAAAATCAAATTGTTCCAACTGTCTCTTGAGTATTTGAGTCACATCATCGGGCAAGACATATAGGCTATGGAAGGCATGCTACACATTGTCACAGACTTGCCACATCCTTCTCTGCTGTACATCTCCTTTGTTGCTTGTCTCCTTTGAGTGGTCTTCAGCTTGTGAGCATACTTTCACCACATTGCAGGACTCCTTCAGGACGGCACCATGTTTAGCTACTTATGATTCCAATAAACCATTGATCCTGGCTACAGATGTTTCACAGTATGGGGGCAGTCCTTGGCCATCACAACACTGATGGCACATTGTATATGCAGTCATCTAATTTCATGCCTTCTTGTACTTCACTAACTTCTAGTTACTTACAGACCATAAGTCCTTAATTTCATTATTTAGTCCATTATCTATAATTCCAGGTAAGGCTTCCACAGGCTACAGTGGTGATCCATGTTCCTCTCCAAGTACTATTATGATATTCATTTCTGACCAACAGGGCAATTTGCCAATGCATATGCCCTCTCCTGACTACTGGTAGGCCCACATCCTGACTTTGATCAGGAGGAACTAATGTGTTTTCATTTGGATGTTGCATCCTATGATGTGGTTGATGGTTTCCTGATCACTAGTGCCAGAGTCTGCAAGGAAATGGCAGCTGACCCAGCCCTCCAGCAAGGCCTACAGGTCATCTGTCTTAGAGGCATCTATTGATGACATAGCTCCCCATGTGGTCATACCCTCCAGTTTGGAACAGAAAGCCCTCAAGCTGTTATATGAGGGTCATTGGGGTTTTTCCTACACCAAAACGTTGGGTTGTAGACATATTTACAGGCCCAGCATTGACAGAGAGATAGAGAATTTAATGACAACCTGCCCCCAGTGTGCAAGCCAACAAGCATTTTCTAGGGCAACATTCTCTCCATAGCAACAACATCTCCTTCGCTGGCACCAATGACGTGTTGTGTTCCTATGGGAGTCTCAATCCCTCCTCCCACCAGCAGGACTGCTGCACTTCACAGATCCTCTGTTGCCACAGCCTCAGTAGTAGCGCCAAAGGCTCAACAGCTGAACAACAACCCTGGTCCAGTCTGATGCCACAAGATGAGACTCATGCCACAGCAGTGCCTCCAGCCCCCTCCACACCACCACCTCCCTCACTTCCACTTGATGCTGCCATGGACTCCACCATGGACGGCTGTCTGTCCTGTCTTGTGTTCCAGTGGTGGAACAGTGTGCTCCTCTTTGTGCTGGCCACTTTCCCCATATACCAAGGTCCCAGCCTAGGGGTTGGCATGTCCCCCTGACACGAGTACCTCAATGGATATGGATGCCATCTCTGCATTGCAGCGATATAACAACAGCCTCCAAATATCACAATTGCTATGCCCCTGGAAGGGGGAATGATACAGTAGCTTGCAGACAGCTCTCGCTGGGCACGCATTCATACAGTGTGCCATAAACAGCAGTCACCACTAGGAGTCATGTCCTGTGTACTTTTGAATGTGTGTGCATGCACAGGTGATCAGCTGTGCATTCTACAGGCCAGCAATGAATACAGACAAACTGCACCAGCCAGCCATTTAGTGTTTATTGTGGTACATGAATGACCACAGGGAATGTACTCCAGTGCCTGCCCAGTGTGTTGGGACCACCAAGGACTGTGCAGGGTTAGAACAGACATTATCACAAATTTTCAAATGTTCAAATATTTGTTAAGCTTAAGCAGCAGTTAACTGCAGGGTCATCAGTCCCTAAACTAACATATACTAAAGACAACACCAACATCCATGCCTGAGGAAGGATTCGAACCTCTAACGGGAAATGGCCTTGCGCATCGGAGCATAGTGCCTCAATTCTCTTGGCCACTCTGCTGTGGTCACAAATTTTCAACTTCTTCTGTGGCACCACATCTCAAACAATTTGATTTTTTTCTGTTGAAGTTTACACACTGTTGATGTTTCATTACCTCACAATGCTGTGCTTCAGAGCTACATTTTCTGAAATTTAGCTTATATTTGATACTAGTAGACTTGTTTTGGCTATGAATGCACTCTTTACCTGTGCTAGTTCATTTATTTATTTTTATTTTTTTAGAATTTTTCTCCTTCTTTTCCCATCAGTCACTGTTGATGCCACCTCCCTATACTCCAACATCCCTCATGCCCAGGATCATGCACCTATTGAACACTACCTACATCAACATCCCTGATTCTAAACTCACAGTCATTCATCATGTACCTTATGTGGACTCAGATACTTAACATCTTCATTCCCATCTGCTTCTCATGGTCCTTCTCAGTTCCCCTGCCTGCTGACGTGGACTTGCAACTCCCTCCTTGAGCGTAACTTCTGGCAATTCTCTTCAAAATCTGGTCACAATCATGACGTCTCTCAAAGAACGTTGCTACTGTATTCCATCAGGTTCTAATGTGTTGGCACAGTCATTGGCTACTACTCAGAGTGTTGTTACTTTTTTGCTGCTGTTCTCAGCATTTCATGACAGCCTGGAAGATTGAGATTCATATAAAAAGCACTTACACGAACATTTCATTGCCTTCAGTGTATCAGATCCAGCATTGTGTAAAGTGTTGTTTCTCTCTTGGATATCACCACATATCTATCAGTTGTTGGGTCAACTTGCCCCTCTGCAGTTACCCATAGCATTATCCTTTGATGACATGTGCCATCTTCTGTCTTCATACTATCGGTCTCAGACACATATCATAGCAGCCAGGGTCAAGTTCTATTGGTCACGAAAAAATCAAACCGGTCTTCCATGCTTGGGCAGCAGAGTTACATAGGCTTACCCACCATTGCTTGTTCATCATGGCTACACACAAGGAATCCTATGCAGATAAAGTGGTTCAGGACGCAATTCTGCATCTCATCCCAGACAGGGAGGTGCGTCTGTAGGCTCTGCAATTTGACAACCCAACCTTAGAGGACGTTCTCAATATTGATCAGTCCTTCAAAGTTTCCCAGGTGACGGGAGACCAAATTGAAGCCTAGGAGCTGAAATTTTTGACACAGAGGAATGGAGATTGTTTGGGGACGGTGATGACGTTGCAGCAGTGCAGGACCGCCCCACTCACCAAGCGCACTGCTGGCAGCCGGCACAGCGTAAACAATGGCAACAGTCCACACTACATGGCCAAGCTAATTCACTCCCCTCCTGCCAGTACTGTTTCATCAATCATAACAGGACATCTTGCCCTCAATGCTGGGTAACGTGCAACAGTGACGAAAAAAGGGGTATATGTCATTGGTATGTCATTCACAGCAGTCTTCTACAGATACAAAGATTAACCTCGTACAAGAGTTGCAGTCCTCTCCCTCCAAATTATTCTTTGAGGTGCTAATTTTTGACAAATCCATGCATTTAGAAGTTGATATAGGGACCTTAGTTTCTTTGCTAAACTTTTACTCCTATACACAGCTGGGGTCACCCCCATTATCTCCGGTGGCACTGGCCTTGCGCAGTTATATTTACCATGTATTCTGGTGGTGGGTAAATTTACCTTCCCCACATATCTGTGGTGCATTCAATCACCTTCTTAGTGACAGATGATATGGTGGCAGTAAATATTTTTGGCTTGGATGCCTTTACTTCTTTTGGCTTTACTATTTCTGATTCTGTCAATCTTGTGTCTGAGACGGTGCCTTTCCAAGAGCAAGAATCCCTTTGTCAGAAATTTTCGTCACTCTTTTCCTGGCAGATAGGGACACGCTATTGGGTTTATGGCCCATATCATAATGAAGCCTACAGAGTGACTAAGATTTTTTTGTGTCCACCAGATTCCCATGGCCTTGTGTGACCAATTGAAAGCTGAACTGGACTGCTTTCAATCTCTGCATGTTTTGTGCCCCATTTCTTCTACTGAATGGGCCACCCCACTGGTCAGTGTTAAGAAAACCTCGGGCTCCTTACAAATCTGCGGCAACTTCATGGTGTCAATTAATGTGCAATCAGTGATCAACTCCTATCCTTTGCCCCCACACAGACGAGTTGTTGGCATTACTGGCAGGCTTTTTCTCAGGTAGATTTGGTGGAGGCATACCTTCAACTTCCTTTTTACAAGGACTCCAAATGCATGTTTGTTGTTAACATGCCTTTTGGTCCTTACCAGTACCAGTAGTTACCATTTGGCATAGCCAGTGTGCCAGCAATCTTTCAATGTTTCCTGGAGCAACTTCTTTGCCTCATTACCTCGATGACATAGTAGTCATAGGGGCCACTGCCACTGAGCATCTTTGCAACCTGCGGGACCTTTTTCAAGTCTTACAGGCTGCAGGACTCTGCTGCAATCTGGCAAAGTCTCATTTCTTCCAGCCATAAATCCCCTACCTTAGGTTCGAGATCTCGTCCCGGCTCGACAGCCTCACGATGTCGTGCCTTGTGCCCTACACTCATGAGTCCTGTCGTTGTTGTATGAGGGACACTGGGGGATTTGCCCATCAAAACTTTGACTCAGTGGCACGTGTTTTGGCTAACTTGGTGGTGGCTTGTTCGTCTTATGCTTCTTAGCAGGCAGCTCCGCAGGCATCCCCTTCCCCTTGGCCTCGGTGCAATGCACCTTGGGAGTGCATCCATGTGGATTATGGTGGTCCCTTTCTCAACTCTTATTGATTTTTAGTAATCATTGCATATTCTAACTTTACTTATGTTGTACGCTGCCATATTATGTCTATGGCCATAACCACTCAGACCCTTTCCAAAGTGTTTGCCTTTGAAGGCCTACAACCTATCTTGATTTCGGATAATGGACCTCAATTTACCTCTATGGCTTTTCTGGATTTTTGTACACAGTTGGGGTTCCACCATGTTCCAACCCTACCCTTCCACCTTCAGTCCAATGGTGAGGCGGAATGGTAGGTCCACATATTTGTAGTCCAAATGCGCAAATATATTGAATCTTCTTTGGTGGACGAGGCTCTCCTCCGGTTCCTCTCTTCGTACCGGTTCACTACAGTCGGTGATCACAGCCCCCCAAAACTCCTGCACGGACACCAATTGATCATGTTACTACATCTTCTCATGCCGCATATCTGGGCACTTTCTGCATATCCGACGAACAGTTACTCTCCGGGCTCCACCATCTGGGCACGGTGGTTCAGCCGCAGCCCCCACTGGCTGCCGGGTATTGTCACGGCCTGCCAGGGCAGTTGTGTCTTCTCCGTACGGACATTGGGGATCTTGGTATGCTGACACTGGGATCAGTTACGCCCCTGGGCCCCGGCTGAGCCATCTCCACCTCTGTGGACTCCATCACTCCCATCACCGCCCAGCACAGTACAGGATGGCTCCATGGTGACCCAATGGCTGGCCCCATCATCAGAGATGGGGGCTCTGCCCTCTCCGATATTGGGACACTCCTGCGCTCCAAGATCACCCATCATTGCTGGCTGTATCCCACCATGGATGGGCCACCTTCATCTACCAAGTCCCAATCAGTATCCCAGTGTCAGCTCACCGGCGACTGCAGTGCAGCTACCACTAAGGAAATATTGATGGATGTTGCCTGGCTACGTTCGGCACCCATTGCCAGCTCCCTCTGAAGGGGGAGAAGTGTTGTAATGTTATGACACTCCAAATAATGTGCACCGTGATCTATGTGTGCACCGCCGGCTGCGAGGCAGTGCCAGTGGTGGCAGCCGGCACGCCACCTAGTTACCGCCGGTAGGCCACTCTCTGCTCGGACAGTTGCTGAGTAGTTCACAGCATCAGTAGAGTACCGGGTCTAGTTGCTGGCATGTGACTGATAGAACAAAAGGTATTTTCTCTTTCACAGGCTTTATCATTATAAGGTTAAGTAAATAGGTAAGTTATGTAAATAGAAGGCATTATTATTTGAAGGATTTCTGTGTTTATTACCAAGTTAATTTGAACTTTCAATTATCAGAAAGTACTTGCTCCTTCTACCATAATAATTTATTAACTTTCAAGATGTGATAATGTGTCATGTTGGCTAAGAAACATAAAAAGAATATGTTACATGACATAAGATGTTTCAAAAATAAGAATGACAGAACTGGGGTTTGTATAGTGACATCTTCTCAGACAAAATCGCCACCATTTAGATAATAAATAGTCAAATAGATTTAAAGTCAATCAGTGAAAATCATTCAAAAGTTTTTTATCAGAGAAGTACTCACTCTTGTTATTTTCAATATGAGTATGTCTGTAAACAAACCTTTTCATCCATTGAGACAAAATTGACATTTTCTTGTGTGTCATTTACTTGATTTGCCTAACTTTTGGCAACACTGACACCAAAACCTTCCACCCATAAAACCTGTCCAATGTGGATGGCACATCTGCAGTGAATTATCTTTCCCAGAATGCTGAAGATGTGATGAATTCATCACTTGGTCTACTAACAGATTTGCTTTGCAGTGTTTCCACACACCCAAAATCCTCCTACCACCCCAAAGTCAGCCACAAAAGAGCACACATCTTCACCCATTACCACCATGGACTGGACTGCTGAACTACATCCTATTTGATTATCTATAATTATGTCTTGAAAATAGGAATGTTGTGCCCATGTCCATTCCACCTCTCCTAAAATGGTGTTCCATTACTACCTAACCTCCATAGCATCCTAGTCCATACATAAGCCATTCCTACTCCCATCCCCTTACCATATGCACCATATCCATGTGAGAGACCAGTCCAATCCACCCATAAAGTACTTCCTACTTCAGTCATGTCACATAACACTATAAGAAGCAGGACCAACCATGAAAGCAGCCAGCTTAAGTGAGATCATTACACAGCTTTTTTTTATTGATGTGAGTACCAACCATCTATCCACCATAATGAAGGGCTACTGTAAAACTGTAGCCAAGAAAAAAGTGGAGCACCCTGTGTCACAAACTATGCAGAACATAACACACTCAATTTCAGTGACTGCTTCACAACCTGGGTCACCTGAATATTCACTTCTTCCACTGTCTTTTGTGATCTACATTAATAGGAACTAATGTTACAATATAAACACAGCTACCGAAATTGTCCTGGCCTCAAACATGCAGTGACCTCCTACCCACACAGCCTCCACCCAACAGTTTCCCCTTCCTTGGCCATTTCATCCCCTTACAAATCATGTCCCTACCTCAGCTCCAGTGTGAACTGCTTTCCATTGCATCAGAGACTTGAGTGTCATGTACCCAGCCTGAACACCTGCAGTGCTCCCTTCCTGGACCTATTGGGCTGCTTATCCTTTCCTCCTATCCTGAGCCATCTGCTCCCAACCCCACTTCCTGCGTCCCACCTTCCTTCCTTTCACTCCCCACACCTCATCCCACACAACCCCCACATCAAGTCCACTTGCAAACGTAGTGTTATTAGCACACACAATGAAGTTACTCAATGGGAGTGTGTTTGTGAGAGTAGTGTAATTATTTTTTGACCAGAACTTTCCAAATGCAATTACTGCCTAACTTTCATCTAAAACCTTATTTTCTCCATTCTTTGTTACTATCCTGATTTATTTATATTTTCTATTGTCAATCTGCATCCTTTCCTACATTTCACTTCTTGCCTTTGTTGCATACACACACTTTAATGGCTGCAACAACCATGGTTGGGTGCACACTGTTCTACAAATCAGCCAAACACTTGGTAAGAGTACACTCTTCTAGAAAAAAACCTCTCCTTGGACATTTCCCCAATCACATTTTCATGTTTCACCTGTTTCTTTACAATATGTGATGGTCACAGAACTATCACACTACTTTCCAACACAATTCCTTCCATTATATTTACTCCTCACTTTTACACAGTTCATCCTATAATCAATTGACACTTTCCTTTGCCCATCTGGATCATCTCCTGTTTCCCTGCAGTGTCTCTCTTTCAATGAACCCCAGTTCCAGCTATTTGCACTAGTTCTGGAAGAAATCCTTTTCCCTGGCCAGCAGCCAGACCCACAACCTGTTTCTTAAATAATGTCTGAATGATGGAATCCCCCCTCCCACAATGGTACAAACACAAAAATTCGATTTTTTTTACATCCTCTCTCTTTTAATAGTGAGCTTCGCCTCTTCAGATTATGCTGGTCTGTTTTTCTAACATTTCTCCATGATCCAGGCATCTCAGAACCTCTGCTTCTCCAAGATGCTGTTCCTGCATAGCCCCTACTAAATAATTATGAGGATTATTCTGAAAGTAATGGCTCATATTTTTATTCATGTAATCTATAGGAGATATATAAATCACAAAGGCACAGCTAAATAGAGCAATATTTCAGCTACACACTTATTTTTCCAAGTAGTTACTACCATTCATTATGCACTTTTGCCAATGATGAACCAGAGCCTACATGCCACACATGTAAAAATCAGAACCAGCTGAGGCTAACCACTTGCTTATAGCTTTGACAACAGCATCTGAGTCTCAAAAATTTTCATAATGTAGTCCATCTTTTAGAGGCCCAAAGAGATGGAAGTCTGAAGGTGCTAAATTGTGATTGTACAGTGGATATTGTAAGACAGTCCAGCTGAATTTTGCAATGAATTGTGTGCCTACAAAATTGGTGTGGAGCCTGGTGTTGCAGGTGACAGTTGATCTTCTTCTCTGGCCTTACCCTGGAAATATGGGATTACAGCTTAGTCAGTGTAATCTTGAATCGACAGTTTCTCCAGGCTCCAAGACATCCAAGCGAACCACTACCTGGCTATCTCAGAAGACTGTGCTCATCATTTTGTCTGCATACAGTTGTCCTGAATTTCTTCTTTGACAGAGAATTCACGTTGCCATTCCATGGACTGTTTTATGGATTTCAGTTTTAGTGGTGACATAATGTCTCATCTCTAGTGATGGTACTATTCAGAAAATTGGCACCTTCAAATTCATATTGGTCTAGCAGGTCCTGACGAATTTCCATTTGATGAGGGTTTTTCTGTGTGTGTGTGTGTGTGTGTGTGTGTGTGTTCTTCTGTAATCATCCGCGAGATCCAGCTCACAAGGACTTTGAGATAACTACAATGTTCCAACATTGTTTCCAAGGCATTACTGTCACAATTAAGGTTTGCACACCATTGTCTGGTCATTATCCACCAATCAGCATGGATGAGTAGATCAAGATTCTCTTCTTTGCAAGGAATGATAGCTGTACAGGACTGACTAGGCTGTGGCCTGTCATGCACACCCTTTTCACCACCTTCAAAATGCCATATCTATTGGCTCACATTGCTCATATCTATTTTATCATCTCCATACACCTTTAGCAAGTAGTGCTGGATTTCAATAATTAAAATTTATACAGCAGTAAGAGATTCAATCAGACATCATTGTTTTATATGCATGTCCATATCATATTCCATTTTGGAACACTCCTCTGCTGGTGACAACTAACATAGTACAATGGAACCACCTGAAAATGAAAGAGGAAGGTAGAAGTATTACCACTACACCAAGAACATCTGGTGTGGACATCCAAAGTCTCAACAAAAACGGGAGGCACTACTTTTGTTAATGACCCTCATACCTATACAAAATTGAAACACTGGTAATTCAACAACTTTAAGAGCATTACAGAATCACCTCCATATATAGTCCATCCTGCTGACATTCTACTTCTGATACAATATCTAACATCTATCTAGTGCATTCTCTCATTAACTTCTCATAGCACCCAGACACTGTTGAGCTGATCTTTCCAACTTACCTCACCTTTCAAAATTACCTCCTGACACTCCGCAAAATCAACAATTTTGTTAAAATCTCTCCCAAAACCCTCAATGCCACTAATGTCCCTGTATTATCCAAATACCTCAAATTTAACCACACTCCCAGATTTAATCATGTTGAACTCTCTTCTCTTAGTGATTACTACTGCGAAAACACTTCTTTGATATGATTATGATAACTTTCATTAGAATAGATATTCCACTCCTGAAATCATCCTCACTTCATCCTTATGTTACTGCCCCACACTCTCCACCCAAGAGTTTCTCTTTTCTCTCAATTCATGGTCCATGTCACCATCAGTATGCACTGATTTATATCAGCTCAAAAACCAGTACTTGAAGTGTCCAATGCTCACACCTACTACCCATTCCTCCTGCACTCCTAGCCAGCCAACTGGCTGCATCCCGCTCCACCTGAACTATTATACACATGTTCCCATCTCCTCTACCTGTACCTAAACCTCCTTTCCACACTCACTCCACTCCATCCCACACATTCCCGAGCCCAAGTCCACTTGAGCAGTTCAGTGCTATTCTGAATGTTGAGATAACACAATGCAGGACAACTTGTGTGAATACTCTTTTTGTGTGTGCCTGTCAAAAACTCAGTGCCTCTGCATTTGAGTGAGTGGTCTTCTATCTACCTAAGTATAATTAATCATATGTCTTCGTATTTTGGTGTATACTTTGGAACTATATTCAAATATATCACAAATGTAAATTTTTCTTTTCCTTATTAAATGTTATAGTTCTCAATAGTAGCTGTACATGTAGAGGTATTATTTTTGTTAAAAATTTGCCTGTAATTGATATAACATATTGGAAGCTGTGATATGATCCAAATACAACTAGGTAACTATGTATATCTAATGTTGACTCAGAGGAATCCTTAACACCCTATGAGCTTTAAAGTAATATGGACACTGATGTCATTAGAGTTAGAGGACTAGCTTATCTGTACAAGAACAGGATAGTGTATGAGCCATAATATTGTTAAAGAAACTACCCCATGAAGTGTAGCACAGATAATTAATATTTAAATATAAACCAATGTTATCAAATTTTAGTGTGTATGATTCAATTTGTATCTGAAATCAGTTATATGTTTCTGTATTATTTCCCCATCTCCAAACTCCACCTCACAGTTAGGGCTTCATTGGTAAGATCTGTAACAATTTTTATTTGAATGATATATATTATGTTGTTGTCTACAATACCTGTTTGGTCCTTGTACAGAAAGTACTCCCATTTTGTCTGTGTGATCAGTAAGAGCTACCTTGAAATTCTTTTGGCTGATTATTGAATTCATATGGGCCCATGTATGGTATGCTGAGACTCCTCCACTAATGATGTAGAATCCTCTTCCCTGAAAATTTTAATTTTTGCTCAGCTTTATTTTATCTTTCAGTGTCTGAAAATGTAAATGGCTTAGGCTGATTAGCTACAAACATTATTTCATAACCCACACAGTTTCATCACTAAATCAGAATGTGAATAAAATATATTTAAGACATTTTAGTAATAGTAGTTACTATGCCAGCCTTTTATTCTATCACTGCATAAAATTTGTTAATACACTATGTGATCAAAAATATCTGGACACCCTCAAAAACATATGTTTTCATATTATGTGCATTGTGCTGCCACCTACTGTCATGTACTCCATATAGGAATCGCAGCAGTCATTAAACATAATGAGAGAGCAGAATGGGGTGCTCTGCAGAACTCACGGACTTCAAACATGGGTGTCACTTGTGTCAGAAGTCTGTACACGACATTTCCACACTCCTACACATCTCTAGGTCCACTGTTTCTGATGTGATAATGAAGTGGATTGTGTAGGGAGACATACAGCATGAAAGTGTACCAGCTGACCTCGTCTGTTGACTGACAGAGATCATTGACAGTTAAAGAGGATCATACAGTGTAACGGGCAGGCATCTATCCAGACCATCACACAATAATTCCAAACTGCACCCGGGTCCTCTCCAAGTACTGTGACATTTATGCAGGAGATGAGAACTTTGATTTCATGGTTGAGCGGCTGCACGTAAGCCACACACCATACAGATAAATGCCAAAAAATACCTCACTTGGTGTAAGGCATGTAAACATTGCATGAGTGAACAGTGGAGAAACATCTTGTGAAGTGATGAATTACAGCACACAATCCAGCGACAGGGTGTGGGTATGGTGAACGCCCCATGAATGTCATCTGCCAGCATGTGTATTGCCACAAATAAAATTCAAGGTGGTGGTGTTATAGTGTGGTCATGTTTTTCATGGAAGGGGCTTGCACTCCTTGTTTTGTGTGGCACTATAACAGCACAGGCCTACATTGATGTTTTAAGCAACTTATTGCTTCCCACTGTTGAAGAGCAATTCTGGAATGGTGATTGCATCTTTCAATATGATCGAGTGCCTGTTCATAATGCTCGGCGTGTGGCAGAGTGGTTACACAATAGAAACATCCCTGTTAAAGGACTGGCCTGCACAGAGTCCTGATGTTATGCCAGGACTCACCAACCTACATCAATACATCTCTTCACTGGAGCACTCTCTGAAGAATGGGCTGCTATTTCCCAAAAACCCTTCCAGCACCTAATTTAATGTATGCCTGCAAGAGTGGAAGTTGTCATCAAGGCTAAGAGTGGGCCAACACCATATTGAATTCCAGCATTACCAACGGATGGCACCACAAACTTACGTAAGTCATTTTCAGCCAGGTATCCGATACTTCAGATCATATAGTGCACTCAAATCTTAGGATAAAATTTTAAATCAATATTAAAATTTAAGAAGTACATTTTACGTCTTATTCACTATTAAGAATTAGTTCAAACAAAAGGCATAGTATGCAATGGTTAACAATAGTGAATAAAAGATACAGTAAGGTGTCACTTTACAGCAGAGACATGTTCTGAAATGCTACTGATCCTATAAAGCAATTTTTTAGTTACAGTGAAGTGCAGTATGTAAACTATTCAGTGCAGCAAATCTTATACAAACTTGTTATATACATTGCAAACCATAATCTACCCTACGTAAATATTAAATTACTTTGTCAGATACCTGTAGCATACTGTACACTGTCAGACTGCAAGTAAATAAATGCAACACTGTATTTTCTGCTGTCTCTCATGGTACATTCTAATACTATAGCTTTTCCTCCTAAACAAATTGAAAAATAGAACCAAATTATTATAACATTATTGTCTGAATAGCCACACTGCTTTTATGTCCTACAATATTTATTTAAAAAAAGGTAAATCAGTCAACAATCCAAAGATTGGTTTGAACACCACAGTGCTTTACTAGGCATGGGCCTGTTTGGAGGTGGTATGCTGTTGTCTTCCTCTGACCTACAGTTTAACGTGGGTTCTGAACCATGGTGCTACTCAATATTTTTCACATCAGCAACACTGCCAGAGGCAAAAGAAGTGGAGAGTGACAGATAAAAATCCTAGGATCTGGAGGGGAGTGAACCCACAACCTTTGGATTTGTAGTCTGGTTACTCTACCACTGTGCTACCAAGCCATTTATTATTAGATGATATTTATGGTTACTTTTTATGCTCCATTTCATTGTTGCAAATGTACATTTTCTCAATACTTTGATAGAACAGCAAATGAACCATCATTGTCATTTCAACTTCTGCTGGTATTTCACAATAGAATGCACATTAAGCTTCATGAATGATTTATTTGCATGAGACAGGCAATGTAGGTTTATGTTCCAACCACTTAGAAGCAAATTCTGCACACAGTTTGCAATACTATATCTGCATTCATTTGTATTATAATTTTAAGAATCAATCTCCCATAGATCTTACATTACAATCTCAACCAGCTAACACAATATAAAGTGAACTACATTTTTCTTACCTAAAATAACCCCCTGTATGTCTCCTCTTGAAATAACTGTATAAAAGAGTATCTACAAAAATTGCACAGAAGAAACTGATAAAATGATTTATAAAGGAAAAATGAGAGTAGTTATTCTTTCTTTTTCATCTATAGATCTAACCTTCAAAATAGGATCTGCTTGACCTCCAGTTCCTGTTTCAATGGCACTAACAGTGACATCAGCCTCCACACCACCCTGAGGATTCAGGAGACAGGTGAACACTGACTGGCCTACTTCCTTCCTAGTATCAGCAGAAAATAGCCAATCTGCAGCCAGTTGAGCGTCAGGCCCACTCAGATACAACTTACCCAGATATGACATGTCAAACATAGCTACATCTTCCCTACATGCAAGGCACTCCTCTCCAATCTGAAAATTACAGAAAATTTTATTTCGTAAACATATTCATTGTATTTCATAGGAAATGAAAGAAAATAGTGTATGTATGTGTGTATGTGTGTGTGTGTGTGTGTGTGTGTGTAAGATAAATTTTAAAAATGGAAAAGCTCTAATAAATTAAATATTTTGAAACATGACATTAGTTGATGACAATGTGGTTCAATAACTTTATTCAGTCCTAGAATATGGTTTTAACTTTTATGTGTTCATCCAATAATTTTGTTTCAAGTCCTGGGAGGTTAAAATAAGGAAAATCACAGAAAATATGCATTTGTTGTTACTGTATTACATGTATGTTGCTATTCGTTAGTTTTCATATACCATGAACTAGTAGTAGAATGAAAATATGGAAGGAAGGGAGCTGATTCAGAAAATTCCACTCTTAAATGTGTGAAATTATATTTACACATCACATCTCTAGGATGAAACAACCTAATTACCTGGAATGCTGGAAATGTTCAAAACATAAAAATCTACGTTAAAGGTTTTAAAATTGTGTATGTAACATGGGCTTAGTAATCAGAGGCTACATCCATGCAAATGATACTACTTGAGGAAATGTGTGTCCGGTGTTGGCCCGTCTGAACATCGATTGCTTGTGGGTAGGTACTATTTGAACAACTCATGCAAAAGTTAAAATTATTGCTTGTAAGAAATACTTACTTGTTTTTGGATTAAAGAAATTGTACATGACATTGCCACTGGTTTATGTATATTAGATCTTTTATAAAAGAAAACAAAGAGGGTTAAAAATAACTGTGTAAAATATTTCAAAATTTTATTATATGCCAAGATGAACTTTAATTACTTAGTTATGTTACTTAAATGATCTGCATTATGTCTATCAATGCCATGCGAATCAAGTCACTTTACAGATTATAAATATGTCTACAAGATTTATTTGTCTGTATGTCTGCTTATGATTATTTACATAATACTGAATAGCACAGTGGCTTATATTTAATAAATATGATGATTTTAGTCTTAGTCACTATTCATTTGACAAGTGAAACAATGGTGTAACAGAGAACTCATCTATGGAATAGGTGTAGTAGAAAAGAAACAATTTCCAATTAAAGATACAGATATTAATTGACAATTTGTGAGAATTTCAGACTTTAGCTGCTCTTCTTTAGTTGGTCTATCATTTTGTAAGATATGAAAATTTGTGCCCGAGTCTCCTGCTTTTCGTGAGTGGTTGCTTGGCTGTATATTTAACATTTATACCTGTAGGACATCAGCAATGCCTCTTTCTTTAGAACAGAAGAATAATTGTAAATTTCAATTTCAAATTAAAATTAAAATCTGTTTAGTTGTCTTTTCGCAACTTAGTAAATTATCTAAGATTCTGAGGCTACATTTTTAACTCATTTCTGAGACATCAAAAATGACTGATTTTGTGACTGTATACTCAGTTTCTTTCTGAGACAATCATGTTAGAAAACATAACTGCATATAGAAGTGATTTATTTAAATTTTACAAATAATATTTGTTAAATACAATCTAAATTGAATAAAATATTTGTCACAAAGGTGCAAGGTGACAGGTTTCCATCAGTTACAGTCATTTAGACTATTTCTGAAATATAGATAATATCACAACTTTCAGAGACACAGAACCCATGAAAGCTAATGAAAAAGAAAAAAAATTATCCAATTTTGAAAACAGAAAAAATGTGTACTGCAGGTCACTGAACCATATGTGAAGAGGTACAAACAGCAACTGCAGAATAGCAAGAGCACATTAAGAGTTACGCAGGGGATTCTCTGCCCATGCCTACTCAATGACTTCAATAAGAGCTAATGAGGGAAAATGTAATGTTGAAAACTTAGCAAAAGGATTAAAGTTGTAAACCTGACTATTAAAAACAGCAGTAACATATTACATCACACAAGCTCACAGTGCTATGATTTTTATTTGATCAATAAAAGAATTAGCAAATATAAATGCAGCTGCCATCTATGGGCAGTAGGTGAAAATACAAAGACAGATCATAGCAATGTGACTGTTGCAAAGATGATTATATGTGACACCATCTGTTCACATGGAGATAGTGTGGACAGTATTGATATGGTCTGCCTTTCACAGGCAGTTGATAAATCAAAGATGTCTGGAGACGAGTGAATACTATCAGTTCCTGCAGAGATGAATTTTGGTGAACTACTGGTGTAGAAAAACATAGCTGCCATTCTTGCCATAAATATGTATAAATTCTACAAAGCTCTAGGATGTGATGAAAGGAAAATTCTTGGTCTGGAAAGCATTGGTAGTAAATGCAGATGCCACATCTTTCTGATAAATGGAGAGCTTTCATAACAGGTGATTAAATTTTTTTTCTGGTGTTGTATCTATGGAAACTATTATTAATATTATTCCAGTAATTATGAGGGACTGTTTGTTTAATTCCTTTGGTGTATTGTATACATT
Organism: Locusta migratoria; assembly: GCA_026315105.1. Classification (NCBI taxonomy): domain Eukaryota; kingdom Metazoa; phylum Arthropoda; class Insecta; order Orthoptera; family Acrididae; genus Locusta; species Locusta migratoria. The sequence continues at coordinate 44,467 of CM048755.1, read as the reverse complement.
TTGAAGGTGCAGTTACAATATTTAAGTTCTTGATGGGAATCCTTCAAGTTACTCTGGTGTGAAACCACATATTATTCTCAATGTATTTTGTAAATAATGAGCTGCACCAAAAACCTGTACCATAATAAAACATACTTTTTATTCCAACAGATGTACAGTTTTATTATTTACTCTCTATTGGTTTTAGAACTTACTAAGATTTTCAAAGAAGCTATTAATACACACAAATTAGTCAAAAATATGCCTTTGCCAAATAGATCAACATCAAGAATAAAATTTGACTAATTATAATGATGATGATTTCAGTAAACTATAGTGATGTTATATAACTGAAATGTGGTAACACGCACACTATTCATTTTGACATCAGGCACTAAACTAGGTTCAGTCAAAACACAATATGCACTGAATGGTTGCAGTTGTCTGACAGGTATTCGATCTCCACAATGTGTGACAACAGATACCACCCTCTCAAATCAGGTACATATATGCAGAAACACCTGGCACAATGCCATGATGAAGGTAAGGGTGCAAAATGGTTCCACCATTCCACAAAGATGCAGAATGTGTTGTAATGTCATGGCTTTCAACACTCCGAATAACGCACGCCGCAACCTATGTGAGCACCGTGGGCCGCGAGTTAGCAACACTGGTGGCAGCCGGCACGCCATCTAGCGACTGCCAGTATGTGCATGGACGAGGCTGCTCTCCACTTGGGCAGTTACTGTTTATCACTGTAAGTGAGCAATTTGTAGCGTTAGTAGAGTACCAGGTCATAGTTACTGTCGAGTGACCATTAGAACATTGGTGACAAGGTGTGTCGAACTGATGTGTGTTTCTTGACGGCTACACAGGCTTCAGTTTCCTGGTCATACCTGCCAACATGGAATTACAACTCCCTATCTGGGAGCAATTTCTGGTTGAGTCCCTTCAAAACCTGGTCACAGTCACGATGTCTCTTGCAGAACATTGCTACTCCGCTCCATCAGGTTCTAATGCATCAGCTTCATTGGGTGCCAAGGTGTCATCGACTCCTACTTAGAGCATTGTTTCTCTTCTATCACGATTCTTGACATTTGCTGACAGCTTGGAAGATTGGGATTCATACGAAAAGCGCTTACACCAACATTTCATTGCCTTTGGTGTATCGAATCTGGCATTGTGGAAAGCTTTGTTTCTCACTTGGATATCACCAGTTACCTACCAGTTGTTGGGTCAACATGCCACCCTGCAGGAACCGGTGGCATTATACTTTGATGACATGTACTGTATCCTGTCTTCATTCTATCAGCCTTGGACACATGTCATAGCGGCCAGGATCAAGTTCTGTCGGTCAAGGAAAAAACCAAACCAGTCTTATCATGCTTGGTACATGGACTTAGCCACCATTGCTTGTTCATCATGGCCACACACTAGGAATCCTATGTTGATGACATGGTTCAGGATGCAATTCTGTGTCTCGCCGCGGACAGGGGGGTGCATTTGCGGGCTCTACAGTTCGACAACCAGACCTTAGCAGACATTCTCAATATTGCTCAGTCCTATGAAGTTTCCTGAGCCACGGGGAACCACATTGAATCCTGGGGGGACGTTGCTGCAACACAGTACAGTGGAGATCATTTGGGAACGGTGATAACAACGTGGCAGTGCAGGATCGTCCCACTCGGGCCCCACACTCAGTCGCCACTTGCCACAGGTAAACAACAGCAACTGCCCACGCAATGTGGTCAAGCTCATTCACTCCCCTCCTGCCAGTACTGTTTCATCAATCAAGACAGGGCATCTTGCCTTTGATGCTGGGTAACATGCAACAAATGCCAAAAAAAGGGGCATATGCCTTTGGTATGTCATTCACCAGTCTTCTGCAGATATGGACATGGAGATTAATCTCATACAAGGTTTGCAGTCTTCTCCCTTCAGAATATTGGTCAAGGTGCTAATTTTTGACAAATCCATGCATTTACAAGTGGTCGTGTGGGCCCCAGTTTCTTCGCTAAACTTTCACACCTATCCATGGCTGGGGTCACCCCCACCATCTCTGGTGCAGTTATAGTCACCAATGTATTCCATTGGTGGGTCAATTTACCACCCCCACAGCCTATAAATCTGTGGTACATTCAATGACCTTCTTAGTGGTGGATGATACGGCGGCAGTAAATATTTTTAGCTTGGATGCCTTTACTTCTTTGTGCTTTACTATTTCTGATGCTGTCAATCTTTTGCTCAAGGCAATGCCTTTCCAAGAACTGGAATCCCTTTGTCAGAAATTTTCGGTGCTCTTTTCTGGCAGATTTGTGTGCACAACCAGGTTTATGGCCCATATTACAATAAAGCCTACAGTGCGATCAAGATTGTTTCGTGCCCACCAAGTTCCTGTGGCCTTGCCTGACCAATTGAAAGCTGAACTGGAGCGCATTCAATCACTGCAGATTTTGTGCCCCATTTCTTCTAGTGACTGGGCCACGCCACTGGTCATTCTTAAGAAACCCTCGGACTCCTTTCGAATCTGGAGTGATTTCAAGGTGTCAATGCGCAGTCAGTGATCAACTCTTATCGTTTGCACCACACAAACGAGTTGTTGGTGTTACTGTTGGACTCCCAGGCTTTTTCTCAGGTGGATTTGGTGGCTGTGTATCTTCAGCTTCCTCTTCATGAGGACTCCAAATGCCTGTTGCTTGTTAATGCACCTTTTGGCCCTTACCAGTACCAGTGGTTACCATTCGGCATACCCAGTGCCCAAAGACCTTCCAACATTTCCTGGAGCAACTTCTGTGCCCCATTCCAGGCTGTGTAAATTACCTTGATGATGTAGTGTTCATGGGGGCCACTATTGCTGAGCATCTTCACAACCTGCGGGCCCTGTTTCAAGTCTTACAGGCTGCGGGACTCTGTTGCAATCTGCCAAAGTCTTGTTTTTTCCAGCCATTGATCCCCTACTTCAGATTCAAGATTTCATCTGTGGGGGTTCACCCCTTGCCAGATCATGTGGCATCCATCACTTCTTTACTGCGCCCCGCATCCACCAAGGATTTGCAGGTGTTTTTAGGCAAGGTCGCCTATGACGATCATTTTCTGCCAGGTGCGGCTACTATTGTGCAGCCTCTTCACCACCTGCCCCATAAGGATGTACCCTTTCAGTGGTCAGAAGACTGTGAACGTGTGTTTTGTCAGCTCAATCAGCTTCTTGTGTTGTCTCCTTGTTGGCCACTTACACTCTAGGACAGCACCTGGTACTAATGCTTCCAATTACAGCATCAGAGCAGTGCTAGCACAAAAGTACTCAGATGGTTCTGAACACACATGCTTCTAAAACTTTGACTTAGACTCAGCAACGCTATTCACAAGTTGAAAATGGGGCTTTGGCAATTGTTTACGCTCTTAAAAAGTTTCATGTGTACCTCTATGGTGTTGAGTTCCACCTCATCATGGACAACAAGCCATTGTTCTCGCTTTTTCAGCCTACTGCAGCATTGCCGGATGAGGCTTCAAATCGTTTTCAGTGTTGGGCACTATTCTTGTCTCAATACAATTATGAAATTCATTTCTGGCCCACCACCCAGAATTCCAATGATGATATGCTGTTACACCTCCCCTGTCTCTTCTGATCCAATGCTGCCCATGGTCTTGGGATACGTCCGTCATGGCTGGCCAGATCTCCTTCTGTGCTGGGCTTCAGATCCCCTGTGAAATTATTACTCTTTTCAATGGTGCTTGTCCAAATGTGAGGAGTTCCCTTGTTGGCTACCCAAGGATTGCCTTCTGCCCTACGCTCACAAGTCCTGTCATTGCTGCACGAGGGACACTGTGGGGCCTCATGCACCAAAACTTTGGCTCGACGTCATGTGTTTTGGCCAGGTATGGATGGGATAACACATGTTTGGTGGCAGCTTGTGTCTCTCAGCAGGCAGCTCCGCGGGTGTCCCTTTCCCCTTGGCCTTAAACCAGTGCACCTTGGGAGTGCATCCATGTGGATTACTGGATTTTGTTGGTCCCTTTCTCTACTCTTATTGGTTTTTGTAATTCATACATACTCAACCTTTCTTTATGTTGTGCACTGCCATACGATGTCTACAGCCATGACCACTCAATCTATTTGCAAAGTGTTTGCCAGTGAAAGCCATCTTGGTTTTGGATAACGGACCTCAATTCCTCAATTTACCTCTACAGCTTTTTCGGATTTTTGTGCTCAGTTGGGGGTCCACCATGTCCTGACTCCATCCTTCCAACCCCAGTCCAATGGTGAGGCAGAACGGTTGGTCCACACATTAAAAGTCCAAATGCGCAAATATGTTGAATCTTATTCATTGGGCGAGGTTCTCCTGCATTTTTTCTCTTTGTCATTGCCAATCCTTTGCCAGCAACCCCTTTGACGCCTCTTCTTTGTGTAGCTCTGGGAGGACTGGGAGTGTGATGCTGAAAGGGTGGCATCAAAGATGAAGCAGCATCCTTCGTAGCCACCTGCAATGTAGTTTGGTGGATCTATAATCATCAGTTGGTGTTGTACAAATGTGGTGATTTAAGACACCAGGGTGATTTCGGATGATATGATTTAGCTTCTCTTTTCCGCTGCGTAGCAATGAATTAGCACTAATTTCCACCTATGTAATTCTCATGCCTCAGCTCCTACGTTTGCATCGATTGTATACTGACATAATAATCAGTCAGACAGTCTCATTGTCAAAAGTTCTCGCTATGTTATGGAGTGCAAACTTTCTGTTGTTGGGACTGGTGGAAAAGTATTGTAGCATTAGTTGCCAATGAGATCAGTAGGCTGCGGCACTGTGAGAAGTTTTGTACCAGTTTGTCATGAGTTTTGTGTAAAGTTTGAAAAGTAACGGAGGTTTCTTTGAAATTGTGTACTTTTTGTGTTGATTTTGGACAATTCTGAGAATGTATAAAAGTAAGAAAAGCAGCTCAAGATATTAAGTGTGACAAATTAACATATAGGAAAGCCTATAGTAAATAAAATTCCTTATCCCAGTCCTTATACATTATTTTAATGATGTACATCCTTAAAATATGTTAAAAGTCACTACAGTGAAACAGAAAGAAATTAGAATTTAAAAAAAGACCAATTTGTGTCCAAAATCACCCCCATACTCTTCGAAACACTGGGCAGAGACTGAAAATACACGTGTTCGAAATCTGACAAAACTTACAAAAGTTACTATGAAAATAATCTTAAAACTGTCCAAAATCACCTCATTTGATGGTAGTGGCAAAAGACTTGACAACTTTATTCATTGGCTGGTTAAAGGTTCAAACTAGATGTTCCACTTCACCATTTGAGGAAGGATGAACTAGAGAGCTGATAAGATGTTTAATGCCATTGATCTCATGAACTCTGTCAAGATGAATGCCATGATTTGTGGCTTATTATTGTGATTAATGTGTAAGGCAATCCTTTGATTCCAAAAACCTGGCTTGAGAGAGAGAGGGTTGTGTCAGTTATGGTGGACGCCATGTGTACAACATACGGGTACTTTGAACAGGCATCCACATTGAGCAATCACATTGAGATCAAGAATCCTTTAAAATCATGGTGAATGTGGTCCAAGGAAGTAATCCAGGTGTGCAGTTGATTTGGGGATGCTGTTTGGTGTCAGCTGCACACTGAGCCAATCATGGAGCATATCCTCAATCTTGCTATTGCCAGCCAATACACATGTCACTGAGCCAACACTTTCACGTGAGACACCATGCCCCTGGTACAACACTCTCAGGAGTCAATGTTGCAATTCAGATGGGATGATCACCCAACGTGTGATCACTACAAGTGAAATAGAAAGATGTCATCAAAACTGAGACTCAGTGATAAATGTGTTTACTGAGGCTGAGTTCGTTCTGGCAACCAGTGGGTAAGGTAGGCTGGCTAGTTATGTGATGTGTAACGGAGGAACTCCTCAGTGTGGGATCCCAATGCATTGTGGTTTTCATGCGAGCAACTGTAATTGAAGACACATCCACCATGTGTTGTTGTGCAGTATCAATGTGGAAGCACAGGACCTCCTACCAGTCAAAATAGAAGTCTTGACAAATGGGTGGACATGCCAACACATTGACATTAAAATTTTATGCCTCAGGCTTATACCAGATAGTAACTGTATCAGTGGCGATTCATGGTATTGTTGTACTGTTGCAAATTCATAATTTTTTAAAACTGCATATCCCATTTTTCTTATATATTATTGTGGTTAGGAATCCTAACCTAACCATTAAATATTTTATGATCAACAACTTATGGTCATGCATCGTCCTGTTGCCCTGTAACATGCCAAAAAATGCTGCCGGCTTTGTGACAAGCTCAGGGCGGTTTGCATTTCTCCTGCCACTTCCTGGAGGACAGCTCAGTCCATTATACCTGCGACAGCAGCAAGTCCAGGCCTGACTGTGGCACCTTGTAATATTCTTGGCAGTGATGTCACAGGGGGGGGGGGGGGGGTGAAAACTGCCTGAAAACCCTCTGACCAGAAACCATTCTAAGTGCTTCATTAGGTGGCACTGCTCTACGGAGGATACTTCTCCTCATGTTTCTCCCAGCATTCTTTCTTCTCAGGTATATCGCTGTGCCATCCAATACTGACATTTCAACAGCAGTCACAATAATTTTGTTTCATTCACAAATTACCTATCAGATTAGATAATTATCTGGTGCTATTAGCATACCAGAGATTATAATAATTAATAACCTAGGGAAAACATTCACTGAGTGCTCTAAACTGTTCAAGCTAATTTTCCTAATTACCATGATGTCAATTGAAGTAGAAAGGTACCTTTCAACTTTGGAAAGAATGAAATCACTCTTATGCAACTCTATGCACCAGGAAAGATTGTCAGTCTTTGTGATGCTTTCCACTGAAAGAGATCTTGTGATGGAAATGACAGGCTTTAATCTTTGGGTAGCTGATAAATTTGCATTGATAAAAAAATGGGTATTGACCAGCCACCATTTCATCCTCCATCTGAAGGTACCACTGGGTGTGTTATGAAGGGGGGCACGGTCAGCACCCTCCACTCCTGGCCGTTGTGTCAGTTTTTTAGAGTGAAGCCACTACTTCTCAATAGGCGTCACAAGAGATGAGTGCACCCCACATGCCAAGAGTGCTCGGCAGAGTGAGATGGCTACCCAGCCAAATGCAAGCCAAGTCTGACAGTGCTTAACTTTGGTGTATCCACTGTGGCATGGCTGTTGGCACTGATAAAATATAGGAGGATAAACTTTGAGTACAAATGATGTAAGAATAAGTGTATTTATAATGTATAATATGTCTCCTATTTCCATTCTTTTAAATGATGAAGGAATGTCATTTCGACTAGGAATGTAACCATTATGTAACGATTATTGGTAAATTGTAGCATGCTCTCTGCCACAGGCATTCTTCTGTCATTGATCTATATACCACTTTTCACGGGATCATAAACAATATTTGCAGAAATTGATTTTTATGGCCTTCATATGCCAAGAATTCTATGGATGTTTACATCATGACAAATGTCAAGAGGCCAGGGGCTGAGATAAAGAATTTTCCCTCTTATAATGCTCTAATATAAAAATGCAACATCAAAACTTGAGTGCAACATTCTGCTTCAGGTACCACCCACTGCCACTGAAATTTATGGACTCAGAAACAGTGGCCAACACTGGAGGCATTGAGCTGTTCACTCCAGGAGGTTGGATCTGGCCCCAAATAATGTAACCAAGAGCTTGTGATTGGTAATTAAGGACAACTGTATTCAAAAAAGCTAGAAATGAAATTTTTAATGGTAGAAACCATTGTCAATGTTTCCTTCTTAATCTGTGAGTAATTGTGCTGTGCAGAGGTCAATGTCACATATGCATTTGGCTATTTGGAGCCAAACCTATAAGCCAAAACCACCTCAACACCATGGGCATAATGAATAGATATTTGAGAAGAAAGGCATGAGACAAGGGGTTGATTTGAGAATTGCATGTAATTGGAAAAACCTGAACAAAGGTAAGGGTCAAGTTGTAAAGCACCCACTTTTTATAGAAATTATTGAAGGGTTGCACAATGTGGGCTGCTTGTTGTAAGAACTTGGACTATTAGTTTTCTTTTCCCAAAAACACCTATAGTTCAGATACATTCCTCAGACAGGTAAAGGAATAGACTGTGGTAAAGTTTTGATCAGTAGGCCTGATTTCCTCTTTGGAGAGCCATTGTCCCATATATCCAATTTCCAATTGAACACATCTACAGTTTCTAAATGAGAATGCAGGCCTGCATCCTGAAAGGTTGTAAAGAGGGTGCAGTGGTTGTGCAAGTGTCCTGGGGGGGGGGGTTCTGTAGCAATGAGATCATCCAGATAATTTACACAAGTTGGAATGTGCTCTGTCATTTGTTCCAGCTATATTTGAAAAATTGCGGGGGCTGAGACAATGTCAAATGTGAATAACTTATACTCTAATAACTAGAAAGATGTGTTAATGACAACAATATTATGAAATTTCTTATCTAATGGCAACTATAGTAACCCTCCTGCAAAATTAGTAGAAAGTCTTGTTGCTGGAGAATGTGAAACAACATGTTACACACATTGTTCAAGTAGTCTTTGTCACCCATTGGATTGCATTGCCGCCTTGAATAGCACAGGCATGGTGCCTACTCTAGACTGTCTGGTCAATGACTGGAGAATGACAGGCACAGGCTACACCATTCACTGCTGCACCAAATCAACTTTGGATAATATTGGAAGCAGCATGGACTGCTGAACCGCAACAACACATTCAGAGCCTCTTTGATTCAATCCAGAGGCATGTAGCAGTGACTATACCAAGCAGTGGTGTCAACACTCCATACTGATTTCATCATCTTCCTCACTTCGCACAGGGCTGTATTTTCAGTCATGTGTACAATGTGTTATCACCTGAATAAGTTTGGTTGTGAACTCTCCAGTACCTCATGGTGTTGCTTTTTGGATGGCCACCAGTGCAGTTTCAATGCAGTGTGGACTTGCTGGAGTGCAAGCTGGAACACATCAGAAATCAAAGAGTCTGGGTACCAAGCCTTGCATCTTTGATTGGTATAAGAAATCATATTTCTGCCTGAGACTTTAGAAATCAGTGACCCAGGAGTGGTGGGATTGCCTTTTCTGTTTGTGGTATTTATGAAACTTGAGTCTAGAGACAACTACATCTGATCTACAGACTGTTTGTAAATGAATATCAGGGTTTTTAATGTTTTGTAATATTTATTATATTAATTTGTATAGGTTATGGGTCCATCTTATGCAACTGTAAATTAGTGTACTTTAGGCCTGATGTGTTTCACTTTATTCTAAAGCATCTTCAGTGGTCAAGTATTTTTATGTTGTCCGCTTCATGTGTGTTTTGTAGCACATTGCCACTTGCTATCACTGTTTATATTTACATTATTTGCAGTTACACTTCTTACAAAAGTTTCTGAAAAATTGTCATGTATAAACAGTGACAGCAAGTGGCAATGTGCTACAAAACACACATGAAGAGGAAAACATAAAAATACTTGACCACTGAAGATGCTTTAGAATAAATCAAAATGTGTCTGGTCTAAAGCAGACTAATTTACAGTTGCATAAGACGGTCCCATAACCTATACAAACTGCTCTAAAGGAGGCCAGAACTACAACTAAGTTGTTATATTAAACTTACAATTATAAATCATATGTCAAATGAAAGAGCAACTCAAACAGTTTTACCAAGAACCTTATAAATGTTCAATATGAGCACCATTTGTCACATGGCACACATCAAGTCTATAGCCAAGTTCTTCTCAAACATTGATAAGTGTGTGTTCAGTGATTGTAGCAACAGCTGCTTCAATCACCTTTCTCAATTCAGGGAGGTCATCTGCCATTGGGTCCCTTGTGGCCTATCCAGCTCTTGCATACAGTGATGTTCAACCAATCTTGTACTTTGCTATGCAAGTGAGGTGATGCAGTATCTTGCTGGAAAATGAAGTTATCTGGCTCATCTTCTTCCAACTGAGGGAAGAGCTATTGCTCTAGTGTATCAACGTAAGAAATGCCAGTTACAGTAGGTTCAGCAAGAAAAAAAGGCCCGTAAACTTTCCACAGGGATACAGCACGAAAAACAGTCACTTTTAGGGGAATCTTGTTGTGTATGTACTATCTCATGAGGATTTTCTGAGTCCCAGATGCACACATTGTGAGTGTTAACATGTCCACTGAGGTGAAATGTCAATTCATCACTGAAGACAACATGATCCAGAAAATTTCATAATTATGAAACAACATGTCATTTGCAAAGATTGCATTTAATCTGTAATCTGTCAGCTATAGAGCCTATAATAACTGTAAACAGTTAGGATGTAGTTTTACATGTTTTCTTAAAACTTTCCAAACAGTTGACACAGGAAATTGTAATTCACGAATAGCCTTCCAGACTGATTTTTTTGGGCTATGAGTGAACGACTCTTTCACTCACTCAACACTCTCTTCACTGACAATTGGTCATCCCATGCTCTTCCCTTTATAAAGTCAGCTGGTATCTTGAAACTGATGATACATCTATGAATGTTATTATCACTTGGAGGATCACAACTGAACTACAGCTGAAATGGATGTTGCACAGTAACAACAGATTTGTTCTTTGCAGACTGAAAAATACATAATGCTTTCTGTTCACTAGTCACCATCTTTGCTACTATCACTGTGTAGCAGATTGCTGTGGAAACATTGTCTGCTGAGCATGCACACTGGTGCCAAATGAAACTGTTTGAGTTGCTCTTTCGTTTGACATATGATTTATAATTGTAAGTTTAATATAATAAATATTATAAAGCATTAAAATCCCAATATTAATTCATAAACACCCTGTATTTTGTAAGTATTTATTGTGTGTCTTGTTTTCTGACATGTTCTACATCTAAGATGATCTCCTCAGTTTGGATCAACTGGAATGATAACCACGTATGATCTAATCTCTAATCTAATGTGAAAGAATGTGGACAAGACAGCCTACCAGGCAACGATAACATCAAGACAACAGTAAGGTGCAAAGAGAGCCTTTGTCACAGTGGCACTAATAAGATAACAAAGAGTGGAGAAAATCAAATTTAAGGTGTGTCCAAAGTGAAGGACCAATAGAGAAGTCAAGTAGTTTTGAAACAATCCTACTACAGCAGTAATAGACACTAATGGTATCAGAATGAGCACTGACAGGGCTGTGCACTGGATGGCCTCCTACATACAGGCCATGGGGAATGCTATAGGCCCACTCTGTTCACATGGTGAGGTAGGTAGTGCTCTCATCATGAGACAACAGTAGTGTGCTGTACAGACATGATGCCCACTCTAGGATGTCTAGAGCCATCTCCTCTGGTGGCCATTTACTGTGCATGGTTTCCATTACCAGAGCTTTACTTCCTTCAGTATCTTGTATCCAACCTTCCAAATGTCAGAGAAGTTCTCCATTGAACCTTGCAAGAATAGTACTTTTGCAAGAAAGTACATTGCAAAGACATGATTCCCTAGTATCCTTTCTTACAAAATGGTTAGTCCTGAAATATTCACATGATAACTGTTGGGAAGTTTAAAAGGTATGAGATGAGGTACTGGTAGTGAGATGAGGTAGCTGTGATAATGGGTCATGAGTCACACTGGAGTAGTTCAGTTGGTAGAGCACTTTTCACCAACAGGCAAAGTTCCCAAGACTTGGTCTGGTATGCAGTTCCAATCTGCTATGAATTTCATATTAATGCTCACTCCACTGCACAGTGCAAACCAATTAGCAAAGAACATAATGATTTTTCAATGTATTAGCATATGTATTTCATTACTACTAGTGTGACAATGAAACACATACAAGCAATACATTACTACACAACACTTTCAATGGTCTTATAGCACCAAATTATTGAACCATTACACCCGATGATCAATAAAAAAATATATGCCTATGTTGTAATATTGGAGCATATCTTTGTTCATATAAGGGTTCAACATAGGAGGAGTATAGCTGACTATAAACTTAACTATCTATTGTAATATCTACATCCTTTCAGGTGGCAAGTATTTGAGTCCTGTGTCTACCACCAGCCCTCATTCATCAAAAACTGACAAACATTGGAAACCTTTTATCAAAGAGCATATTTTCTTGAGCATATGCTTGCAGATCATTAATATCCTCAAAGCCAGTATTGTAATAGTACCAAGAACATGAGTGATCAGGATAGGCAGCAGGTGTACAAGCCAACAGCACTGCTGTAACGCCAACCATTATAGCAATAGACATCTGCTGAATAGTTACTAATATGTCAAGGAAAAGGTTTCTAAGCAGAAAGCATAATCCAATTAAAATTACTTTGTGACTGACAAGTTGGTATGGAAGTGACAGAGTTGCTAGTGACCAGACAGCCATACTCCATAATAGGCAATACAGTAAGCATGAGTTTCTAGAAAATGAAGGAGAGGGAGTGCGTAAAATCTACGGGAAAAGATAACAGTACCAAGCACCACCTGGCACTCCAATGCAGTGGATCCATAGTGTGAAGAAACTTGACTTGTGCATAATTGTTCGTGATCGGGAGCGCTCACTTTAATTCAGGGCTCTGCCGCGAACTAGTTCATCTGCTCCCAGAAATTGCTGAGCAGCTTGGTCTGCGCATGCAGGTGGAGGGAGAAGTTCCCCCACCTAGCTGCTTCATGCACTTGCTGCTTGAGCCACTAACAATATCATGCTAACCAAAAGAAACAGTTTGTGGAGTTTGTGGATAATTTCTTGCTTTTAAGTTTAGGGTTAGCTCTATATCTTGGCATTGTGGAATTTATTAGTCAGATATTGCAGAGTGTAGAATACTTCAAAACACAAATTTTGTAGCACTGAACTATGTAATCTAGCAGGCAGATGCTCACCTTGAAATGGCTCTCATCAGCAGAAGGCAAACATGTGATTTTTTATTCTGCTGCGCACCCTCTCGCTATTGCTCGTCGGTCTTCGGAAAAGAATCCAACGAACTAAGAAGTGAGATATGTTTGGCTTAATAGTTCACAACCGGTAACACATGTTTTAGTTCGTGACGGATTGCACATATTTCATTTTGTGACCGATCGCGCAATTTTTAGTTCACAACCGATCATGCATATTTTAGTTCGCGACCGATCGTGCATATTTTAGTTTGTGACTGGTAGCTCTCCTTTTAGTTCACAGCTCGGCCATGAAGTAGGTCACTCTTTTTAGTTCGTCCGCTCATTTTGGCATTTGCTATCGCTACTAAAAGAGCTCTTTCCTTTGTTATGACAGCTTTTTTATATAATAATCAGTGTTGCCCAAGCATGTGGTATTACCCGTACTTTTGGGCAATTAGACATCAAATACTTAAGCAAATAAGCAAGTTATTTACACAAATGGGTGATACAATGGTATTCAACTACTTTGCATACAGAGTACTCGTAGTATTTTATTTTTAAAATGGATTTCTTTATTGATTTAATAGGTCAGTGAAGGAACATTAACTACAAAATATGTTAAATGCCTCTATTTTCGTGAATAAAAATGCAATTTTATAAATGACTTTTTAATTTTTATAAAGTTTTGGAAGTGATCAACAGAAAATATTACTACTATGGTACAGGTCAAGTATTATATGGCACAAAGAATATACCTATAACATTAACAAAAGAAACTTTTCTAATTTGTTGCTTAACAATTAGACACACAAAAAATAATCATGAGCTCTGAGTGAGAATGTATTTATTCATTCTTTGTGCATCACTCATTAAATATTCATCACTCTTCTAATGATCAAGTTACGTATCACAAAAATTTACATATTATTATGTAAAAAATAATAATTTTGAAACTTTGTTCGTTGGGAACTTTGTGCAAACAGGTGCTGAGGGAAGTCATTAGTCACCCCCCCCCCCTTCTCAACCAAGTTCCCACGTGCAGAAATGCATTTTTGTCTTTGGTGCTGGGCGAGTCCAATACTTCGTTTTGGAGGAGCGGCCACCTCAATTGCATCGAAAGTTAGGCCAGTCCAGTCAACCTCACACTTATTACAGATATTGATTTCATATTAACAAATGAATGGAAGAAATTTTTTATCTTCATGCTAGCAACATTGATGACATTGGGTTTCGACCTTTACATTCTGATGACAGGCAGTAAACTATAGTTATGTAGCTAATTAATTCTATACAGGTTCATTACTCTATAGTGTTAGTGTTGCTTATATGACGTTATCCTCAACATTCTACCCCACAAGTCGTCAACAGTATCATGCAGGCGAGAGAAAATGGTTGATGCATAATTTCTCACATATAAATGCAAACGATGTTAAGTTTTGAGTTCTCTTTACTTCTTTACACTATGGAATGAAGGTTATATTTAGACACTGCTCCTCTTGAGTCCTCTTGCTGTTCCCCGTCAGTCTTCGGAAAAGGAGCGGACGAACTAAGGGCAAGGGATATGCGAACTAGTTCGCATAGTTTGCCTGTGGAAGCACTCTTCCGAACTAGTTTGTTTGCGAACTATACAAGACTTGAAGAAACAGATTTTGAATGAAAGGATAGTAACCAAGGCATTTTCTTGCCATGGCATATGCAGGAGGTAGTCATGCAGAAATGGCAAAGTTGTTAATGGTTGTCAGTGGTGCAGAAGTAGTTACTGGAGTGTGTTAGCATTGTGCAAAATAAAACCATCACTTTTACACAAAGAGAAAGGGGTGGGTTATATGTAATGAGCATTTTTAAAATGTTCTGAAAAGAAAAAATGTATAGGTATCTGTATATAAAGAACAAAAACAGACAATTAAAATGAAAATATATATTCACAAGACACAAAACCAGTGGAAATGCAAATCCCACTTTACTGACCTTTACTAACCCACTAAATAAATAACCTACAGCGCAGCATTCTGAGAGCTGACAGTCATATATTCTGCAAAATTAATAGAACTAGACACTTTGTATTGCAACACCTTCTGTACCAAGAATGTGAGCATCAGAATACGAACATGAGATAATGAGAGGACAAATAACTGACACAAAATAAAAATAAAATAAAATAAGAAACAGATTGCCCATGTCATATCCTCACACACCCATAATTTTCCCACCAACCCCAGCAATTAGCCACAAAATTGTGCCTGCCTTGTCACCCAGCATCAACTTTGACTGGAAAAGTTGAACCACATCCATCATCATGTCTTTGATTATTTATTATCATGCTATAAATGAGAGTCATCCTACCAAATATCATTACTACTCTCCTAAAACTGGTACTGAATTATGCATCCAACCTCCACAACATCCTAACCTATACCTACATCACTCCAAATTCCAACCCCTGAACATAGTGTTCTTATCCCTGTGAAAGACCCAGGTGTGAAGGAAGCATGTCTGATCCACTCTCTCAGCACTTATTATTTGAATTTTATCACGAGCTTCTCCTAAACTGAGGCCAAGTCACTCATGAAACCAGCCATGTCACTAGCTCTTCTGCAATCATTGCACAGATTTATGAATTGAACCACTTTGTGACACAACATGCAGTTGAACATAATGTGCTTTATTAATCACCAGCTCTTCTGAATTATGCATAAGGTATTTATAACAGATTGTTTGGTCCCATAATTATTCCATTCTCAACCTACAGTAAACTACTAACCCCACTTCATCCAGCCAATAGGTTCCATTCTCTCTGTCCTATCACTACATCCCATTTCACATCCCTTCACCCCCATTGTTTGGCACTCTTTTGACCTGTTATACTCCTCTCCTGTTTCCTGTCACTCACGCCACTGAAACCTCCCCACCCCACCCACTCATCCAAAGTTGTACCTTACAGTCTCATCCAGACTTCTAGTTTCCATATGCTCCAACAGGCAGCAATGACACCTCTACCCTACAAGCTTACCCCTCCCTTTCCTGTTCCAGCTTGCACTCCCATTTCATGGGAAACTTGAGCTTCATTGGCTTCAAACAGTAGTCATGGGTACATGAGTTGTAACTGTATGATTGTAGGAATGTGTATGAGCTCTTCACATACTGAATGCTTTGACAAAAAGATAAGTTTTATGACTGTCTTTTTGTTGTGCCTGTATATGCAGCTCAGTGCATCATCTTTATGGTGAACTGCAATTTAAATAACTAATTCACTAAAGCAATAATAAAAGATAACTAATGTAGTTAATTCAAAGAGTATAGTCTGCATGAGATTTATACATGTTATTTTGATGTCATGCAAGTCATGATGACATAAATTTAAATACTCTTAATATTCACATTTTAATAGTTTCTGACATTGACTGCTAGCATGAGAAAGAAAGGTCATGAATTTATTACTTATTTGATTCATGTAATATTCTTCCTACAGTAGTATAGCTGCACTTTTAGAGGCCTGGAGAATGATGACAAATGGTGAAACTGTTTTGAGATTTCATGACAATGACCTTGTTATCAGTCAGCTTACATTACATGTACTGACTTTCACAAACTGACTCTAAACAGATACAATTGTCTTTATGGTCAGGCAGGATGTGAGTTCAGTTTGCAGATAGCATAGTTTTTTTTACTAGGGGGAGCAGGACACATGTCTTCCAAGTCCCCTTGCTGCATCTGCCTTGTGTAGAAGTGCACATTAAACACCCTAGTTACTCCCATTCAAAATGTAGCAACCATTAATATTAAACACCACCATTTAATAATATTCATGCATCTTATTCAGTATAAAAGGTACCAACACCTTTCTCTTTATGAATAAATCTTAAAAATACACATCACAGTAGGCTACTCTAAATCTGTGTGTTTATTAACCCTGTTTCAGTAATTATTATATCATTTTCCATAATTAATGATTCTCTGCTCTGCAAACAATAGAAACATTTGAACTTACTGCATGATGATGCTTTGAGAATCCAAATGTTCTATCCCCTTGCAATAGATTTTCATAAGGGGTCTCTGGATTTCGAGATGATCCATAGGAGCCAAACCAGTCATACTTTTGAACTGGAGCTCCACCACTCCTCAAAAAGTACCCAGGTCTCTCCCATCCTTGCTTCTCTTCATACACAACACCTGCATTAAGTAATTCCTATGAAGGAAACATGATATGAGAATTACATTTTCTGGCAAAGATGTATATTTAAATACAGAAATACCACAAAACATACATCTAATGAAGAACACCTATTCATTGTTCTAGAAACCAATAAATGAATTACAGTATTATTGTGTACACTGTATGGCATCTACTTTAGCATGTAATAAGATAGAAAAAATGAAAATGTTATCCTGGTTAGTACCTCTTAGAAATTTTCTAATTGGGTGCTCTGAATACTGAAAATTTTAATTGATGGACACTATTAAAAGTGGAAATAAGTTACTGTTTCACATATAGCATACATTAAGATTATCATATTTCTAAGAAACACACAACTTTTCATATTACAAATGTTACCTGTGATATTAAATAATGGCATATAAGTAAAAAATGTGATTGACAAAACTAGGATTTAAAATTGGAGTACAAGTACCAAGGAGGAGTAGTTAACAGGCAACCTTTGAAAAAGTGAAACAGTGAAGTGTAATACAGTATGTCATGAATGGCTAGCAGAGAGAAAAGGGCCGTTTCAGCTGCCTAGAGATTGCTCCTGAGATTGTCTCCAACTGATGGATGGAACATCGTCAACAGTGTCACATGCTCTTAGTTCATGAACACAGCAGAGAAGTCTTGAATTTAAACCAGGACAATGAAATGAAAATTGGAGTCAAATGAGTTTATGGCACTAACCATTCTGTACACCACAAAGTCAAAAGGAATATTGTCAACACCATGTTGCATACCCACACTGCCACACATCCAAGTACTGTTCATACCCAATGATCTTAATTTCAGTTATCTAAAAGGAACTGGCTTATCCATTTCAACATGGTGATTGATTTTAAAAAAGGAGGCATGGAAAGTAAATGCAAGTATTGAGAAATTGAGAACAAGGTCAATTCAAAAGTAATGAAGACTTTTGTAAAGACAGATGGTAAAGTAAGTGCAGCAAGTACACAAATTTGAAGGGAATCCTTCATGTACTATAAGTAGGGACCTGAAAATTTTGTATTTTGTGATAAATGTGAATATAGATCCAAGTTTTGCATCAAAATGCAAAAACACTAAATTATCTAATAGAAACAATATTTTTAGTGAATTGTGTCCATAGTAACAATTTTATCAGAGTGAGTTTGAAATAGGTGAAAATGTAACCAATTTTAAATTACTGGTATTTTACATTACCTGGCAAAGCCCAATGAAAAATATGTTGCAAGAGTGTGTTTGCAAATTAAAAAGTATCTAATAATAAAAAAATAAATAAATAAAATAAGTGCAAATTTGGCCAAAAATGAATGCTACAATTTCTGGTCTTGCTTGTTATGAAATCAAGAAGCCACTACTCCATCAGGTAGCAAATAAGTCAAGTGTACTTGGGCATATCTAAGTGGTTAACTATTATTGGTTTAAATGTAACATAGATTTATTGAACACTTGTCCCACACATACAAAAGCACAAAATAAACTGACTCCAGCCAGAATATGACACAATATAAACAGCCTACAATTAGAAACTTCTAGGACATTGATTCTCAGTGCATCTAAAAGGTACTAGAATTAAATGTAAAAATAAAAATTTAAAAGATGGGGTGTTTTAACTCAAAACCCTATGAGTGAAAGTGCAACACTTTATTTACTATAATATACTGTTCCTTGTTACTGTGCCTTTGCTTGTGATGTTGCTCCCTTCTTAATAGAACAGCCTCCAACTCCTGATAGTTGGAGCTCACTTTGTTGGGAAGTTTCTTTGAACTTACACTGATGTTACACCTTTCATCATACTTTATAAGCGTAAGATATGGTGTAACTTTGAATTTATCCAGAGTTAAGGCATCACTATATGGCCCCATTCAAATGAAATTGACCATTCTGCTAATCTTACATCATCTTGTGTGTGGATCAAAATATTCAACTTTATATTGAATTTCTGATAAAGTAACATCTTAAGAGCTTCTCAAATAGATTGACTTTCCAAACAAATGTGAAGATGCAGACAAAGTCACCAATCTGAGAAAAAATATGTTTATTACATACATTATAAATTTGACAGTCTTTTTCTTGGGCTGGCAGTGTGTGGAGTTGAGTTAACTGCCAAAATTCCATAGCCCTTCTTAATAATTGGCTGATTTAATGGTCATTTTTGCCATTAGGATGAAATGGGGAAAAATTATCCATTATCATTGCTGCTTTATGACCATGCACCAGGTAGACTGGAATTAATCTGTTGGTCTCTTTTTCATCAGTGTAGTGGCTTAATGTCAAAAATAGCAACACCTTATCCCAGTATCTCTGATTGATGTTGATGTAAGTGGATAACATATCAGCCAATGTTTTATTAAGGTGTTTGATGATTTGTAGGCAGTCAAAATGTGATGTCTGATGTTGCACTGACAGTTAATTTCTATCCAAGTCTTGACTGAATTTTTTTGGTTCTCAATTTGCAATAATGAACTTGGGGTTCCATTATTCTACAAATATCTTCCATGGAGAAATTGGCTGCCTCAGAGGTTCTGGCTGTTTCCAAAGTTTAGTTTAGATAATTAGTGCAAACAATAATCCACTTTTGTTACCAGTATAAGTTGGAGATTGTCTGAATAGGTCAATACCAACATAATGGAAAGGATTTTCTGCTATAGGAAATGGCATTAGTTGTCCAGGGTGTTTCTGAGAAATTTTCTTCCTTCTCTGGCACTTCTCACAGTGGCATCTAAATAAATACTGATAAAAAAATCTTCTGTCATGTCATAATAAGTCCTAAATGATCATACTCAGGTACATCATTGAGTTTTTGTAGGACATCTAAGTGCATAAGTTTAGGAATCATTGATAGTCATGTCTTCCATAGAAGTGAAAATTTTTCTGGTGAAGTTATCAATTTGTTACCTTAAAGTTTCCCTTAACGTCCTATGACCACTTAAAGGAGATGATGATTTGTAATAGCTTAATATCTTCCTTATGTTCATGATAGAGCTCATGGAAAGCAGCGAGGCAGTAACTATCTCATCACAGAGGCAGTCAGCATCTTCATGTATGATCCCATTTTTGTATAGTAAGGTAATGTTTGTAAAGCTTATGGAACTTAACTACGGGGTCAGCAGTCCTTAACCTTACAAACTACTTATGAACTACCTTATACTAAAGATGACACAAACATCCATGCCGGAGGGGGAATTCAAACCTCCAACAGCAGATGGCCGCGCGCACCGCAACACGGCGCTCCAGTATGCGTGGCTAATCCGCTGCGGCACTAAGGTAATGTCATATTCTCCAAGACATGGTGTATTCCTAACAAGTTGACCTAATATGTCCTTCATGCCTTCAAATTTCAAAGTGAATGATGATATATAATATCAGTGAATGCCATTCCATAAGATACTGTGAAGATATGTAGGTGGCTCAAAACTAGCAAGACAGTGTCATTCCATCAATGAGTAGTTTCTCCCAGCTTTCCTAAATGTCCTGTAAGCATATGGCATCACTTG
The DNA here is from genome assembly GCA_026315105.1 of Locusta migratoria. Lineage (NCBI taxonomy): Eukaryota > Metazoa > Arthropoda > Insecta > Orthoptera > Acrididae > Locusta > Locusta migratoria. The sequence goes on along the minus strand of CM048755.1, from coordinate 23,923 downwards.
TTCCTTCCAATCTGAAATGTGTACCATAATAGCACCAATCCTATACTCGCTAGCAACTCTACAAAGGAAGGAAAGAAGCTTAGGGTTTTAACAACTCATAGACAGCATGATCATTAGACATGGTGTGCAACTCTGTACCAGCTAAGTCATCATACAGACTAAATATACAGTCAGCTGTCAGGATTCTTCACAGTATATGAAAAGAATCTCATTGAGATTAACTTCAGACAAGCATAGTATTGACTTTTAAGAACTCTTGGAATGGCCTGCTTTTGATGTAAAAGTCTTTAATAAAATTGTGATCATAACAACACAACTCAAGGAAGCATCATATATTACTTGTACTTTTATTACTAAGAAATTTCCTTGTTCATCTTCTGTGGCTCTCGTCATACATCATCATTTCACAAAATATATTCTAGTATTTTGATGTATTTTTCTCCAAAGAGACCTTATAATGGATTAAGTTTCAGTGTACTCTGTCTGAGACATTTAAGACCAGCTCTCAGTCTTTTGTATGTTAACCAATACTTCCAGAGAATAAAATGCTATCTAAATTACACAGATACAAGGTCGACTTAAACTAAATAAAAAGTTACAGATATCCATTTGAAACTTCGTGGTGCATCACATAAGCTAAACAGAAGTGATAAAAAAAAACATGGTATTTTTGGTTTTCTTAGAGAATCTTTGTTTATTCATCAACTTTGTACCCTTCACAGTAATTCCCCTAAGATATCACACATTTATGTCTGGAATTTTCCCAACCTTCGAATAATTTCTGCAACTCACTTTTCTTTACAGTGTTCGTCTTCTTAAGCAATTTTTTTTTATCTCAACAATGTTGGCAAAACAATATTCTTTCATGGTTCTCTACAGACTTGGTAATAGGAATAAGTCATAGGGAGCCATGTCCAGGAAATCATGGAGAAGTATTACAGAGGGACCGGGAGTAATTTTCACAAGTAGTTATAGCACAATTTTGATCATTTTGTCAGATTGTTCCGTGCAAATACTGTATAAGTTCCAAGTAGCATTCTGAATTGACTCTACAACCATGTTATAATCAAAGAAAACAGTGACCATTTATGACCTTCTTTACAATTTCTCAATTTTTGTTGATTTCATTCAGAAATTCACGAATGATGTCTATGTGATATTATTTTTGGCCCAAAAACAGTTTCAGAGCAAATTTTTCTGCTACACATTTCGTGCCAATCATATCCAAATAAATTTCTTGGTATGAACCAAAATATATGCCAACATCATTATCAACCTCTCTGGTAGTTTTGTGGCGATTGTCCACAATAATTTTCTTGATAGCTTCCATGGTCTCAACAGTAATTGATGTGACGCAGGGTGCCCATCATCTTCAACTTCTTCTTGTGGTGGCATAACTATAGATTGATCTTCACAGACACTTTTTCATCTTATTATTTATTTAGTCTGCTCTTCCCTGTTTTACTGTGAACAACAAAGTTCAGTAGTTATATCAATGTGGTATTTATTTAGGAAATACAACCCTGTAAATCCCATAGTGAGGACCTCTGGTGTTCAGCTCATGTTTTGTCATTTGTTCGAAGTGCATTTCATGTCTTCCACACTGGTTTTTTGCTGAAATATGCTGTGCCACCATTCAACGTATACAATGACTTCTCTGATTCAACCACCACCTGGTTTTTGCATCAGATCGCATCCTGCCTCATGCATATCTAACTCACTTGGGTAAATGTGTGCACTGTCTTCTTCTTCACTGCTTCCAGTCTCACAGCTTTCTCAGTACAAGTTCTCCACACTGTGAATTGCAAGTGAGGGTAGGTGTTGTCACTACTCTGGCTTTGTCACACTCAATGTGCTTTCTGGTGTTTCACTTTTATACAGTAGTAATAGACATAAGAACAGTTTCCTGTGTGCTTCCCACTTACTCAATCTAGACAATTCAAATTCTCCACCTCACATGCCACCACTCCCTTGTGTCACCATGGCGAGATTTTCTCAACCTATGGTTGACAGGCTAATGTTCAACCAACTTTAGCATACATGTCAGTGTTGCCCTCACCTGAGCCTGTGGCCACTGGCACTACTACCTCTGCACCATGGCAACCTTCAACTGCACTGAACTGTGTTGAGTCTTCTCACCACACTACACATCAGCTGTCAGTTTCATCTCGGGTGCCGGCTGTCACAACACCACCTTGGAACACTTCTGGCACTATGGCCCCCTCCAACTTGCATGATGTTACCTTGATGTGCTCTGCTATGGCATGCCAGCATTCTGTATGTAAACAAACCCATGCTTCTGTGCACATGAGCATCTCAATCATCACTAATGGTACTGTATGTTGGCTTCATCTGACAGACAGCCCTGTGATCTCCAGTAAACTGTGACTTTTTGCCTGGAGAAACTTGCCACTGTCAAACAACACAGTGCAGAACTTCTGGAGGCTGGTGTAATTGAACCTTCTTCCAATAACCGGTCTTCACCCATACATTTAGTTCACAAAAAAGATGTCACCTGGCATATGCGTTGTGAATATTGTAGACTCAGTGCCAGGACCACCATGGACAATTACCCTGTTCCTAACATAGCAGATTTCATGCATGCATTGACAGATGCCAAAATTTTCTCTTTCTTGGACAGGAAAAGTGCTTAAGTGCTTATCATCAGATCCTGATGGCCCCTGAGATCATTGAAAAACTGCTATCACAACTCCTCTTAGGTTACTCCATTACTGTTTCATGCCTTTCAAATACAAAATATGCAACTTAGACATGGAAATGCTTCATTAATGAAGTTCTCTTCCACTTAAATTTTTGATTTGTGTATTTGGAAAACATACTTGTGTGTAGTACCTCAGTTGAGAAGAAAAATGAACAGGTCAAAACTATATTATACATTCTCATCACAGCCAGCATCAAGTTGAATGACAAGAAAAGACAATTACACCAACCATCCATGCTGCTGTAACTGTGGAGGGCATTGCTCCGGCCCCCGAGAAAGTTCATTCCATCAAAATCTTTCCTCGCCCATCAACTTTCAAGGAACTTAGGGGCTTTCTATGCAGTATTAACTACTATCTGCACCATTTGCCTGGTGCAGCTGAATTTCACGCCCCCCTGACAGACACACTTGTGGGCAAACAAATGTCCATCACATGCCCCATTCCATGGACTCCCAATATGACAGACACTTTCTCTGCACATAAGGAACTTTTGACTAAGGCTGTCATCATCACCCATTCTCATCCAGATTGCAAACTCTTCTTCACAATTCCATTTTTCTCCAAAATACTGAACATTGCACAAAAGATATACTCAGCCTTTCATAAAGAGGCATTGTATGAAGCCATTAAATACTTCTGCTCTGTGATCTATCAATGCCCCCTTCTATATCCTCACCAACCACAAGCCCCTAGCTGCTGCCATTTTCAATCTGACCATTGATCCTCCACCCCAGCAGTTCTGCTATTTTGACATTTCATAGTTCACCATGGACATGAGATACATCAAGGGCACAGACATTGTCATGGCCAAATTTTCATCATGTGTTGATGCTACCTCATCACTATTTGACCTCTCTAACCTCACAGTTCTGCAATCTGACAATGATCAAATCATTTAACTCATATCTGACCATAGTTACTCTCTCAAGCCCATATGCACCAACTTTCCCGGAGCCATAGGCGAAATCTAGTGCAACGAATATAAAGATAGGCTTCACCCATTTATCCCACACTCTCTCTCCAGCATGAGGTCTTTAACAAACTCCACAACCTAGCACATCCAGGTGTCAAAGCCTTCACCAGGTTGGTTACAGAATGATTTGTCTGGTTTGACATGAAATGTAACTGCCAAGCTTGGACACGCTCATGCATCCCTTGTCAAAAAAGCAAAAGAACCACTCACATCATGCCCACCCCCCATTCGCCCTTTTCAAATACCAGCTGGCCACTTACAGCATGTCCACATTTACTTGGTGAGACCTCTCCCTCAACAGCTTCTGTTACATCGTTTTGGCCATTGACTGTATGTTTCAGTAGGTCAAGGCAAACCATTTAATGAACATTACTGCAGAAACTGTTGCTCATACTTTGATACATTTGTGGAAATTTGGATTTGGTTGCCATGCTGTCATCACCACTGACCAAGGCTGGCAATTCAAATCATCCCTTTTTAATGGAACCTGCAAATTGTGTGGCATTCGACACATCCACACACCACCTACCTCCGCCAGAGCAATGGTCTGGTAGAACAGTGGCACTGAAAACTCAAGGCAGCCCCTTGCTGTTATGACACCTTGTGGACTGAAGCATTACCTTTTGTCTTACTTGGACTCCGGTTGACCTACAAGGAGGACGTGTGCAGCACAGTCACAGAGTTCGTGTATGGACAACCATTAGTATTGCCTGGGTATTTAGTCAACCCCACACCAGGCCAACCTGTTGTGGAGCTGCCCACTCTCATGGATTGTGTGCATCTTTACTGCTCCAAAATTAACTCCCCCCCCCCCCCCCCCCCCACTAAGCCTTAGTAAGCCTTAGTGTTTCTTGTACATTAGAGTCCTTTGAGTTTGTCATGCTCTGTGGTGATACAGTGTGGCCTCTGCTACACCCACCATACTCTGGCCCCCATCGTGTGCCCCAACGCTCACAAAATAACTTCAACATCCTTCTCAACAACTCCCCTGTCACAGTCTTCATCAATCAGGTAAAATTTGCTCAATTTGAGCCAGCAACTGATCCCCCTCCTGTCAAGGACGTTGACACATTGCTCATTACGCATGATGCTACCACTATCATTACTGTCAAGTACAGCTCAACAGCTGAGTACTCCTGTGTCCTCCTTGTCATGCTTACCCAGTTCTCAGTTAAGCAATAAACACCCTGCTCTTCCACTGAGCAGCAACAGCTCACTGTCAAGTGTTCTTCCCTGCTTCTCATCTCCTTTATTGAGAGTAACACCCCCACTCCCGCCTCACCAATCTGATGTTTTGCATGGCCCCTCCCATCTTCCCCAGATCTGGAATATATTGTTTCCATCCCCCCTTCTCTCTCCACAGACATTTCAATTGTTTTGCATGATCCATCGTGTTTTATCCTATGTTTAGCCGCAAGTGCTTCACTACCTTCCACTCCTGTTGAATGCCAGTTGCTCCAGTGCACTGACCTACCCAATCATGTTAACCTTTCAGGTGTGCATGTGTTTGTGCTACCTACCAGTGAAGTGCTAATTTACACCCCTGTGGCCCTGCCCACATATGTCTATACCCCTCGACCCTACCAGCCAGTGCCAGTAAATTTAAAAGCAAAATTATTTTATTACTTGAAAGTACATATAAATTTTTGACTGCAAAAAAGTAACAAAAAATCAATATATCTGAAAATACAAACATACATCAGGAACGTGTACCAACAAGATAAAAAATGAAAATTATGCATAGAGATCCTACAAAATTAAAAAGTTCCATTACTTTTTGAACACATCTTGTAGGATCCCTAGGTTAATAACTGCAGTTTTCATCCTTACATACTTCTGTTTAAAAGGCTCTTAATAACAGGTCTATAGATGTGAAAAACTTACCCCTACAGACAGTCCACGTATTGTTAATTCATCGACAAGGGTAAATTTATTTTTTCTTCTTTTCCTGTAATCCTGCTGCCATCCTTCTTCCTGATGAGAACTTCCAGTGATGGCCAAGGGTTCTGAGATGGCTGAATGATATCATCCTTTATCATTTTCTTTATCTCTCTACTCTACCCAATTACTGACATTCCATTACTGACAGGCAAAATGCTGCTTGTCTGATCGGCTGATGATAATAAGTTTCAGTTTTTCACCACTGATGAGTCTAGCTTGTACTTAACCTGTGAACTGAAACAGTCTAAGACCTCTTGAAGAATGGCAAGTAGCTTCTGATCTTGTTCCTTTCTTAGGCCTGGTGATAGTTGAGAACAAAGATCTTGTCTCTGGATGATAGCACTAATCTTGCCTTTAGACTCATCACATGGGGTTTCTATTAAATTCAGCTGCTCTTCAGTTAATGACTCTGAGCTTGTTATACAAATTTCTTGAGAGAATATGCAGCTCTTTGCAACAGTTAACTATCAAAAGTTTCCTAGTTTCATTCTTAAATGCAACAAAACAAACTGGAATAAATAAGCATTTCTCCATTCATTGCTCCTGTGTGCATTCAACTATGAGGTCCATTGGTTGATGTGCTGCATAGTACCTGAAAGATACTTTTGATGTACTGACCACAGGAATAACAACTTTATTTAGCATATGTAGTCTCCAACCAATGGGACACATATGTTATTTGCCACATACTGTCTTCTTGTCTAACATAATCTTAAAGTGACCACACGCTTTAGTTTCTTCGAAATTATTTAGAAAGTCCAATCCAAGAGTGATCTCATGACATCATGATTGATGAACTCAATGAGCTGCTTATAGTCATATGTAGATATTGTAGATATACAAGTAGTACATCCTGCTGAATGCAATACATCTCCCAAAAGCCACCTTCAGCTGAATGGTTTTGTTGTTGACTAACATGGTCTTCTCTCACTATTGGTGCTACTTCTACAGATAACGGAATGTGATGCTCAAGAATCCACAAGAGCTTGGGCTAGGCAGCTGTCGATGAGGACATTGATTATTGATGTAGATTGACATCATTTTTGTGATGATGGACAGCAGAGATTTGTCTCATTGACTGCCTCACCTCCAAGAAATATTATAGCAATTAGTTTTCAAGTTTGCATCAGGTATCTAACTGTTTTGGATACCTTGATCAGCATGGTGGAGAGCATTCTCTCTAGTAGCTAGCTTGCAGAGATGGTGATTTATGTCATCTTGGAACTACTACTTCCAATATTTCTCAATCATCCTGGGGCTGGTTGGCATCAAATAAGCTCTGCCTGTTGTCTGCTGGCACAGGCATCAATAAATACCTACCTTTCCTGGCAATAGTGCACTACATGTTCTCATTACCTGCAGTGAAAACATATTGGCTGGCTATCCGGTGACCTCCATATGTCAGTCATTCTTGGGGCACAAGGTTCCTCATACAGCATCTCAGTTTTAGGTCTGACATGCACTACTATGCATTTTGAACTTCTTTTCTTACTATTGACAAATGAGGTCTATAAGATGAGTTAGTTCCTCCATCACAGCCATCAATATTACATTCAAAATTTATTCAAACTTCTTCCATCCAATTCTTCTTTGGTGCTATGTCTTTGTATGCTGGTACCATTTTATGAAAACGAATGTTGTTGAAATATTTGAAGGAGAAGTACTTATTATGTGACCTCAACAACTCCTTTCATAAGATGTGAAACCACCTTTTCTTCATTCATAGCAGTTTTGATGATTTTACAGTCTCAAGATGTCATGAAATTATGATTTGTAGTTTTGTCTTGACTTTGTGCCCTGGATTTTTTCTTCGTCTTGGCATTTCCATCATTGTGCATCCCAAAATTCTTCTTTCATTCCATGCCACTGCTTCATGGTCCCATACAAGTAGAAAAATACAATAACCAAGCTTACTGTGTCATAACAATGGTTGAATTTGGTGATACATTGTATCCCTTGAGGCACCTGTTTGAGTTGCCCAGAGAAACATGGAAGGATTTAGCACCATTTTAGTTACTTCCTGTTTCAGTCTCCAATAACATCCACACTGTAAAATGTGATTCAAACTCTGGTTTCTTGCCATATAAACAACATTATCTATCATGGCCAGATAGGAACCTTAGTGCCAACAAGGACATGTATGATCATAAGTTTAGATATCAATATTTTCACCAAATTAATGTCATGAGTCAAACAAAATTCAGGTGTTCTCAGACTAGTTGACTTTAAATGCAGTGAATTTTTATGAAGTATTGCATTTGTCTCAAACATATGAGATCACAGGACAAACATTGTGCTGTAAGGGTATTTGAAAACTGATTCTCCAAGAAATTATTTAAATACTATTATAAAAAACAATGCAAAAAACCATGGCTTACTAAAGGAATACAAATATCTTGTAACCAAAAAAAGGGAACTATGTCTATCTGCAAGAAAGAGTAATAACCCAGAAACAATCACATATTATAAAAAATACATTAAGAAAAGTTAAAAAATCCAGAAGTAAGTGCATCAAGTCTGAGATTAGTTCCTCTGATAATAAAATTAAAGCAATTTGGAATATTAGTAAAAGGGAGACAGGGCAACCAAAAGCACAGGAAGAGGGTATTACCATCAAAAGAAATGAAAGCTTTAGTAACAAAAAGTCAGAAGTTGAAAACATTTTTAATGATTACTTTTTAAATGTTGTAGAGAAAATAGGATCTGAATGTTCATTAGAAGTAGTAAGGCAGGTAATGGAAGAGGCTATACCTACACAGTCTGATACAATTCAAATTCCACCCACCTCTCCTTCAGAAATTAGGAAAATAATAAACTCTCTCAAGAGTAAAAGGTCACATGGAATTAATGGCATTTCCAGAAGGGCAGTAAAAGCTTGTTTCCAAGAGATAAGTAGGATTCTTAGTCATATATGTAACAGCTCTTTAAAACGGGGTATTTTCCCAGACATATCGAAATATGCTGTCATTAAACCTTTGCATAAAAAAGTGGATACGTCTGACCTCAACAACTACCACCCCATCTCACCTCTGACAGCTTTATCCAAAAGTTTTGTAAAAGTTATGTATTCTCAAGTAGCTTCACATATTAGTAAAAAATAAAGTTGTAACAATATGTCAGTTTGGTTTTCAAAAAAGCTTTTCATCTGAGAATGGTATATATACCTTCACTGGTGATATAGTAAATGCTATGAATAATTGGACATCACCAGTTGGGATTTTTTGTGATATCTTAAAGGTTTTTAATTGTGTAAATCATGAGATTCTTCTAAATAAGCTTAAGTATTGTTATATGAGTGGGACAGTGCACAAATGGTTTAAATCAAACTTAACTGGAAGAGTGCAGAAAGCTGAAATAAGCAGTTTGCATGATATAGAAGAAAACATTAATTCCTCTAACTGGGAAGTTATCAAAAATTGGGTCCCACAACGTTAGGTCTTGAGTCCTTTGCTGTTCTTAAGATATATATTAATGACTTGCAATTCTATAATCACAAAGATGCTAGGCTAGTTCTTTTTGCTGACAATACAAGTATAGCTATCACACCTGACAAACAGAAAATAACTGATGAAATTGTAAGTGATGTCTTTCAGAAAATTATTAAGTGGTTCTCTACAAATGGACTCTCATTAAACTTTGATAACACCCAGTATATACAGTTTCATACAATAAATGGCATGACACCATTAATAAATTTAGACTTTGAACAGGAATTTATAGCTAAGGTAGAATATTCAAAATTTTTAGGTGTTTGCATTGACAAGGGATTGAATTGGAACACAATAAAGATCTGCTGAAACATATGACTTCAGCTACTTATGCTATCAGGGTAATTGCAAAATTTGGTGACATTCATCTCAGTAAATTAGTTTCCTACGCCTATTTTCATTCACTGCTTTCATATGGGATCATATTCTGGGGCAATCCAACATTGAGTAAAAAGGTATTCCTTGCACAAAAGTGTGTAATCAGAATAATTGCAGGAGACCACCCAAGATCATCCTGCAGATATTTATTTAAGGATCTAGGTATCTTCACTGTAGCTTCACTACATATACTCACTCATGAAATTTGTTATTAGCAATCCAACCCTATTCACAAGTAATAGCAGTGTGCTTAGCTACAACACTAGGAGAAAGGGTGATATTCATTATTCACAGTTAAATCTAACTTTGGCACAGAAGGGGTGTATTATGCTGTCACTTGCCAAGTAGCATCAAAAGTCTGACAGATAGACAACTAGTAGTTAAAAAGAAATTAAAGGAATTTCTGAATGGCAACTCCTACACTTTAGAGAATTATTAGATAAAATTTAATTAAAAAAAAAATTAAATTTAAAATAAAAAATCCTTAAAATATTAATTGTCATGTATAGACACCATTTATTAAACTGACACATTCCACCTTTACGAAATGTCATATATATGATCTACGGAACAAGTATTAATCTAATCTAATTTAAAGAAACAGTTCATATACACTAACAAAATTCTAAAACTCTGCTTCTCAATACATCTAGAAGGTAATAGAAGAGAATATATAAATTAAGCTTTGGAGAGAAGGTGGGTCTCAGACCCATGATCCTTCATGTTAGCATATGTCAATTTTATTCAGCACACCCTACTATTACTTTCTTCTGTGGCATAACCTGAAACAATATTGTTAGCATAAAAATAGAGTTTGTAGAAAAACTGATAACAAGAAACTTACGTCATGCAATGGACCCTTTCGGAAGTTTCTGCCAGCTAGAGGCTGATCATTTGGAAATACAATACTGTAATTCATTACATAGCTCTCATGACTTCTTTCCCTTATCCAGTCTTGATCTTTAGTTTGGTCAGATCGAAACCGTCTGCAATGATATTAAAATTAAATCTGTACACACGGAAATTATTACATGATGTTATGAGAACAACACTCTTAATGTTACACCACAATCAGCAGTCATAATACTGATGTTCTCTAAAAGAAAGACACAGCTTTAAATATTGACTTACAGAGATAAATGACAGATAGAACCACTCTTTTCATGGAGGCCAAATTTTTGCAAATGGTGCTTTATAAATCAATACATTCATCGCAAGGACATTGATAATTATAACACTTATCTCTGAATTCACCTTTAAAACTGTTAAAAATTTTGAAAAGATAGCTTGAATTCTGTTGCTTGACACTGATTCTCCTTCAGTTTCAGTTTGGTTACAGTGACACACCATTGTTACTTGGCACTAAAGTTGACACAGTTTGATGAAATAATGAATGAAATATCCTCATATTTTTCTTCCATTTTATTAGAATTTCTCCCTCTCATTTCTTCTTAAATATCTCAGAATTTCAGTATACAGAAAGGCAGTGGTGGACTAAGGCTGTCGGAGGCCTGGGGTGGTGGCAAAACAAAATGAGGCCCCCCCATCCACTTGTATTACTATAAAAAGGTAACAGTTGAGATTTGCAGAACGAGAGGTAGGGATAGTCTACAAAAAAAAAAAAAAAAAAAAAAAAAAAAAAAAAAAAAAAAAAAAAAGAGAGAGAGAGAGAGAGAGAGAGAGAGAGAGAGAGAGAGAGAGAGAGAGAGAGAGAGAGAGCGGCTTTTTACCACCATGTACTTTTGAGATATTTGGAGCCCCCCCCCCCCACCCCCTTAAGTCCACCTTTTGCAGTGTGGCCATTGGCAAGCTCTGAATGTATGGGAGGACAAGAGGATTTATCACTTGAGAGATTTAATGCTGGATAGTTAGTGTACCAGCAATGCATCTGGAGCAGTGCTGCAGTGGAATTCGAAACAGCCCTAAACCATAACAGATGCAGAAGCAATATGGCACTGATTAAGGCAACAGTTCGTCTCCCACCACAGAGTCTGTAGACTCAAAGCTGATCACTGTGGTAGTGCAGACAGAACAACTCTTTTATTTTTAATTTTCATTTTGTTATTTATTTATTTACTGATGTATCCCAGTTGTGCCTGCAATTCCATAGTGGTCATATTACAATCTGGAGGCACTGTGTTGAGTGACTGTTATGTTATGCATTACCATACTGGTTTTGCACTTGATATTATGGTTGGGGTGGTTTTGGTCATGTTAGCTTTGTAAGACATGTTACCTCCTAGATAGCTTTGTCTGTGATATCTCTGGTTCTTGTTGGTGTTGTAATTCAAGTGGTCAGCAGTTTATTAGGCAATACAGGCCATTACAGGACACAGTCCATAGACTGACATTAAAGTAACTGTAGCCCAGACAACTAACATGCACTACAGCATAATCAATCAGTGGGCAAATTCTCACTTATAAGTGAAAGGGCCAAGCAGCTGAATAGATTGCTAAGGAAAGTATCAAACTCCACCTCTCTGGGGGACACCACCTTGACGAAGCACTGTCCGTGTGGGTGGAGAGGCTTGCGCATCCGTGTGAAGCTGAGGGCTATACCGAAGGTAGAGAACTTACTGCCGGAAAGACCTCAGCTGATGGATCAGACTAAGAATGTCCCACAACATCCCGTCTTCCTTATTCTCTCCCAGTCCTTTCCAAATTCCTTTCCTAACCCAAGGTGTTATGCGATCCGTGCTGAGAGGTGCGTGGCACATGGGTGGATGTGTCTCGAATGGAGCCTCATGGATACCGGGCGACCTCCCTGAGTAAGTAGCCTTGCACGGTGCGTGGATATCATGGTGTGGACCCCAAATCTCGTGGGACTAAGATGAACACAGAGAAAGAAAGTATTTTAAAAGAATCTGAGGGGAAATCTGAGACCTCAGATACTCAGACATTGGGATCAGGACCGATGGAGTGCACTCCTACTTCTGCATCAGGGTCTAGACCTGAGCAAATGTTCAAATGTTTGTTAAGCTTATGGGACTTAACTACGGGAGACCTGAGCAAGAAGTGGGAACTGTAACAGAGAAGTTGGACCAGATTAGGATTAAGGCCTTGTCTGGGGCTCAGAGGAGGAAACTTCTCAAAGAACAGAAGCAAAAGGAAGGAAAAGAATGGCTTCCTATGCATAAGTGGAGGGAATCAAAAGGGCTTGAGCCCAAGACCCCTAAAAAAAAACTGCATCAGGTCGAAGGAGATACATAGACCACCTCGACATCAAAGACAGGTGGCAAGAGGGTTAGGGAGGAATCTAAGACTCCGTCCTCTCTGGACAAGCGTGATCCTAAAAGGCTGAGGCAGGAAATAGGAAAACAGACCTATAGTACTGCAGTCTTGGTCTTTAGAATGGCGGTTCTCCAAGAAGGAAACCCACTGGTGAGCATCATCTCACAGCAGGAGGAGTTCGTGCAGATGGCCCTCTTTGAAGAGAATGGGGAGGACGCTGGTCCAGGACCCAAATTCAGGAGGGTCTATCTAGATCGCGGTGCCCTCATTTTTGTCTGTGAGGGGGAGCACTCAGCAGAATGGCTTAAGTACAAGGTGCTCATGATATCCCCGTGGGAGGATGCGAAGCTGCTGGTCAAGACAGCAACTGAACTCCTGAACACCACAAAGGTATCAATATGGGTACTAAAAATCCTTAAGGATGTCTATCCAAAGACTCTGTTCGAGAAAATAAGGGTCCAGAACCCAAAAGTCTCGACAGAGGATTGGAGGGTAATTAACCAAAAGGTCGTTCCGGAAGGACGAACCCTGGTGGCGGAGGTCGGAGAGAAGTCCCTGAAGGCAATACAAGAGCAAGGCCTGAAACTGTTTTCTGGGTTCTCGCAGCTCGCCGTCAGGGTAATCAAAGACCCTAAAGGCAATAATGGCAGCAAGATGGGGACTGGAAGTGCTGCAGATAAACCTGTAGCACAGTAAAGGGGCCACTGCTGCCCTGAGCCGTCGCCTGGGGAGACAGGAAGTGGACGTGGCCCTGATACAAGAACCCTATTTATACAAAGGGGGTGTATTGGGCCTTGTTGGTACTGAAGGTAAGCTGATTTATGCTAGAAATCTAAAAAACTCCAGAACATGCATTTATGTTAGAAAACGAATACCTTTCATACCAATGATGGATTTTTGTTCCAGGGACCTGATGACCATCAGGATGCAGCAACGTGAGGAAGGTATCACAAGGGAAATTGTTTTGGCCTCAGCATACCTTGCTTATGAAGACAGCTCTCCTTCTTTGGAAGTCAGGAGACTGATAGAAGCCTGCCATCGGCAAGGTGACGAACTGTTGGTGGGATGTGATGCCAATGCCCACAATCTATCGTGGGGCAGCAAGGACACCAACAGTAGAGGTGAGCACCTTCTTGAATTTCTCCTATCTAACGACTTGGAGATCCTGAATAGGGGTGATGAACCTACATTCAGGAATAGTAGAAGGGAAGAAGTAATTGACATAACTTTTGGTTCCATGATGATGGGCAGTTACGTCAAACAGTGGCATGTGGTCCTGGAGCCATCCTCATCAGATCACATTTATATTAAATTCAATGTTAAAATGGGAACCAGACAGACCATGGCCTATAGGAATCGCAGGAAAACGGACTGGGAGAAATATAGGAGAGACCTTGACTTCAGCCTATCGGAAATTAAAACTTCGATAAGGAATCCAGCAGAGTCTGAGGAAGTAGCAGAGGCCATAACCTCTGCTATAGTGACCTCATACCAGGACAACTGCTCAATCACCAAGAAGTGCACAAACAGAGTGTGCCTTGGTGGAATAATAACCTGGAAATGCAAAGGAAACAGGTACAAAGACTGTTTAACCTTGCGAGGCGCAAAGGACAATGGGCAAAGTATCGTGAGGCCCTTGTCAATTACAACCTTGCCATCAGATGGGCAAAGGAGGCATCCTGGAAGGTATTCTGTGAGGAAATGGAGGGCATGGCTGCTCAAGCGAGACTTCATAAAATCCTCACTAGGGTACCAACTAATACAGGAGGAACATTGAGGAAGGAGGATGGGGAGTATACAAAGACAGCACATGAAATGCTGGAACTGCTCCTCAAGACTCACTTTCCTTAATATACTCTGGGGGATAACTCAGCCGAGAATGCGATTCCTGAGAGACAACAGTTCTCAGGTATTTTCAAAGAGGACTGGTATCTGACCAAGGAGTGTGTCGATTTCAGTAAGGTCTGATGGGCGGTGGGAACATTTCAAACGTTCAAGTTACCTGGCCCCCATGGGCCTGCAACAAGCAGGAGAAAATCTTATTAGATTCCTATGCAGGTTATTCAGGGTTAGCCTAGCAACAGGAATCATTGCCAATGCCTGGAGGGTAGTGGAGGTTGTCTTCATTCCAAAACCAGGGAGAATTGATCATACCAAGGCCAACGATATGAGACCAATCAGCCTGTTCTCCTTCATTCTTAAGACATTGGAAAAGCTGGTTAATGTGCATGTTGGAGAAAGGAGGTTAAGTAGTTCAAAACAACATGCATATCAGCAAGGTAAATCATGTGAGACAGCTCTCCACCAACTCATTGGGAAGGTGGAGAAAGCACTACACTTTCAGGAAATAGCCCTCTGTATCTTCCTGGACATCGAGGAGGCTTTTAGCAACACGACCTTCAATTCCATGGTTAGGGCAGCAGAGGTGCATGACCTAGGGACCACTATATATAGGTGGACTAGGGCCATGCTCAGTGAGAGACAGGTAGAGGCTTCCATGATGAATGAAAAAATGGTAATCAACACCACTAGGGGTTGCCCGCAAGGAGGAGTTCTTTCCCATTTATTGTGGAATCTAGTGGTGAATGATCTCATTGGAGAATTAAACTCTAGGCAGTACTTTTTCCAAGGATATGCAGATGATCTTGTCATAGTAATACTTGGCAAATTAGCTGACACAGTCAAGAATATGGCACAAGGTGTATTGGACATTGTGCAAGACTGGTGCAGAAAACAGGATCTGAGGGTTAGTCCTAAGAAGACTGTTGTTGTACCGTTCACAAACAAGCATATACAACATTCAAGTTGGAATCTACAGCTTTTCAATCAAGTGCTACCTGTGAAGGGGACAGTGAAGTATCTAGGGGTTACCTTAGATGAGAAACTGACATGGACCCCTCACATTAGGAATATTTGCTCCAAGGCAAAAGGTACTCTGGTAAGTACCAGGAAAGATTGTGGCAAAAATTGGGGCCTGAGCCCCAAGGGTATGCACTGGATATACACCATGGTGATTAAACCCAGGATCACCTATGAGGCGGTCGTGTGGTGGAACAAGGTAGAACGGCAGGTTGCTGCTTAGGAGCTTGGTAAGGTGCAGATATTAGCCTGCTTAGCCATAACAGGCAGAATTAGCAGCACACCAACTGCTGGGATGGAAACCATGCTGGATATGCCCCCATTACACCTCTGGGTCAAGATGGAGGTAGCGGCTGGTGCATACAGACTCAAAACTGGCAACAACTGGAACTCTTTGGGATATCCAGAATCACACACTAAAATAGTGAGTGAGGTAAATATAGGAAAGGTTGGGGAAATGCCAGCCGACTATATTATAACCACATACTCTAGGGAAACTGGCCTCAGTATTCCAGGCCGAAATCACTGCCATCAGGGTGTGTGTGGAGGAGAATTTGTGTAGTTGCTACAAAGATCGTAGCATCTATATCTATTCAGACAGCCAGGCAGCCCTGAGATCGCTGGAAGCTCCTGCAACAAGGTCTAAAATTGTTGCAGAATGTCACAGGGTTCTGGTGGAGCTAGGGGAAAGCAATAGAGTAAACCTATTGTGGGTCCCTGGCCACTCGGGGATCAGTGGCAATGAACATGCCGACAGATTAGCCAGGATGAGGGCAGAGACTCCATTTATTGGACTGGAACCGGTCCTGACAATCACCAAGGCAATGATCAAATTGGAGCTACGTAACTGGCTCAGAAGACAGCACGTAGAATATTGGACCAAAGTATATCAACAAAAACATGGCAAGGTAATGATTCCAAAGCCATGTTTTAAAAGAAGCTCTGCAATCCTGGGCCGGAACAGGAGAGAGATTAGACTCATGGTTGGATTGCTGATAGGCCATGGGAATTTCAAAAAACACCTACATACAATGGGAATAACAGAATAGGACACTAAATGTAGGATCTGTGATGACAGTGATGAAACTGCATCACATCTAATATTCGAATGCATTGCATTGGAGAGTAAGAGGCACAGAACATTTGGGACAACCAGACCTGAAGAAATTGTGTCTAATAAAGAACTGGTAAAGGGACTCCTTATACTGTTCAAGGGCATTGGTTGGCTTTACTACATATACAGGGAGCGATACTGCACAATAAACTTAGTTTCGGTGTGGGCAGTGGCAGGTTGGACCAAGACTGTTTTGGCTTCGCTGAGAAAATCAAATCAAATCAGATCAATCAAACTCCAAGCCTGAGCCACATCACTGACCCATAAACTGAATATAATATGTAACGTGCAGCAAAAATTGACCTAAATGTAGTTGATATTGAGTATGAATACAATCAGTGTATTACGTAGAACATTGTCTTAACCATGAAAACTTTGTAGTAATTAATATTAGTAGATAAGACTGTTGACACATCAGCTTTATGAAAATATAGTTTAATGAAAACATCAAACCTTAAGGTAGAAAGGAAGGCCATTTAGTTTTTAACCTGCCATAAACAAAAGAGTCACTAGAAACAGTACATAAGCTTGACCTGTTTTATTTAAAGATGGGGAAGAAAATCAGCCATGTCTTTTGAAAGGAATCATCATGGCATTTGCTTGGAGAAATTTAGGTAAATCTTGGAAAAACCAAATCTGAATGGCTGGAGGCAGGTGTAACTGGCAACCTTGTGAATGTGTGTCCACTGTGTGAACGAATGTGTCACCTCACTCATTTCAAACTTCAGAGATATCCAATGTTAAGAAACTGTCTTCAAACTGATACTTCATATTTCCAGATCTGAAAGACTCTGCAGGTTTCAACAGTGAAGATTTCTGCATTGATTAAGAATTCTACCTATAATTACAATTTTGTCACCCATAATGGAATGTTGAGAAAATACATGTCTTATGAATATGTGCAATGACAATGCTACATTAGAATAGATTAGTTGGTTCATTCCATACATCCATAGATCCATGTTGAGGTGATCCTTGTGGATGTGAAACATGTCTCTCTCCCTCTCTTTTCTTTTCTTTTTTTTGTAAGTTGATAATATAATATTACTAATACAGGTACATACACTTTTTACAGGCAGAATATAATAATACTAATAGTATGAATACAGATACATGCATCATTTGGTTCTATTTAAGAATTCGTCAATGGAGAGAAGGAGTCTTTTAGGCTCCTCTAAAACTGATCTTTATTTGTAACTAATTTTTTATGGTTGTTGGTAAATTATTGAAAATGTGTGTTCCTGAGTAGTGGACCCTTTTTGGAACTTAAGTGCGTGCTTTTAAGTCCTTGTTTAGTTCATTTTTGTTCCTAGTATTGTAGGTATGAACTGGGAAAAGGGATATATTATTTATGACACATTTCATTAAGGAATAAATATACTGAGAGGTAGTAGTTAATATATCCAATTCTTTTGCCGCGGTAGAGTAGCCGATCAGTCTAAAAGCGTCTCGCTGTGGAGCGCTCGGTTGCTCACCGTGGAGGTTCGAGTCCTCCTGGGGTATGGGTGTGTGTGTTTGTCCTTAGGTTAGTTTACCTAGGTATAAGTAGTTTGTAAGCTATGGACTGATGACCACACAGTTTGGTCCGATAGATCTACAAACATTCGAAACATTCATACCCAATTCTTTGAAGAGCCTTCTGCAGGATGTCCATGAATTTACACCACAAATAATACATATTACACACTTTTGGACTGTAAAAACTTTTGCTTGACTTGAAGAGTTACCCCAAAATATTATACCATATGACAGTGTGGAATGAAAGTAAGCAAAGTATGCAAGCTTTTTTAATTTTATGTCTCTTATGTCTGATACCACTTGTATTGCAAATACAGATTTGTTAAGTCACTTCTGCAGTTCTGTGGTGTGCTCCACCCAACTGAATTTATTATCAAGCTGTAATCCCAGGAATTTTATACTGTCAACCTCTTCTATCTGCTCTTCTTCGTACTTTATACATATACTGGATGGGAATCTCTTACATGTTCTGAACTGCATGTAGTGAGTCAAAGTTTAATGTCAATGAGTTGGCTTTAAACAATATATTAATATTAATGAAAATATCATTGGCACACCTTTCTAAAACTAAGCTCGACATGCTATTTATTGCAATACTTGTATCATCTGCAAACAAAACGAGCTCTGCTTCTGGCAGTGTAACTGATAAAAGGTCATTAATGTACACAAGCAATGGCCCTAAGATGGATCCTTGTGGAACACCACATGTAATTTCTTCCCAATCTGATGATGACTGTTGGCTTAATTAACTAGTCCCTTGCACTGACACCCTTTGTTTCGTGTTAGCAAGGTACAACTTGAACCATTCTGCAGCAATTCCCATGACAGCATAGAATATCTAATTTACTTAAAAAGATATTATGGTTCACACAATCAAATGCTTTTGATAAATCACAGAAACTACCTGCTGCTTGTAATTTATTATCTAATGAATCAAGTACATTCTCACTATACGTGTAAATAGCCTTCTCGATATTGGGACCTTTCAGAAATCCAAACTGTGTTCTAGACAATATGTCATTTGAGGTTAGATGGTTTGGAAGCTGCTTGTACATTACCTTTTCTAGAATTTTTGAGAATGCATATCCGCATCTTTTAACCAAAATGTTCCAGTTATAATAGACTGGTTACACAAATAACTTAAAATTGTACTAAATTCATAACAGCATGCTTTAATTAACTCTGTTGATATTTTATCATAGCCACTAGAATGCTTTGTTTTTAAAGATTTTATTATGGAAGTTACTTCTTGTGGTGAACTGAGTGACATATTCATGTTCCCGAAGTTATTTGTAAATGCTAGTTTCATATATTCAAGGGCATTATTTACTGACCCTGACAATGCCATACTATCAGTAATGGATATAAAGTACTTGTTAAATAGATTTGCTATACTATGCCCATCAGTTACTAATGTATCATCTACTTTTAATGCTATCTGCTCCTGTTCCTTTCTGTTTCTACCAGTCTCCTCTTTCACTATGACACATATTGCTTTTATTTTGTTGTCTGATTTTGCTATCTTTTTCTCATAGTACATTTGTTTAGATGTCTGAATTACTTTCTTTAATATTTTACAGTATTCCTTATATTTAACTAAGTCATCATCTTTGGAACTACTCTTAGCTGATAGATACAGTTTTCTTTTTGTCTTGCATGATATCTTTATTCCTTGTGTAATCCATGGTTTTATTATAGACTTCTGTTTAATTTGAGTTACTTTTAGAGGAAAACAGTTTTCAAACAAAATACTGACATTATTAATGAATATGTTATGTTTTTCATTCATGCCATGAGCACTATATAGGAGTACATCTTTCCAATTCATATTTTTGAGCAGTTTTCTAAAATTCTCAATTTTTGGTGGATTGACTACTCTCTTGTATGGAGATTTAGCAGTCTTCATAATCTGCTTAGAATCTGCACCTAAAAGAAGGAGCTGCATATCATGATCTGATATACCATTAATTATTGGTTTTATGATGTGATTTTGTTCCTTAGATTTGTCTGTAAGATATTATCAGTGGCTGTCCTAGATGATTTAGTTATCCTAGTTGGAAAGTTTACAGTATGCGCTAGATTGAAGGACAATGTTACTGACTGCAATAAATGTTTACTGGAAGAATGAATATGAAAATCTGTATTAAAGTCACTAGCAACCAAGATTTCTTTGTTTCTTCCTGTTAAATAATCCAATAGAGCTTCTAGATGATTAAGTAATAGATTATAATTTCCTGCAGGTGCTCGGTAAATAGTTACTATTATATAGCTTCTGTTATGGAACTCTACTTCTGTTGTGTTATCTTCAAAATGCTGATCCAGACAGAATATATTTATATCAATATTCTTGAATTTATAGCTGTTTTTAATAAATGTGACTACTCCTCCTCCCTCCATATCTACTCTACTGAAGTATGAAGCTAAACGAAACCCTGGAATATTTAACATACCTTTATAGTGGTCATATGATGTTCAGAGAGGCAAATTATGTCAATAGGGTTAGAGGACTGTATTTCATCAATACAAAGGAGTAGTTCATCAAGTTTATTTCTGAGTCCTGGGATGTTCTGATGTAATAAAGATAACTGATATTACATGCTAATGGTTGAACAAACATTTGCTGGCAGATTCTAAGTACTTTCTGTTAATCATTGTTTGCTAACATCTATCTCCTGTTTATCTGTTTTCTCAAACTGAGGGTGTTTCCCAAGCTCTCTCAAAACTGGTTTTCTTTACCCCCTCCCTATAATAAAAAATGCATCCCTCTGACACCTGTAACAACTGGAATTTAACATTTGTGACAGTGCCCCCCCCCCCCCCCATAAGTTTTCCCTTCCCTTTCCAGTTGAGGTGAAGGCCATGCCTAGTGTAGTCCCACCTACAGATAGCATCCACAGAAATCAAACTAATATGAGTCCCCATCTCTGACACAAACAGCCGTTCCAGCTCCAAGTTCACTCTCCTGACAGAAGAGTTCAAATGAGGCTGATCACGGCGTCTCAAAACGGGCGCAAATCCCACACTAGTGTGCTATTTAAGGTCGATCATGTGCAGTCATTTAATGTCACTTGTTCAAAGTCTGCAAACTCTGAAAATATACATAAGAGTACATTTTCAACAACCAATGTAATAAATGATGATTCCTTGGTTACACTACCAACATTTCAAGAACTACTCTCTTTTGAGTGTAGGAGTTCTACTCTGAGAACATTCTGTCTAGTTCTACAGACAGTTAGTGTGATTACCTGATGTCATAGCTGAACATATGCAGCTCTGGCCGTCCATTAATAATCCACTGAGCCATTTGTTCACCACACCCACCTCCAAACATCATTCCAGCTGAGTTATAACCACAACTATAGTAAAATCCAAGCAATCTTGGATCCTCACCTGCAATGGTATATACAAAATTTTGTGTTTTACACAGATATTGTGAGAGAAATTAGGTAAAACAAATCTAGAAAAAGATACTGAATAGAGAAACACACAATAATATGCCAAATAAAAACTATCTAGTATACTCTGTACATTAAATAAACTCGTATGTCGTCTGCTTACAAGGTACAGTATCTAAGAATTTTGGCAACTATTTCAGGTGGGAAATCCACATTAAAATGATCATTTACACCAAGCCTATTTCTTTCAGGCAAACAAAATTCTTATTATGTCAAAATTAGCATATAAAGATCCATATGAGAAGCATTCAGTAACTGTGGAAGCAAAGTTCTATGTACTGACTTGGCAGAAAATCCTCAAATTTTGTGCTGCATCAAATTGGTAAATTAGTAGAAACCACCATATATCCAGACACTCTATGACCATAATGGCACTTAAATAGAGGCTGACACACAAAAGGCTTAAATATTATATGTCTCTTTCCAAAGCTGTTTCATAAATGAAGATTGCACTGTAGTTTCACCTATACATGATTGCACAGATAACAAAATTGAAGGTGTTAACTGGGAGAGGGATAGAAAAACAATTGAAATTGCTCAACAAATGGAAGGCTGCTGGATCTGATGCAATACCAATTCAATTTTACACAGTTTAGACTAACAAACTCCCCCCCCCCCCCCGACCCACACAACCCCCACCCACAACCCTACAAGCAGTAGTGTATCACAGGTCACCATATCAGCAAATCATTCCAACTATAGGCCTATATCTCTGACGTTGGTCAGGTGTAGAATTTTATAACACATTTTATGTTTGAGTATTATGACATTTCTGGAGGCCAGAAACCTCCTCTGTAGGGATCACAAGGGATCTGAAAGCAACCATATTTCTTGCATATTCACTTGATGACTTTCAAGTTCTGGATGAACAAAGTTGTTTAACATTTCAACATAACAGTAACTGCAGTTCCTTCCTCTTTAAAAAATAAATAAATGCCCAATACCATCAACTGTGATACTGATGTAACCGTCTATATGCAAATGGGCTTTATCACTCATGAAGACTGTAGCATCTGCATCTTCTGTAAAAATTTCATCCATTACACAACAAAACTCACTGCACTGCACAAAATCCCCTTCACTAAGCTGCAAGATGATCATTATCATGTACGGGTGAAATTTAAGATCATCTTGTAAGATGTGGTGAAATGAATCATGTGACATACGCAGCACTACAGCCAGTCGTCTAGCTGATAGTTTTGAACTAGCAGGAACTGCTGTTCTCACTCGGTCTACATTTTCCGGAGTACAAACTGAAGACCAGGTGGTTTCTTTTTCATCACAGATCCAGTACTTTTAAATGCTGCAACCCATTGGAGTACAGTATTTCAATCAGGCACTGCACCTCATTGACCAAGTCTAAGATTTTTACAGAAAAGATGTTGCACTGTGACTATGGAATCATTTCTACAGCACTGTTCAACAATGAATATATGATGCTCTACACTCCAATGCTTCATAGCAATTGAAACTGCATTGTATGGGCAGACTGCAAACATTCATTCACGGTCACCCGCCCCCCCCCCCCTCTTCGCTGTGTAATAGCAGTTCCAAAAACATGTGTTTCCTCTGCTCCACCCTATATAATTAGATAATAGCAGGACAAACACTGGAAGCAGATAATTCCACAAAATATCTGGAAGTAGGCAAAATGTGTGATCTGAAATGGAATGACCATATAGAATTAATCAAAAGTAAGGCACCGGACTGAGAATTGGAAGAATTCTTAGGCAGTTTAGTCTTTCAACAATGAAAGTAGGTTACAAAACACTGGTTCAGCTATTTACTGAGTATTGCTCATCAATGTGTGACCTGTGCTTGTTAGGGTTGATAGAAAACATAGAGAAGATCCAATGGAAAGCTGAATGCTTCATTACAGGCTCATTTAGTAAGTATGAAAGCTTCACAGAGATGATTAGGACACTCCTGCAAGAGAGGCATTCTGTATCACAGTGTGGGCTTCACAGTTCTGGAGCATAGATTTCTTGAAGAGTCAAGCAATATATTGATTCCTCCTGTGTATACCTCATAAAAAGACCACAAGGATAAAATTACATAGATTAGTGTCCATATGGAGACATACCGGCAATCGTTTTTTCTGCGAACCACATGTGACTGGAATAGGAGGAGGAATTGACAATGATGAACACAACATGAGGTGGCTTGCAGAGTTGAGAAGTAGATGTACATGTTGACATCTGAACAGCTGCAAATATCTACAGATATACCTTACCAGCAGGTTT